>CAJHNH020001714.1:0-25000 GCA_905116865.2 Candidula unifasciata
TGCTTGTGGAAGCGATATACTCCAGAACTCTCGACACAACCAATTCGTTCTCCGCCTCGTGACTTGACCGCGTCGAGTAAACAACAGCCTGCACCCGTGGAACTGGCGATAGACAATTATGTACATTCAATTGTTGTTAGATCCAACTTCTGGAGCCGCCGTGGAGTAGCAGCTAGACGCTCGCATACGGATCCGAAAGTTCGAATTCGAATGGAGCCCGACTTTTATCAAAAACAACCTTGGATCCCAGGTCGACCCAGCCTTAAATGGGTACCAGATAAAGTCCTAGGAAATAAAGAAGGCCGGCGTGATGTTGACTATATCAGACACCGAGTGATATAGGTAGGAATAAACTCATAGGGAGCAAGTACAGCAGGGATCTACCAGTCGTCAGTAGAAATTATCCTCGTCAACGAGCGTTTCGGCCCACGATCTCCTAGACGCTTTCGGAAGTGTGCCCACCTGAGTTCGTGAAGCTCAGGGCTGGTACCCTGCTGCACGAGATTACCGGATGGTGTTTTTCTTTCGGATAGGGACAAGACGACTTGGTGGTTTCGCAGAAGGTACTGTGAGATAAGAAGTCGTTGCGGCAGCCTAATTAGAACAGTCAGCGTGCCTGGACGACCGAGCGACAAGCTTACGTTTGGTTTACCGGACACATGTTGGACTTTTGTTAGCAGGTGGCAGAGGAACACTGGCAGACAATTCGGACACGATGGACTTTCAAACGGTGAGAAACCACTAGAGACCCGGACCAGCTCACCGAGGCCCGTCCCCTACGTTGTTGCGTTGCGTCCAAAGCCAGCTCGAGGCCCTTTCGGCTACCTCGCCCAGTTTTTAGAATGTACGTTTCCGTTCATTACCGCGCAATCCTAGTTCTTTAACCACATTGTAGAGCGAAGTGGAAACGAGGCCTCTCGCTCCCACTTCGACGGCAAATACCCGTACCGTGTACGCCTCGTTTCTCCTCAGACCGGCTGCTAAATCACTGTATTTCTCGAGCTTATACAGGTGATTTTCATCCATACGCGACTCATACGGGACGGTAAACTCTATCAGGATGAGCTGCCGTTTCTCCGCAGAGTGGAGGACTATGTCAGGTCGCAGACCGGTAAATAAATCGTATTCATTATTATCACTATAGCCTTATACCACCTTGTCTCGGAGGGTCTTCAGTTGCTGTGTAAAATTACGTAACTTTAATTGTTGTTACTCTAAAAGGAAAAACTACTGAGGGATAATATTTTGTCCCTCGTCCGAGTGGGTTTCAGGGCCCTACTTTGAAAAAAATATAGATCCACAGCTCCAAGCAGATCCAAGCATGTCGTAGAAGTTCATTTGCGTAAACATTAGCAAGTAAGGACTACACTGGAAAGGGTATGGCGTGATATTTTCCTTCTCATCGCTTTGCTGTTGAGAGTATACGTACGCAGCTAACATCGTAGTACTAGTAACTGAAAGCTTTCACACATTACGGTTTCGGCAAAAGTTACATGAGCATGCAGCGAGCATTGTTTTTGTTTTGTTGGAGACGTAAACGGAATATTGTAATTACAATTATAGCAATTGAATAATAACAAAAAGTTCAGTAATGCATTTTCTTTGACAGCAAGAAAGTGTAAGCAACGAATGCAGCAGTTTAATGCACGCCTCGATACTGAAAATAAAACATGATTTTTAGAATATCCTTTTATCGGAGCCCACAAAGTGAAAAGAATAAAAGCAGAAAATAAATTTGAAGGGAATTAAAGAATTGTGGCATTGTGTAAAATACAGTCGAATGTGACAGTGTGAGCTGTGGGCGATAGCACAGGATCATCATCAATCAACGGGTCTTGTACAGAACGTCACTCTCCTAAAAGCACGCGTGAATGTCTGTATTTATCTAGCTAGTTCTCAAGCCCTATGTACTTTCTAAGTTAATGTATCTTCAATGTCTGTATCTACCCTCGCGGAGATACGAATCTGCCTTGTATTCTTGAAACTAACCCTCCATGACCCCCGTCCCCAATTTTTCTATACAACATGACGTTTAACAAGGTCAAAATACACCAGCCTTTGGGATAGGACGCTGTCTATTGGTTAGTAATTCTCTATGCTTAGCTCGTGTAATGTAAAGCAAAGGACACTGTTCTACGTCTTCATGCGTATAGGGAACATTGGGCTAGACCTATATTTTATAGACCAAACGGCACTTGGTGGGTAATGTGGTCAGCATCATGCCGGTCGCCTTTACTTCCCAAGTCTGTGCCTGGTACTCATTCAAGGCTAGGTCGACCTGGGAGCCAAGATCAATTTTGAAAAAAGTTCCGCCCCGTCGGGACCCGAACCTACAACCTTCCGATCCGCAGGCGAGCGTCTAGCCGATAGACCACGGTGACTCCGGCTCAGCTCATGTATGATGTTGATGTTTTTCTTCTTCTTCTTGGCCCACGGTATTCTCAGAATTCCTCTGTAACATTTCAATTAAAAGCAAAAATTTTGCCTTCTTCAGCGAATGAGCAGGATTAAGTGACTCACATCCATAAGTTGCCAGGGGAAAGATACAAAATCTAAAAAATGTTACTTTAACTCTCGTCCAGGTGCTGTACCATGGCCTGTTTTTGCTGTTTCATCTTTGCATTGCTAAAGCACGACTTCTTGAGACTAATTTTGTGCAGCCGCCACTGCTATTCACCACTGAATCCAGATATTTAAAATCTGCGACATTTTCGATTTCTTCATTATTGATTTTAATATAAGGTTGGTATGTGGCAAATTATAGGCGGACTTTTGATTGAGTGTCTACTGGGAAGTAACAGCAGATGCGAGAAGAGAGCCGAGTAAATAATGTAGTGAAAAAAACGGGCGCTTTTCAAAATAAGAGTCGACCTCATCCTTCAATATACCGCAAGAACCATATGGCACCACTTATAAAATGTAATTCTTCTTCTTCTTCTTCTTCTTTCGTTTACTTAAAATAGATTATCTAAATCTACAATGTTGTCTCTAGTATGAACTTCACTGTCTTTTGTAATTCAGTCAGCGACCCGTGAAGTTTGACTTGCACCGATGTTTCTCTTGGCTAAAAGTTTTGCCTTGATATGTTGTATTTGGGACAGACAGTCATGGAGGACATGGTCTGTTGTCTCAGGTGCCAATCCCCATGTGCATATGGCTGATTAGCCATAAAATGTAATTAAAATGAGGAGGTTTACTAGAAGCATCCCGAGCTCTGTTAGCAAGAACTTGGAGAAAACTTCAACATACATTAAAGTGTCAAACAACGTTAAAAAAAACTGTCGCCAACAACTGGTGATTTAGTGTCCAAACATTAATGTGATTACTGACACTTGTCTTGCTAACAGATCTGTTGTGGACAAGTGCCAAACCAATCACTCATTACATTTGGCAGCCCAGTTTTGACATCGTTCTCTTCTTTTGTAAAATTGATGACATCTGCTTTTTCAGATGATCGGCAACCGAGCAGGGCGGTCAGTCGTCATGTGGCCGTGATGCTTTTTATGAAGTCTCAAACGTGAGATCATCTTCTTCTTGGTCTCTCTCTCTGCCTCTTGGTGTTTCGATTTTCATGTTGTATGCTCTTGATGCTGGCATGGTGGGTTCCATTCTCATTAGGTGACCAAACCATTTCATTCTTTGCTTCTCAATAAATTTAACGATGGGTATCATTGTAAATACTTTTATTTATAATTACATTTAAAACTTCTATTTGTAATATCAACATTGAAGCTTCCTTTCGCACGCCCACTTAAAGGCGCACGCCCTCCAGATTGTAAACCAATGTACTAGGCCTATTTGTCAAGACTAATCAGCGCTCAACTGATGATTTGGGGTGAACACTTTGCCAGCCACCTTGACTTTAAATGGTATTTCCCAGTTACCGTTTTAACTCTTTGAGTGCCGAGGAACGCACCATACGTTCATAGATTCCTAAACAGAAGCCCAAAGAATGCATGATGCGCCGATTTTACGTGTCTCTTGACTACTCATGGGCCTGTGATGCTAAACCCGCTGGGACTTAAAAAGTTAAGCTCGGTCGATTTGAGCAACTACAACGAACAAGCGGAAGATTGTAACAATACAGATGATCTGTCTTAGGAGAGATGCCGGTGTGATAAGAAGAGACAAAATCAGAAATAACGAAATTAGAAGAAGACTGGGACAGAAATCAGTCATACAATTCTTTAAAGAACAACAAATGAGATGGCCTGGCCACCTGACGAGAATGACCTGGTACCAACTGCCACAGAGAGCAGCGCTGAAGACATATAATAAACACCGAGCCAAGGGAAGACCATGCAGGATATAGAACGACATCATCAGGAGCAACCAAACAGAAATAAACACTAACTTGTAGAATGCATTGGAAAAAGCGCGCATAGAACGACATCATCAGGAGCAACCAAACAGAAATGAACACTAACTTGTAGAGTGCATTGGAAAAAGCGCGCAAACGATTCTTACATCTCCCCCCAACACCTCGCTGAGGTAAATAATGGAAGAGAAGAAGAAGATATGAGCAAAGCGACATTTAAAGAAATATGCTTCGACGCAGAAAATACGTTCAGCTAAACGATCTGATGTTCTGCTTGCTTGCTTGCTAGAAGAAATGAAGAAGACAAAAATCGATTACGTTCAAACAGCTTACGATGCGGCTTCAAATGTGAAGTTTAAAAACATAACAACCTGTAAATATTATTAGTTAATGATGTGAAGAGTATTAAGCACGTGACATCACGGTAAGACGAACACACTGACGTGGTCACCCCACTTTTGACATGAGAGGTATGTCAGAAGGTATATCTTCAGAGCCTTTGTTTTTCGCAAAATGATGATAGCAGGGATAAATCACAAGGGCAATTTGATATTGTGGCTTTTAACTGTTCTATATCGGCTTGAAAGAAATTTCTGAAATCATCTGATGTAAAATTAGATGTCAGCAAACAAGCTGAATTACCTTTGTTTGTCAATGTATTTTTGCCTTCCATATATCTTTGCTGTGTTTTTTAAATCTCATCACTATCTTTAAAAAAAAAAGTTTTTTTTTTCTCCTTACGAATGGCGTACTGGACTTTGTTTCGCAGACTTCGGTATGTTATTATATCCTCATTTTTATAATCCCTATATCGCTCTCTCATAATTTCAACTATTTCCTGGTTAATCCACGTGGATTTAGTCTGATATTTCACAAGGACTTCTTTAACTTGGACATGTTTATCAGATATCAGATACATAAAAAAAGGTCTTCAGCCAATATTCCAGCAGCGTCGCCTGGATCAGGGAGCTGATAAACGTGGCCGAGAGGTGAGCTGAGCAAGCCTAGAGGGAATGCATCTTGATGACAATTTGTATAGCTTCTAGATTTAACACTTATATGTTTTGTTTTGTTTATACGCGTTTGTTGTATTCTACGCGCAAATTACGAGGTAATGATCGCTCATTGCCTTAGTGGGTACCGTACATTTCCATAATGTTATCAGGACATGTTACATTAGTATGGTCTATGAGTGTTGACGATGATTTTGTTATGCTGGCAGCTTGTTTGACTAGTTATTGGAGATTATATGAGGTAATTATGTCTTTCCCCAGTCTTGCTGGATTTGAGGGCAGTTAATATATACTTCCACAAGAAGTATAATTTCTCCTACATTGTTGAACACTGTATCAATCATACTGATGAAGTTTTCATAATATATTCTTTTCAGCGCTAGGATTGTGGTAGAGATAGCCAACTACGATGGGTCTGTGATTTTTTTCTTTAGCTCAACTTCCAACAATATGCACTCTACATAGTTCGTCTCAAGTACCATCATTCAGACAACGATCACCCGGGAAAGGTCCCAGAAAACCCGTCTCAATGAGTCGAGACAAAAACACTGACCCAATCAGTGATTCAGGTTTTCCAGTGCTTAGCAAAACATGGCTGACCAGGCATATCGACACAGAAAATGATGATGATGATGACACTCGTAACAACAGCCAGGCCCACAAGCAGATACTTACATTTGAGGGCATGGCGGAGCAGTTTCTCATGCTCCTGTACAAGGTTCGACAATCCAGACAGTCCCTGGTCCGCCTTGGACAGCTCCCCCAGAAACCGCATATCTAAAAATGAAAAGTTAAGTCGGTTGAGGTTGCTTCATTACCGTATTGTGGTTGCCCCAATATAACAGCGCTGAATGGCTTTAGGTTGAACTGGGTTTCCAGACTACGTACCAGTGTGATTCTCGTCCTTGAGCTGTTAGTTCTACAGACTACAATTCTGGGAAGGGGCGGGGGGGGGCGGGGGGGGGGCTATAAAAAACTTTAAAAAAGCTAAAGCAATGTTTCCCCGTTGTAAATTCGAACAAAGAAGACACAAACAATAGATTGCACAATTTATTGCATGGCACATTTCGCTGTATCTCGTCAGGTGCATACTACAGTAACAATTATATAAATGAAGCAAATAAGTAAATAGTGCAAACTATTGTTTGTGTCTTCTTTAAAATGTTTTAAAAAAAGTCGTTTCATTAAACACACTAGCACGTAAGCCTTGACGAACTCCTTCTGTGGTGAACAAGTCTTTATATATTCATTGGTTAGTTCAAAGACAGTACAATTTTTATGATACTCTTCTATTGTCCTATTCTATGGCACGGTGGCCAACAATATGTATTCTACATAGTTCGTCTCTAGTACCACCATTCAGACAACGATCACCCGGAAAAGGTCCCAGAAACCCCGTATCAATTAGTCGAGACAAAAACACTGACCCGAACAGTGATTCAGGTATTCCAGTGAATAGCAAAGCATGGCTGAACAGGTATATCGACACAAATCAAAGTTTACGGTTAAAGTCGAGAGGATCGACTTCATTGCACCAGGTTTTATCCAATATGTCTCAGCCTCTGTCCACAGAACGACCAGCCGCCTGCCAAGATCACCGCGCAGAGCGAGTACTCGGCTGCTCTGGCGACGATCTCCAGGGTTTCAAGTAAACACTGCACTCGCGAACTGAAGGTCGCAGTTGTGGAACGAACCCACGACCTTCAGTTTCAGAGGACAACTGCTTGACCACTTGTAGCCAAGTGATGTTAGAAGAAGCCAGGATGACTTTGAAGACATGTTACAGTGTAGTTCTCAGCTGGATCAGTGTTTTTGGCATGAAATTCTGAATATTTTGATGAAGCTTTTAGCTATAATAAATCATCCAGAAGACATTAAGAAGAAAATAAGGCTTTACTATTATCACAGTAAATGGAAAGAGTTCTTATTCATTATGGCCAAAGATAAGCGCTCGCGCACCCGCACGTCTGTGTGTATGTCCTGAAAATAAAGTAATTTAGAAACAAACATTTCAGAACTGTTCACCATAAATTCGCTACATAATTTCCCATGGGTAGTAAGCTTTGATCCTCTACAGTTTCTGAAAACTGCTCAAAGGTGCATGTTTACGAAACTCGAGTAGGTCAGAGCCAGTGATATCAGCATCCTTTTGGATCGTAACAAATGATGACAAGGTCGGAGGAGAATAGATCCCGTCCTACCCGACAGTTAGAAAAAAAAAAAAAACATGTCGTGGGAGGCTTTTGTTCAAAGTCGTAGTTAATCTGCCTGAGGGGCGAGGAACTAACAGTCTGCATTAACATAAGATTGATCCGTGAAACAGACGTGCATGCATTACTCAAGTTTTGGAATCAGACCAAATTCCAGAAGTTGACAAGAAGTCAGAAGTGTCCACCAGAGTTTAAAGCCAGTCAACGCGAATAAGAAGGGGAAAGGGGAGGAGGAGAAGAAGACACATACGCGTCTAGTGTTTTTTTTTTTGTCAGCTTACAAAACCAACCCACATACAGTATCTCTCTCTCTTCTTCGTGTTTTCTCTTTGGGTGGGGGGGGGGGGGGGGGTTTTGTATGTATGTATGTATGTACGTACGTATGCATGTGTCTATGTAACCATCCATGCTCATGTGATTTTCCCTTGATATTCATAAAAGTATTATGCATATTATTATTTGAACATGACATGCTGTACTGATAAAATATATTTGCTGTGTGAAAGATGTTTGTTTGGAAGAGCAGAATGTTACATGAGCATGCGTGCCAAATTTGTGACTCTTTTAAGGTGAAGTTCGTTCCCTTTCTCTCTCTCCTCTCTCTCTCTCTCTCTCCGCCTCTTTCTCTCCCTATCTCTATCTCTAACGCAAACACATATCCCATATCCTTAAATCCCCAACCAACACACCCAATCATTTCAAAACTACAAACACCAGGGACATAAACATACAAACGACGACACAGACGATTGTTGTGACCTCACCTTCACCTTCGCTAACGATGAACTGGACCGGGCTGGTGATGGCCGACTTGCTGCAGTTGGCAGAAATCATGATCACTCGGACGTTCTTCAGCTTGGGCTCGTCTGTCTCCACGTTCAAGAAGTTGTCCGTGAGAAGCTTTATGTCTGGTTTTGATGGTTAAAGTTTTGTTTTTGGGCTGTTTGATTGAGGAGCAGCTGGCAGAAAGGGTAAGAGCGCTGGACTTTTCAGACTCGTATCCTAGGTACGGTTGGGGATTTATTTTTCATGTCAGGGCAAAAAGAAACTCCCAAACTGCTTAGCTAATGGCCACAGCGGCCAAAAATCCTCAGTGATTTCCCCTTGTCCACATTGCACAAATGGCAGATACAGGAAACATTTGTAGTTTCTGGCAATTGCCTGATTAGCGAAAACAGAAAGAAGAAAAATCATCCCTTACTCCACCCCGTTTTTCTATTTCTGCTTACCTAGCCGTCAGCATAAATGGGTACCAGGTAAAGTCCTGGGAAGTAAAGGTGGTTGGCTTGATGTTGACCACATTAACAATTGAGTGACGACTGGTCTACTAAATATCCGACTCGTCAATTAGCCAATTTGTCAATCAGCAATTTCTGTTTTCTTACAGTCATTTTCATCATGGCATCCCTGAACATCTCTTTCTCTAACCAATTCAGTAGCCCTGTATGCTTTAATAACCAGTGCATCTTCAGTTTCTTGTATTCACCTTCGCGTAGGTCGGTCTACTTCGTTTTCCTGAAACTGGGCTCTCCCATCGTTTATGTCTTTTTCATGTCACCAAGACGTTCAACAAGGCCAATACTCCCAGCTTTCGAGACAGGATGCTGTTTATAAGCTGTATTTGAAAACTAATTTTTAAAAACCTGTCAGTAACATAACATCTTGAAACTTGCACATGAAAAGTAAAAATGCATAAGGCAGCTGTCAGAATTGCAGCTCAGTGCGGGCTACACAGTCAGTCACGAAAGCCGACATTGCACAGGCAAAAGTACAAGCCATTCTAAATATACTTGACCAGGCGCCATTTTATGTGACAGCAACATGATGCAGGTACACAACAAAAAACCCGCATTCAGCATGAAATTAAATGGCTCCCAGTGTCACACCAAGCACTTAGCTCAGTAGCTGGGCCAAGGAAAATGTTGACTCCAGGTCCAGAAAAGGGGAATTTGTCAAATCCCGCAACCATTAGGTAGAAAACACACCATAATCCACAACTCAAAGGATACTCTTGGCCCCAAGAAACTCCAAGTTCTTGGCCGCCTTCCGAATTTTATCCGGAGAGTCCAAGCCAAATCCCCAGATGTGGCTGTTTGGTGAAGTCTTTCGGAGCAGACTGGCCAGATGGGCTGTGGTGATTCCAGTCCCAACGTTCACGTGGATAACATCTTGGTCGATGCCTAGTAAATGCTTCACGGACTGAGGCGCCAGGCAACTGGACTTGTCCTGAAATAGAAAATTTTTAACAATCTGAAAATTGAATATTTACTCTCTGAGTAAACGTACAGTAGACAGACGCATGTTACGCAATGGCGCATCAGGAATATTTGTCAAGAACATCGCCACTGTAGGGGGAGGAGGGGTGATGTCAGGGGCGCCTGTTCAAGCCACTCTGGTCGTGGTATCCGTGTGTTATTGAACACGAAGTCACGATGCGGTCAGCTAAGTACTATTATTCTACTTTTCGTCATCAGCATACACTGTCATCTCATAGCGACGCAGGACCCGGACAACGATTGAGTATACATACCATTAGCCAATATTCCTTTTTTTTTTTAAATTTTGTAAATCTGTAGTGGTACCACAAATACAAAGCGGGATGTATACTAGACAGGACGTATACTAAAAAGGATGTATACTATGCAGGACGTATACCGAACGAATTTTCCAATGGGAAATAATTTGGGAATTATTAATCTGTTCCTAGGAAAACCAATCCAATTATTGTTGGCATATTAAACACTGATGGGGTGGTATTAAACAATTTAATCACTGCGTAATACTTAAATAAATAAATACAAAAACCAGTAGATGAAATAAATAAAAAGTGTACCTCATTTTACCTTGGTGAGAAGAGTACTAGGATGGTGCTGAGAAAGGAGGAGGAGGAGATGTTGTTTAGAAAAAGAGTCCCCTTCAACAAAAAAAAAAAAAAAAAAAATCCAGGAATCTGATATTCTGGTGGTTGTGTTTTTCCCTACTTGGACCCTGGTTGAGGCTCAGAAGTTCTAGCACACGAGTCGTATTCCAAACAAAGATCGGTTATCAAGCAAAATTGTTCGTGTCTAAAAGTGACGTATACCCGGTTGAACTTTTTAGAAAACGAACGCCCGTGTCTTATCTTCGGTTTATGGCGCTGAGCGTCGTGGGAAGAATACGTGGTCGTTCTGTGGTGGATCAGTGGTAGTGGCTTTTGTCATTCCGGGTAAATATCTTTTTGCTGCCCTCTTACACTCGTTTCAGAACCTCTTAAACCAGGTCTTCCACACTGTGTGTCGCGACATTTTGGCTGCAGCGTGAGACTGTGTCACGTGAATATAAAGCGCTAAACAGAATAATCAGCACACATTGTTAAATTCTAAAGTCTAGTTGCAAGTGAATTAGACAACTGTAGCATGAAACTGTTTGTCTAAAGTGTGTCGGTGACTTTGGCTTAGGCGTTGCGAGCACGCTTCGTAATTCCAAGGTACCCTGTTCGATTCTAGCTGCGGACAATCTTTTGCCTAAATACCGCATAGCTTTGATTTCGACAGCGGTATGGAGAGCCAGCCACTCAGATTACAAAGGCAAACTACTGAAGAAAAACATCGTGTAAATACATGATACCCAACTACATTTTTACATAAATGTGTCACTGACATGAACAACTTGGAAAGCTCTGTCTTGATGACCACCTGTGTTTATTTCGGATTGTTGTGGATTGTGTTGTGGATTGTGTTGTGGATTGTGTTGTGGATTGTGTTGTGGATTGTGTTGTGGATTGTGTTGTGGATTGTGTTGTGGATTGTGTTGTGGATTGTGTTGTGGATTGTGTTGTGGATTCTCTACGATGCTGAAATCTTCTGTTTCTCAATAGATTTAGCACAAGGAGTATTTCCCACAATCTGTCTGGTAGGATCGTTTCTCACTTGGTCTAAGATGGCTGCTTTAGCCGCTTTCCTCGAATATCTCATTTTAAAAGTGCTGAATTTACCACTGTGAGATTCTGATGTGATCAAGTTCATCATTAAAACAAAGTTTTGGTCTGAACTGTTACATAACATACCATGACTCTTAACATGTTAGGATCGCTGAGGTGTACCAATGGAAGCCCTTGCACACAAGACCCGCCATCTTTCTCTGACTTCCACTTGTTAAAGTTAAAGTAAGTTGCGTATCCTTTACGTGACGATGCAGAACCAATTCCATCATTTTGTATCTGTTATAGTTTTTCTAGGCAAATTTTATGTTGACTAGTTTGCCATTGCTTACTGAAACGTCAGCTTTCGGTACCACTGTCGAAGCCATCACAAGACAAACCGCCTGTAGCTGGGATCGAACCCGGAACTCCAGCATTACGAAGCGCGTTCACAGCGCCTAAGCCACAGACGCTGACAAGCATTTAATGGTATTTAATGGTGTGCGTGCGGTATGTCATTCGAAGCATTTAATGGTATTTAATGGTGTGCGTGCGGTAGCCTGTGTTGGCGAGTTTGGGTGAGTCTTCATCAGGAGTCCTATTATTGCACATTTTCTCATTGATCACATTAACGACGCCCTATTTTATCGTTGGATCACATCACAGACGACCACCAACCACATAATTATTTTCGTTACTACATCATAACTTCAGTAAATAAGTGTTTTTAGATGGTTTAGGGCGACCCCTGTAAAAGGGTCGTTTGGCCCAAAAAAATGGTAGCGACCCACAGGTGGAGAGCCGCTGCTCTAGAGGTTGTTGAAAGCTGTTCAATCCTCGACGTACCAGAGTTCGAAACAACGTTTTTGTCAACCTTCACTGTATTGTAGGCACAGTTTGAGTAACTCTCATGGTTGCTTAGGATGCATTCTCAATTTACCAATTTAAAAAAAAAATGTTTACGGAAACACAAACCTGTTGTACCAGCTGACCTGATTTGACCCAGGCAGTGTCCTTGACATACATATCTAAATGCGGCGGGAAGATCAAGAGATCAGAGCAGTGAGTGTCCACCTGGAACACATTGTCTGTCTGCTGGCTGATATCTTCTTCTGGAGACAGTCTCTGAAAGTTTTCCGCTTCCAGTGCAGAAATCATGTCGTCCATCCTGCGGTCGTAGCAACAACAGTGTCAATGAAAGTTGGTCACAGCAACAACAGTGTCAGTGAAAGTTGGTATAGATAAAACAGTGTCAGTGAAAGTTGGTCATAGGAAAAACAGCATCAGTTAAAGTCGGTCACAGAAACAGCATTGTCCGTTAAAGTCGGTCACAGAAACAACAGTGTCAGTGAAAGTCGGTCACAGGAACAACAGTGTCAGTGAAAGTTGGTCATAGATAAAACAGTCTCAGTGAAAGTTGGTTACAGATAAAACAGTGTCAGTGAAAGTTGGTCATAGATAAAACAGTGTCAGTGACAGTTGGTCACAGGAACAACAGTGTGCGTTTTTGAAAGTATATAAGAGCGACTCAAGTGGAAGTTGGTAACAGGAACAACAGTGTGAGTTTTCAAAAGTATTTAAGAGCGACTCGAGTGAAAGTTGGTAACAGGAACAACATTGTGAGTTTTTGAAAGTTTATAAGAGCGACTCCAGTGAAAGTTGGTGACAGGAACAACATTGTGAGTTTTTGAAAGTATGTAAGAGCGACTCCAGTGAAAGTTGGTCACAGGAACAACATTGTGAGTTTGGTCATAGATAAAACAGTGTCAGTGAAAGTTGGTTATAGATAAAACAGTGTCAGTGAAAGTTTGTCATACATAAAACAGTCTCAGTGAAAGTTGGTCACAGGAACAACAGTGTCAGTGAAAGTTGGTCATTGATAAAACAGTGTCAGTAAAAGTTGGTCACAACAAAAACAGTGTCAGTGAAAGTTGGTCACAGGAACAACAGTGTGCGTTTTTGAAAGTACATAAGAGCGACTCAAGTGGAAGTTGGTAACAGGAACAACAGTGTGAGTTTTCAAAAGTACATAAGAGCGACTCCAGTGGAAGTTGGTAACAGGAACAACAGTGTGAGTTTTCAAAAGTATATAAGAGCGACTCGAGTGAAAGTTGGTAACAGGAACAACATTGTGAGTTTTTGAAAGTATATAAGAGCGACTCCAGTGAAAGTTGGTGACAGGAACAACAGTGAGTTTTTGAAAGTAAATAAGAGCGACTTCAGTGAAAGTTGGTAACAGGAACAACATTGTGAGTTTTTGAAAGTATATAAGAGCGACTCCAGTGAAAGTTGGTCACAGGAACAACAGTGAGTTTTCAAAAGTATGTAAGAGCGACTCGAATGAAAGTTGTTAACAGGAACATCATTGTGAGTTTTTGAAAGTATATAAGAGCGACTCCAGTGAAAGTCGATCACATGAACAATAGTGTAAGTTTTTGAAAGTATATAAGAGCGACTCCAGTGAACGTAGGTCATAGGAACAACGGTGTGAGTTTTTAAAAGTATATAAGAGCGACTCCAGTGAAAGTTGGTAACAGGAACAACAGTGTGAGTTTTTAAAAGTATATAAGATCGACTCCAGTGAAAGTTGGTAACAGGAACAACAGTGTGATATTTTGAAAGTAAATAAGAGCGAGTCCAGTGGAAGTGGGTCACAGGAACAACAGTGTGAGCTTTTGAAAGTATATGAGAGCGACTCCAGGTAAGGTCGGTCACAAGAACAACAGTGTGGGTTTTTGAAAGTATATTAAAGAGACTCGCATCAGAGAGGACACAACGGAGAACAATGTTGTACAGATAGTGTACAGATACAGTTTTAACAGACCCAGAGGTCGACCAAGCAAACAATGGACCGAGGAAATATTGTAGACACTGAAAAGTACTTTAAACGAATTGAACAGGGAGCCCGTTTCAGAGATCTCTTCCTGCCCTGATGCCGCGAGACTTTGAAGAAGCTAAGACAAGAACAAGAGGAAGACAACGAAATAAATTTACATATGTGTGTGTGTGTGTGTGAGAGAGAGAGAGTGAGAGAGAGTGAGAGAATGAAAGAGAGATGCAGCATGAGAAGGCGAATGAGAGTTGTAAAGAGAGAGAGAGAGAGTGAGATAGAGAGAGAGAGAGAGAGAGGGGGGCAGAGAATGGGACAATTGTAAAGCTAAAGGTGATGTTAAAATCGACAGGATCGACTTCACTGAACGAGGGTGATATCCCATATGGCTCAGTCTCTCTCAGAAGAACAGCTAGCTGCCTACCGAGAGCGTCGAGCAGTGCACTGTCTTCGCAGCTTCGGGGACGAACCCCAGGGATCTCCATTCAAATTGCATTCGTAAACTAAACGGCCCTTCCGTGAGAGAAACCAACGACCTTCAAAGTGCGAGGCAAACGGCTATGAGAGAATGAAAGAGCAGTACAGAATGAGAGCGCGAATGAGAGAGTTGGGAGAGAGAGAGAGAAAGAAAGAGAGAGAAGAGATAAAGAGATAGAGAGATAAAGAAATAGAGAGATAGGGAGATAGATAGATAGAGATAGATAGAGAGATAGAGAGAAACAAAGAGAGAGAGAGAGAGAGAGAGAGAGAGAGAGAGAGAGAGAGAGAGAGAGAGAGAGAGAGAGAAGAGAAAAACCATGCAATTCAAACTCACGTAGTTTTCATCTCATTCACCCAAAGAAAAACTGGTGTACTGGTTTTGGTCTCATCCTTGTTGCGCACCTGCTCGGGAAGAAGGTGCTCGATAGAGGGCGCATTGTGTTTGATTCGTTCCTTAGCCACATGGGACAGTAGCCTGGTCTTCTTTGACAACAGGGCGGCCTCGATGTCGCAGCACAGCTCATCGACTTGCTCGTGTTCATGTGGTTTGTACTTCTGAAACTTGCGAGTCTGCAGGTCGAACAAAATGATGCACACCAAACTACGATCTCCTGAGAACTGCAAGAGACAAGGAAGATAAACCTAATCATGGAATTTTGTATTGGAGAAGGTAAGAATGGAAAAATCAACACATCGCCGACTAAGTATCACAGGGTAACAATATGAAGAAGCTAAAAACTCTGGGCTGAACTCCACGTCAAAATCGAGAGATTTGCATGCAAGAGAGTGGACTGGATAATTGGAATGCGAGCTCCATGTGACGTCTAACGGCACACGCAGGTTGATGATGATATTGTTTGGAAGGTGAGTCCGTTCCATGAACAAGTCAGAAATTCTTGCTGCTGTTTCATATAGTAGTCGTCCATCCTTTGCAGATGGTTTGGGGATCACTAGTTTTTCTTGACATCCAGACTTCCAAAGTACTCTGATTCATTTCAGCGATCATATTTATTTTTCGTTTAAAAAAAGTAAACACACACGTGTTAACTAGAGCGTTAACTAGAGCTCTACCAACGTGTCACCTCTTAACGATTGCTTGGATTTTTGATTAACAACTGAACATAGCTGTTGATTGGGGCTTTATCTACGTGCCACCTCTTAACGGTTAGTTGTGTATCCTTTACATGACGTTGCAGAAGCAACCCCAACAGCCCTTGGCTGTTGTGTGGTTTTTCTAGACAAATTTACGTTCAGTAGTTTGCCATTGCTTCTGGATGGTCGGCTTTCCTAATACTACTGTCGAAACCAACGCAAGGCGCATTGCCCACAGCTGGGATCGAGGCCGGCATCCTGGCATTACGAAGCGTTCACATCGACTTAGCCACAGAGCCGACACCTCTTAACGAATTCTTGGATTGTTGACTAAGAACTAAACACACATGTTAACTAGGGCTCTTAACGACTTCTTGGAATTTCGATTTAGAATACATTTTGACCAAAACGTATCTCCAAACTGCTGTTTCTCTTGTTGCGGAATCAATTGTCCTTCTCTTTGTAATCACATGTTGTTATGTTGGCGTCGGGAGCGGGGAACGTGAAGGATCTTGCCATAAATCAAAGGGGGAAAAAGGGGGATGGGTAGGGGATGGGGTCGCTCTTGCCATACACTTAAGTGGGCGCTATATGAAAAGGTTTGGAGACCACTGCTCTAATCGTAAAATCTCCCATTTGAACTGAAATGATACTCCATCACCCCATTAATTCTAATTATATTCTAATCTTAGAATCTTCTCATTTTAACACTTTTAACTCTTATCCCATGATCTCCCTATGTTGACTCCTGCCTGGTCATAATTGCGTGCTTTAGCCAACTTTTCGACTATTTAAACATGCAAATGAAACCTGCAAAGGCTATCAGTGGTAGGGGGTGCCGATCAATATAATCAATAACATCACAGGTCTTGTCTAAGCAGTTTAATTAAGGAACAAACAAAATCGATCAAGCGTTGCTTTCCAATTGTTGGACGGCTATTTCCATTTCAACTGGGGTTCTGAGTGGCGAAACAGATGTGATAATAATTGCGAGGTTTAAATTATGTGCTTCTTCTTCTTCTTCTTCTTCTTCTTCTTCTTCTTCTTCTTCTTCTTCTTCTTCTTCTTCTTCTTCTTCTTCTTCTTCTTCTTCTTCTTCTTCTTCTTCTTCTTCTTCTTCTTCTTCTTCTTCTTCTTCTAATTCTTCTTTATCTTCCTCTTCTTCTTCTACTTCTTCTTTTTCTTCCTCTTCTTCTTCTTCCTTCCTTCCTTCTGTTTTTTCTTTCTTTCTGTTTTTTTTTCTGTTTCTTTCTTTCTTTCTTTCTTTCTTTCTTTCTTTCTTTCTTTCTTTTTTTCTTTCTTTCTTTCTTTCTTTCTTTCTTTCTTTCTTTCTTTTTCTTTCTTTCTTTCTTTCTTTCTTTCTTTCTTTCTTTCTTTCTTTCTTTCTTTCTTTCTTTCTTTCTGTCTTTCTTTCTGTCTGTCTGTCTGTCTGTCTGTCTGTCTGTCTGTCTGTCTGTCTGTCTGTCTGTCTGTCTGTCTGTCTGTCTGTCTGTCTGTCTGTCTGTCTGTCTGTCTGTCTGTCTGTCTGTCTGTCTGTCTGTCTGTCTGTCTGTCTGTCTGTCTGTCTGTCTGTCTGTCTGTCTGTCTGTCTGTCTGTCTGTCTGTCTGTCTGTCTGTCTGTCTGTCTGTCTGTCTGTCTGTCTGTCTGTCTGTCTGTCTGTCTCTGTCTGTCTGTCTGTCTGTCTGTCTGTCTGTCTGTCTTTCTTTCTTTCTTTCTTTTCTTTCTTTCTTTTCTTTCTTTCTTTCTTTCTTTCTTTCTTTCTTTCTTTCTTTCTTTCTTTCTTTCTTTCTTTCTTTCTTCCTTTCTTTCTCGCTAATTGTCTTTTCGGTGTTTGTAGAATATCTTTAATGCCTCATATGGGCCCATCTTTCTTTCACATGAAATATTTTTGTTGTGGCTGCATTCTAAAAAATGGCAATAATTAAACGCCAGTTGCAAATCCCTTATAGCAGTGTCCCCCCCCCCCCCCCCCGACCCCTTCCTCCCATCAAATATGCACACATAAGGATAATCCTCAATTTTCACTTCTTGGTTCAGCGTTGTAGGAAGGGACAGTTTGCGATCCTCTGCTTGATGGGCAGCAATGGCTGTTGTCATTCCGTAAAGATGCTCATCAGTCCATATTCTATAAGGGTCTTTTGCTTTTACATCGGATCTTTTCACGTTTTGCGCCATTGTTGTTAGCTATTCGGATTGCATTCTTACTAGATGACCGAACCATTTGATTTTCGGTTTCTCAGGTAATTTGCTTTATGGTGTGGTCCCCATAGTCTGTCTAATAATATCATTTCTAAATTTACATCGAATTGTTAAGTTGGCATCTTTTCTCAGGCATCTCATTTCACATGTATACATTTTACGTAGGTTAGCCTTGGATACTGTCCATGTCTGGCACTGGTAGCACAGTCTTGGTATGACTATGATGTTTATAAACTGTTTCTTGGAAGTATTATTAACTGTGTCGTTTGCATTTAATTGCACTGGCTAGTCGATTCTATTTTGCATTATATTCTCACGTTCTCCTAGAAAATACTTCACAGATAATTAAATTCTTCAACTTGCCTCAGAAAGTACCATTAAACCCTATATGAATGCACACACACACACACAAATGGGAATAACACCGAATCGTTAAAAAAAAAAAGGACATATGGTGGTACTTGGGTATGCGTCTCAATTCCTGTCTTTTGAACGTACACCAGACGAATTGTCCATAAGAAATAAAGAGAGAATAATCAATCCGTTTCCACGCAGAAGAAAAATCCTTCTGTTACTGGCAAATTATACTCTGATGGGGTTGTATAAAATTTTGTACATACGGCCTAATACTAAAATACATAAACACAAAAACAGAGGAAATGAATGACAATTAATCTCACTTTACCTTCCTGAAAAGAACGAAAGCCAGCTTACATGGTAAGTGATTGAAAATGAGGGAGGAGGAGATGTCATTGTTTCGAAGGAGAATCAACTTCCAATACAAGTTCAGGAATTTGACATTCTGGTGTATATCCCCTCTCTTCCCCCACTCCCCCCCCCCCCCCAATTATATCCCCCGTTATTTTCTTTTTTTCTCTTTTCGCTAGTTGGACCTGGTTGAAGCTCGACGGGTTTGACATTTGCTAAAAATCTATCCAAAGAACTTTACTTCTGCAGTCTGCTCGGAATGTTTCGAATATGTAACATTATCTGGTGATTCGCGACAATGCTGTCACGTCTTGTTTGGGCTTTGTTGAAATGATGCTTCGATACTTCTCTGCGAAGTCATTGGCATCTGTTCGTGGCTTGGTCTCGAGGGAAGTAAATGAAGATAGCATGAAGTGTTGTGACTAATTTTTACCCATACAGGCTCTAGCAGGTGGGTCGTATTCCAAACAAATGTGTTCGCGCCAAAATAGGTCGTATACCAGGCTGAACGTATACCAAAGCCAACGTATACTGAGGCACCACTGTATTTCTGCTTTCTTTTTATACTCTATATCACGGCAAGATAATCTACATTTTGTTCACAGAATTATGTCTTGTGTAGACAATGGACTGAACACTTGACTATGGAGACGTCCCACTCTACTTACGTGAGAACCACCAGCGAAAATATTTCCCCTGAACGTAAGCTCGGCACACCATCTATTGATTACGTCTATCGTCACAAAGCCAAGTGACGAGTCATCCATTATGCAGTTTCACGCTCACAGATGTCGTTCGATTCTTAAAGAGCTAATCTAAAATACCAGAATGTCATTCATAAAAAATTCCTAGTCGTCTGACACCTCCCTCTTCCTTCCCCCGCCCACAAAGTGTCTACATACCTGAGGATAAGGTGTGTGCTTCAATGCAGTTTGCAAGATTTGATTCTTGTCGCTGTCTCAAGAGTATATATCCTTCATCTGCTTGCTTCCTATAAAAATTGCACCTACCTCTCCACCTATCTCCTCTAAACACCGACTAAGTACTTACCCATCTACCAAGTGACCGTTCAAGGAACTCATCTACTTAACTGTCTGTCTACCAACCTACCAACACTTCTACCTACCAACCTACCTACCCACATATTCTCATATTTACCAACCTACTCAATTAGCTACCGGCCACCTTTACTTCCCTTACTTTTACCTGGTAACAATTTAAGGCTGGGTCCACCTGGAAGTAAAGGTCATTTTTCATAAACGTTAAGCATCCTCTGGATTTGAACCCATGACCTTTGCATCCAAGCTTCTAGCCGCTACACTACGACAGCTCACTGGTAAATGTATGATATATATATTAGTTAGTTAGTTAGTTAGTTGGGTTATCATCATTGCACTCCGGACATGTCCATAGGTGCTCAGATCCTCCCCTCAGTATGAATCTCAACGTCCGATGGCTAATAGTACCAGTTCTATGTTGATTAACAAATCTTCTGACGTGTCCGGTGTGCGTCTCGTTTTTTGCTGTGCCGATCTTAATTCCCAAGTCTGCCATTCTGGCGAGTGATGTGGATTCACTTCCACCAAAGTCCTCTATCCTTCCTATTTCTCTGAGGGCATTGATAATATCAGCATGATCCATAGGCCGACCGTCGGTAGTGATAGCGGATCCAGCCAGCCTGTCAGCTCTTTCATTTCCATCGACGCCTGCGTGTCCCGGAACAAAAATAAAGGTGACTCCTCGCACAGTGGACTTCTGAATTGATTCAAGCCATTATCTTCGCACTGAACCTGCCTGAATGATATATATATATATATATATATATATATATATACTACTATGTGTGTGTGTGTGTGTGTGTGTGTGTGTGTGTGCATATATCATACTTAGAACTTTTGGTTCTTAATTCCAATGTCACAGAAGAACTCCGCTAGCAGTGTTTTCAACCATTCATTAACATCTGTCTGCGATACATCATCAGTTTCAAACCAATGGGATGCCAGCCACTTTTTAGGTGCATGAAATAGGGGTAATCACTTGTCGGCAGATCCCGGCTGTGGGGCGGATGGTCAAAGATTTCCCAGTAAAATGTTTGCAATTGAACGGTTTCATCTGCGACGGGAGGTCGAGCATAGTGAGGAGGAGGGGAGGAGGAGGGAGTAACAGTAACCTAACAGAAACTTCTTAAAAAATAGTAGCAGCGCGAAGAAGTGTAGCAAACACACATACGTGCACACACACTCAGAACTAAATATGCCATTATTTCAACAATTATGGCTATCAACAGTTACCACTCAGCTGATATCCGATCCGTAACATAACAAACAAATGTCTCCATTTCACAGACGGACAACACGACAAATCAGGGAGAAAAAAAAAAAATAACAATAAGGGCGCCACAATTGTGGGGTTACGAGCATCCCGCCTCCAAACCAGGAATTTTACAAGCAGAAAAAGCCACCCTCTCCCGCCCCTGGCATTACTTAGACGTTCTCATTTTAGAACATTTCTTTATACATTTAATATTATTTCAAATACACTGTTATATTTAAAATTCAAAATATTTATCATTAGTCATTCACTTCTTTTCGTGTCAGTTGTTTTTCAAGGTATCAACATTATTCTCTTTATCTGTCCAGGGTGTTCTTCTCATTCTTCTAATAAAATCTCTGCCATACCCAGAAAATTTTTCACTATTCAGCCAACCGTCCATGATTCATTTCGGTATATCACTTTAGAGTTTATAAAGCTCTTGAAATTTCGCTTTCCCACCCCAGTTCTATAAACCGCTGTCTCTGCTTCACATTTGACTTCTTTAATGTATCTCCCACCTGCTGTTATCTGGACATACACGTACTCAAACTTGTCAACTTGTTTGAGGATTGTCCTATTTACTTTGATGTCGCATTTTGGAGCATCAATTTTCTTTGTGATTTTTTTAAAATTAGCCCGCACTTAATGAAGGCTTGGACACTTGAAGCTCGATAGATCCATCGATATGTTTGTCGGAGATTAAAGAAACCTAATCTGGATGGCAGACGAACAAGGCAAATCACAGATACCTCGTTCAACCTCAAGAGAAGTTATAGTTAAGGCTCCTGTAACCACTACACCAGTCAGGGCAAATCTCTGGTTCTTTGTGGATAAGGACGTCGTGCAGCTCCGTCCTGTATTAAATGAATAGGACGTCGCCCCTTTCCGCCAGTTCGCCCACTCCGTTGTTTACTGGCGCCGACTCAACTAAAACACTGGCGAGGGCTTTTTACACTAGGCCTGTTTACATCGGCGCCAGTAAACAACGGTAGATGTTAACGAACCGAGTGTAAAAAAGCCCCCTCCAATCGTTTTAGTTGAGTCGGCGCCAGTGAACAAAGCTAAATGTTAACGAACCGAGAGTTAAACCCCTCCCCCCCCCCCCAAGTGTTTTAGCTGAATCGGCGCCAGTGAACAACTCTAGATGTTAACGAACCGAGTGTAAAAAGCTCCCTGACGGAAATGAAAATGAGAGAGATACTGGGTGGCATTTCCATGTTACACATCCCTTGCCTGATGTGGTCTTTTGATATTTGAGTGTTGATCAAACTCGTGTGATATTTGATACGTTTGATGATTCTCAGGGGTGCCTCTGTATGTTTCTGATCAATCAAATGGTCGGATATAATCAATATTTGAGAGGGAGGGAGGGAGAGAGAAAGAAATATAGACAGGCAGACAGACAGACAGACAGACAGACAGACAGACAGACAGACAGACAGACAGACAGATAGACAGATGGACAGATAGATAGATAGATAGATAGATAGATAGATAGATAGATAGATAGATAGATAGATAGATAGATAGATAGATAGATAGATAGATAGATAGATAGATAGATAGATAGATAGATAGATAGATAGATAGATAGATAGATAGATAGATAGATAGATAGATAGATAGATAGATAGATAGATAGATAGATAGATAGATAGATAGATAGATAGATAGATAGATAGATAGATAGATAGATAGATAGATAGATAGATAGATAGATAGATAGATAGATAGATAGATAGATAGATAGATAGATAGATAGATAGATTAGATGAATAGACTGATCCCGACAATTTATGTCTAGCGAGTGGGTTCTCACCCCCCCCCCACCCACCCATCCCTCTGCCAATATAGACCCGCTACCCCCTAACAAGCATGTCGTAAAAGGCAACTAATTGGCAGTTCGATGAAAAAAGATGTATTAGATTGAAAGGCTCAAATATCGCACTCTAGCTTTAAACCACAACACAAAGTGTCATTTTGCCTTTTAAGGGCGAACACTGAAGAAAAAACGCACTGGGAATAGAAAAAGTAGAACTTCTATTCGGAAAAATCAACAGAAAAAACAAACAAATTCAAAGAGAGACATTTAATTAAAATAGCGAATTTGTATTTAATTTCTCTCACGCACGAACAGCTCCTAACAAATCCCGCATGACGTCAAGAATTAGTGTGCAATTAATTATGTGACGTCACCAATAATGTCGCTTTAATTACGGCATGAATTGGTGGGTGTAATGATATTCGCTTTAATGAACAATAATGAGAGAGGCTAACGGTAACGAACAGAATTCCATTCATAATATTGAACATCATGCCCAGCAGGAAGAACAAACAAACGAACTAACGAACGAAGGAACGAATGAACTAACGAACGAACGAACGAACGAACTATATTTTCAAATAGCCACATTCGGTCCTATCTTTCATGCTGCAATATTCGTTTGCGTTATGTTTTTATAATAATATACACACTGTTGAATGTTCAATTTTGATTTAAGAATCGACACCACAGAACTCGGGACACTCCTTGTGACGAGCTGGTCTAGACAGCTGTTTCTGTCCTTTTAAATATTGCTTTGTTTAGATAATATTATTACCACAGTTCTAAACATTTTCCTATTGCTTTTAATTAGCAGAGTAACGCTTAAGTAATTAAGAAATTTTCTTACCTCTTTCTTAATGCTTCATTGGAGCAAAATTATAATTAAATAGTTAAAAGTTAAAAAGGCGATTGGGTAGTGAAAGGGGTAACGAAGAGTAACTTCCCCCTTGGTAGGACTCTCCACTTCCATTTTCATTCCAGGCACCGTTGGGGGAGTCAAGATTTTGTTCTCCCCAATTGACACAGTTCAGTTAGTTCTGTTGTCTTGTTGCCTGTGTTTGAATTCCCTACCAGGGGTGAGTTTATAATAATTAGTGTAATTTGAGCTATTGATATTATTCCTCTGAATTAATTTCACAGGCTGAATTCTGAAATTTGATGCCCACATGGATCAGAAACCATGATAAATTTCTTTATCCTTACTAACCACGTTTATGCTCTAGTATGTACATGTATGCAAACATATGATCTATTTGATGATTTAATTAATGTTTTTTTGCTACTAGAAACGTGCATTGGTATTTTTAATTATTATACTTATATTAATTAACTGATAATTATGTCCTCATGTGAAATCTCGGCCAGTTCCGGTTTCCAGCATGGTGAGACAATTAAAAAGGAATGAAGTGTATACTCATATACCTAATCCTTACTAAGTTGATTTTCACCTCATGGTGATATTAGCTTGATAAATCACTGTCTTGCTTTAATTTAGATTTAGTCCAGATAATTCTGAGACTAGTTTAAGAGCTTGGAAAGTGAATAACACAGTGGGGCTGAATTTAATATTCACACTGTCAGAGGAGAAGAAAGATGTATGGCCCATGCTTGTAATTATTATTGTTGTAGATATATTTCCCTATTACTAGGAATACATTTCAGTTCTACAACAGGTGGCCTTACAATTGTAATAATTATATTTCAACCTTTACAACTTCTAAACTCTACTGACTAAGATGTTATCACACAGGTGGATTTAGATTTAAACTGGAGTGAGTGTTGTATATTTTATGTTAATACTGTGACAGATGGAAAGCCCATTGTCATCTATGATTGTATTTTGACATCTATCTCAGCACCCAATATATTGATGGAGATATGTCAATCCCATTTATTTTCAAACAGTGCAAAGCACCTGTTATGAGTTCCTGGTCTTGGTAAACTCACTCCCTGTTTCTCATTCATTGTGATGTGAACCCATGTGGTTAAAATGAGAATATTGTGAAATATGACTGTGTATGTCTGTGTGTGTAAGCATGTTAACCCTTTAAAGGAGTACTAGTGTGCAGACATCAGAACAATTTACACTGAGGAATGTCCTTTCTTTTTGTGT
>CAJHNH020001714.1:30000-115000 GCA_905116865.2 Candidula unifasciata
CTATTAGGACGGGCTAGCTTCTACCTACTTGACATCTTTACCAGAACCAAGCCAAATCAGATCTATAAAATACACTTACTGTTGTCTGAGTAGCCTGTTTGGCTGACGCACACACAGAATAAATCTGCCGAATGTTACTGAAGTTTATAAGATAATAATAAGCAGTAGAATATTTATGAGTTTTGCTATCTTAACTTTGGTTTAAAAAAAACAACTTTGTTCCGGCTAACGTGGATTAATAAATCAAGCATAAATATTAACGTTCCTTTCGAATGTTTCACACTGGCCAAGCAAAGCAACTGTTTGTACCGTGTATAAGTATTTTATGTGTCTCTGTACTTAAGAGGTTACCAGGAACACCCGAACCTAGAGGCTCGTGCATTTAATCTCTTGAAAGGAAATGGGGGCGGGAGAGGGGGTAATGGGTGGAGGGAGGGGGCTGTGATGGGAACTGCTTTATGATGACGATGAAAGGCGTTTTGATTTGAGATGGTAAACTAAAGGACATTTTCCGCCTTCAGGCGTGCTGGACATACAGGGATTTACCTATATTTTACAGACCAACCAGCACTCGGTGGGTGACATGGTCACATCACACCGAACGCCTTTAATTTCCAGGACTTTACCTAGTGCCAATTTAAGGGTTGTCCTGGGAGTCAAGGTCATTGATGAAAAATGACCGGCTCTGTCAGGATTTGAACACACGACCCTCCGATCCACAGGCGAGCGTCTAGCCGGTATAATATGGCTGGTCACAGATTTGATCTGGAAGTCATTGTTTTTTACTTCTGGAAAATTTTGGAAAAGAGATCAATGGGATAGGTAGCAGATATGCAGGCAGAGAGTCAGTTAGACAGATAACAAACTCAGACTTAATATCTAAAAATAAACATATAACCAGGTGGATAAAACGGTAGAAAAAACATACTGGCAGACAGAAGGACGACCGCGGTTTGAGTTAATTAAAAAAAAAAGGTAAAGTGAAAGTCGGTAGAGGTGAACCAGCGTCATTGCACACGGTTATAAACCATAAGTGCTCTGCCACCAGTACGGACAGCTGATAAGAATTGTCCGCCTGTGTCGCCGTTCGCACGTAACACTGTAGCTACAGCGACGTTACTCCATTTACCCCAGAGTGTCAACTCTGGTACCCATTTCCCAGAGGCTGCGTGAACCCAGGGAACCGCCCGGTTTCGAACACCGACCGTGGGCTGCAGCGAGTCGCACCTGGATTTGAAAGCGAGCCTCTAATCGACTGCACTAACGCGTCCCCTGGTTTAAGTTAATGGGTGAATGGATGTAATAATATAAATGGACAGACGAATGGATAAATGCCCTCATGGACGGATAGAGATAAACGGATGTGTGGATGGATGAAAAAATGGATGGAAATGTATGCATTAGGTGGACGAGTGAGAGCGCGGACGTGCCAGGAATGAATGGAAGCACCAAAAAGCTGACAAATATATTAGATAAGCAGTCAGATAATCAATCAGTCACAAAGAGGGGGACATCCAACCGGAGACGCAGACGTCAGAAATTCCTGATCGGGAAATCCGCTTTGCCACAAAAGGCAATAAATGAGTCGACATCACAGCGGGCAAGGGCGCCGAGGAATGCAGAAAAGCCCTATCTCAGACCGACTTGTCAATGGCTTCTTCTCAGTTCAATACAAGATTAATTGGCGATATAAAATCATATGTCGGTCTAGGTATTATTGCAGTTGTCATCATAAATTCATGGGGTTCATAAAAAAAATTTCTTTCTTTCTTTCTTTCTTTCTTTCTTTCTTTCTTTCTTTCTTTCTTTCTTTCTTTCTTTCTTTCTTTCTTTCTTTCTTTCTTTCTTTCTTTCTTTCTTTCTTTCTTTTTTTTTCTTTTCTTTTTTTTTTTTTTTTCTTTCTTTCTTCTTTCTTCTTCTTCTTCTTCTTCTTCTTTCTTTCTTCTTTCTTTTCTTCTTCCTTCTTTCGATTCTTCTTCTTCTTCTTCTTCTTCTTCTTCTTCTTCTTCTTCTTCTTCTTCTTCTTTCTTCTTTCCCTTTCTTCTCTTCTTCTTCTTCTTTCTTTCTATATCATCATCATTAATTTATTACAGCGCAAGATATGCAGACAATATATACTCTTTCTCTTAAAAAGGAAGATGCACACAGAGAGACAGACAGTGGAATAGATAAAAAAAAACAGACACAGGCTGCAGGAAGCAAACTGACTTATATATCAGACACCATACATAGACCAATAGAGAAACAGACTTACAAACAGGAAACATATACATAGACAGATATAGCCTTACATACAGCAGTGACGGAGATACAGATTTATATAAAGACAACATGGACAGGAAATGAAATAGACACACACTGACACCAAATATAGACAAAGAAACAGACATATAGACAGACGTGTAGACAGACATGTAGACAGACATATAGACAGACATATAGACAAACATGTAGACAGACATATAGACAGACATATAGACAGACCTGTAGACAGACATATAGACAGACATATAGAGACACATATAGACAGACATATAGACAGACATATAGACAGACATATAGACAGACATATAGACAGACATATAGACAGACATATAGACAGACATGTAGACAGACAGCAGATTTAATAAATACATAAACGTGCAGTCATCAGCACTCACAGAAAGAAGTAAAAAGACGGAAAGACACACTAGCCACCATGAAAATTGAAAGCTAAAGCTATCAACCTGAGAATCGAACCTGTCACCTCCAGATGACGACAGCGCTTCGCAACAGAAACAAGTTTACTACAGGGCTAGACTTATTTTATAGACCACTCAGCGGGAGATATGGTCAACATCACGCCGGCCGCCTCTACTTCCCACGACTTGTACCTGGTACCCACTTAAGGCTGGGTCGACCTGGGAACCATAGTCATTTTAAGAAAAAAGTCCGGCTGGGTTAGTACCCGAACCTATAAGACAACATAAACATACATAGAAAAGGCATAAATGCAGACAACAGAGGCAGACAAATAGATAGACATATTTACATACATAGAGATTGATTAAAAGACAGACATACTGACAACGGAAGAGACACACAAATAAAAACGGCATTCATGACACTTACACAAGGGTAGTCTGTGAAAAATCCGGAATGCTCCAGAATCCCCCGAAACAATTTCTGATCTGAAAATGACAATTGAATCAGTAACGGGTCATATTATATAAGCATTGACTTGGTAATTGAAGGCTGTTGACTTCTCATTATTAATATGATGTGTGTGTGTGTTTGTGTGTGTGCGCGCGCGACTGAGTGAGGGTGGGAGTACAAGTGGGGAGGGGGGGGAGGTGAGGGATGAGATTCTCCTCCTTCTTGGCATTCTTTTTTTCCTCTTTATTTTTTGTTTGTTTCTTTCTTTCTTTTCTATTATCTGCGTGTTGTTATCTGCGTCAGTGGCTCAGGCGTTGTGAATGCGCTTCGTAATTCTGAGATACCTGGTTTAATTCCAGCTGGGGTCGACTGGGTAGCAGCCCGCTTTGTCTTAATTTCTACAATTGTGTTAAGATCCTAATGGCTCAGGAATCAATGGGAAAACTGTTGAACATAAAAACTGTCTAGTATTTTTTCTAGTTAAAATAAAAGTGCTGGAATTGGTACACAATGAACATTATCATCATGCCTTCCTTTTGTTCTACAGAAGAAATATTAATAATAATAATAATAAAAATAATAAATCATATTGTTTATTTAGTATTGAAATGTTACATCGATCCTATTCTATTTTATTTTAGTGAATCTGAAATGTGAGCAGACAATCAAGAAGAGTCTGGAGGCAACTGAGATGTGGTTCATGAGAAAATGATGCGAATACCTTGGACTGTCAGAATAACTTACAGTAACTGCCTGGAAATGGCTAATGAAAGTAGTACATTATATACAACAATGAGAAAAAGACAAACAAAATTCGTTAGTCATGTAATGAGAAAAGGAGCACTGGAAAATATCGTGACGACTTGAAAGACGACTGGTAAAAGAGGCAAAGGCAGACCAAGAGAAATGATGGTGGGTGGATTAAGACAGAGATCAGTGGAGCTGTGTGAAAGTCTACGCCAGCTGGCAATGCACTTGATAATGATCATCATTTTTTTTTTTTACATTATAGGAAAGAGCTATGCGTTTAATTAAATCCGAAAAAAAAAATTCAATTAAGACGTAACGACAGATTACGCACGCACAACGAACAAACTCAGTCATAACATTACGCAAGAATTCTTCCATGTTCTACATTTGATTTACCGAAGACACAGCACATTCACCCAAAAAATACCGCAAGTTTACAGAAAGACGCCGCAAATGAAGTCCTAGGTTACACGAGTTTTTAAGGGCGGTATTCAATCTGCAGTAATTATGAACACCTGTCATATTTGTCCTTTTACGTGTTTAAACCTCGATCACCCGTAATTCAGTTAAGGAGGTTCCATTCTGTATACTTTAATCGTGTATATCAAATTGTAGTTGAATAGGGCGTGTGCGGCTATGAATGGACACGGGTACTGATATATTTTATATTTAAATTCTTAAATGGAATTGTATGTGTTAGAAAACCCTTTAGAATACCAATGAAATGAGATTAATAATGTTTTCATAATTGATAGAACTTGAATAATCCAGACAAGACCGGAATTAATACAAGAAATATTTCTCTAATTATTGGGGAAGGGGGGGGGAGGGGGGGTGCAATGAAATACATAAAACATCTACAAAAGTGTCAACCTAGAACCAACCCTTTGGAATAGGCATGTTCTTGTTCTTGTTCTTGTTCTTCTTCTTCGCCTTCTTCTTCTTCTTCTTCTTCTTCATTTTCTTCTTCTTCTTCTTCATCTTCTTTTCTTCTTCTTCTTCTTCTTCTTCTTCTTCTTCTTCTTCTTCTTCTTCTTCTTCTTCTTCTTCTTCTTCTTCTTCTTCTTCTTCTTCTTCTTCTTCTTATTTTGCTTATATTCTTTCTTTTCCTACAAAGCAGCCAACCTACCGGTCAAACAACCAACCAACCATCCATCCTAGATATAAATGTGGCAACCAGCTAGCAACGACCAATAGAACAATGCATCCAGAAACTTGCATCCAGCAGGGCGAACCAAAGAATTTGCTTCTCATTCCTGTTGACTGTTGCATTTCCCCGAATGTGAGTAGATAGTATATAGTTCAGCTACTAAGCTGAGTGCATGGTAGGATACTAGGAGTTGTAAGTTAAGGTGGGTGGTCAGTTGCCACGGAACTGGTGGTGCCTTGGGCAATATTATATGTGCAGCTGCTGATTTGTTGTAAGTGCTGCTTCCATCAACGATGAATTGCAATTCTAGTGGCAAACTATTTGTGTTGCAGCTTCTGGCAACTACCTTATGTTTTTAATGCGGTTGTATGCTTTTGGTATCTCCTAAACTGCAGCCTATTCAGTTTTTTCCTCTGAGTGGTGGTGTACGCTGGCAAAGGGATGAAACGCTTACGGGGTGACCCTTTTGCTGTGAAGGTGGAACTGCGATAAACTAAGTAAACAACCTACTAGCTAACTAGTTACCTGAATAATTAATCAACTATTTAAAAAAACTAACCAATTCATTAACTAGTTGACTAACAAAACATCTAGCGGACTATACAATCACGGAGCCAACCAACTATATACTCAATGAGCCAACCAACTATACAGTAAAGGAGCCAACTTGCCATACAATCAATGAGCCAACTGTCTATACGATCAACGAGCGAACTAACTATACAGTGATTGAGCCAACCATCCAACCATCACCCAGCCAACTATACAATCAATGAGCTAACCATCCAACCATCAACCAGCCAACAATACAATCAATGAGCCATCTGTCTATACAATCAACCATCCAACTATACAATAAATGAGCCAACCATCCAACCAACCCACCAGCTATACAATCAACGAGCTAACCAACTTTACAATCAAAGAGTCAACCAGACAAACAACTATACAGTCAATGAGACAACCAGCTATACAGTCATTGAGCCAACCATCCAATCATCAACCTGTCAACTATACAATCAATGAGCCAACCATACAACTGACCAGCCAGCTATACAATGAACGTTTCAACCAACTATACAATAAATGAGCCAACCAACCAAAAAACTATTAAATAAATAAGCCAACCAACCAAAAAACTATACAATGAATGAGTCAACCATCCAACCAACATACCAGCTATACAATCAACGAGCCAACCAACTATACAATCAACGAGCCAACCAACTATATAGTCAATGAGACAACCAGCTATACAGTCATTGAGCCAACCATCCAATCATCAACCAGTCAACTATACAATCAATGAGCCAACCATACAACCGACCAGCCAGCTATACAATGAACGTTTCAACCAACTATACAATAAATGAGCCAACCAACCAAAAAAAAAAAAAAAAACATACAATAAATGAGCCACCCAACCAAACAACTACAATAAATGAGCCAACTATCCAACCAACATACCAGCAATACAATCAACGAGCCAATCAAGTATATAATCAATGAGCCAACTAGCTATACAATCAACGAGCCAACCAAATAACTATACAATGAATGAGCCAACCAACTATACAGCCAATGAGCCAACCAACTATACAATCAATCAGCCAACCAACTATACAATCAACGAGCCAACCAAACATCTATAAAATCAATGAGCCAACCAACTATACAATCAACGAGTCAACCAACTATACAATCAATGAGCCAACCATCAAACCAACCAACCAACTATACAGCCAATGAGCCAACCAACTATACAATCAATGAGCCAACCAACTATACAATCAACAATCCAACCAAACATCTATACAATCAATGAGCCAACCAACTATACAATCAATGAGCCAACCAACAAACCAACCAACTAACTATACAGTCAATGAGCGAACCAACCAACCTGTCAGGGTTTTGTGCGGGTATAGGACGGTGTATAAAATAGTGACGGTCCGTTGTTATACTTGGATGACTGATGGTTGACATACAGTTCAGTCAGATGAATTCCCAACAGTAAAAAATCGTGACAGAGTGAACGCTTCGCTTGCGTATTCTTGTCCTGCATGGATAGGACTGAGTTGTGGGACGATGACACTCAGTGGGTCTTATCTTTGTTTTCTAAGATGGAGCCCCGGAACCCACACGGAGATACAGATTTGAACTCAAAACCATTGAGCCGGTAGGCGAACGTCTAGCCACAATGTTAGCGAGACTCAAAACAAACAACATATAGCCTACATCTGCAATATTCATTAAAAATCACGTGACCTATAGAATTTTATCGATTTCCTGTGACAAAAACAGGGCATTCTATGGCAGGCACACTTTCTCAATATCATATCTATACACTAACGCCGACCTCTCGCTGTACAATAACATAGGCATAACTTGCGTCGAGTGTCTACGTTTGTTTAATGATATTGACATATTCATAGACATAACCACGATAACTCAACAGGGACACTGACAGTGGCGAAACTAGCGGTGTATGATCGAGATATATTCCCTGATAATTTTACCCTTTGCAAAAGATAGGTTGTTTTATTTGAAATAGGGTTGCTGTCGTTTGGGAAGTTTTTCTTGTGGAAAATTTATGTAGCGGAGATTTTGTATTGTAAATAAAAATAAAGACACTGTGGCCCACTGTTGTTGTTTGTTGTTCTCATTCTCTCCATTCTCTTCATTTCCTTCTTCTTCTTCTTCTTCTTCTTCTTCTTCTTCTTCTTCTTCTTCTTCTTCTTCTTCTTCTTTTCTTCTTCTTCTTCTTCTTCTTCTTCTTTTTCTTCTTCTTCTTCTTCTTCTTCTTCTTCTTCTTCTTCTTCTTCTTCTTCTTCTTCTTCTTCTTCTTCTTCTTCTTCTTCTTCTTCTTCTTCTTCTTCTTTTTCTTCTTCTGTTCCCTTCTGAGGTTACGATGAATAAGACTATTTTCTTGTCACTGAAAATGCATTGATCTCCAATTAGTGGCAACGAATGGCCGCCCCCACCCAGCCCACCTTCGTCACACATCAGCGACAGAAAAACGAGTAGAACAGTTTGAATACTAATTTTATACATAAAACAAAGGATGAATACAATTTACATTAAGGGGCCGCGTTAGCGCAGTCGATAAGAGGCTCGCTTTCAAATACAGCTGCGACTCGCTGCAGCCACGGTCGGTGTTCGACACCGGGCTGTTCCCGGGGTTCACCCAGCCTCTAGGAAATGGGTACTAGAGTTGGGGTAAATGAAGGAACGTCGCTGTAGCTACAGAGTTACGTGCGAACGGCGACACAGGCGGACAGTTCTTATCAGCTGTCCGTACTGGTGGCAGAGCACTTATGGTTTATAACCGTGTGCAATGACGCTGGTTCACTATCTCCAGACTTTACCTTTTTTTTTTTTACATTAGACCTAATAATTGCCGGCCAAGAAAAAGAAGAAGAAGAAGATAATGATGATGATGACGACGACGACAACGACAAGCTCTGCCAACACTACTGTAACAGCTCAACAAGACCTAAAACATTGTTAACTTTGAACAAGTTCAATAAAAATATAAAACAGGACTTTTGTCCTGTAATCATTGACCTAATCTGGACCCAGAGGCCAAATCAAGACACACAAGCTAAATCTGGCCACGTCACGGATATCACCAGGTTGAAGATTGTTTGGCAAACATTGACGACCACTAGAAAATCTCTTGAAAGGAATCATTCATCACAGAGCTGGATCAATTTAGGCAAGAAAACAAACAGCTCGCAGGGCTAGGGAGGTCTCTGTGTTCTATTCAAAGTAATGTTGACAATGGAAATTAGACTAATAAGCTGCAATGGAGACGGTAAACATGGCGGTTGACGAAGCAATTAGTGATAGAAAAATTCGGTCTCGTTGTGATTTGGAAATTAAGGAACTTGTAAAGGTTAGGCTTTGATTAACTAACACCGTTAGAGGTATTCTATAATATTTTACCATTTCATTATGTTATAGTCCGTTTTTTTTTTTTAGGTTCTTCTTTCTCTGTTTCTTCTTCGCGTTCACCCACAGGTGTTAAGTCCAGCGGAAAGTTTGGATGTTGATCCATCTGTGGACGTTAGCTTTGTTTCAGAACCTGGGTGTTGCATGCACATCCGTTTTACTGATCCAGATTAGTTGTATACACTCCTCTGCTTCCTTGCTTCTTGGGCATATGTACTCTGACTTCGAAGGAAGCTCCCCAGTTAGCCGACTCTCAGGCCATGAAGAATAGTCAATGAACATTATTATCACCCCTTTTTTTTTATTCTACAGAAGAATTAATAATAATTATAAACATTATAAATCATAGCATTTTTTGCGTACTGAAATGTTACATTGAGACTATTCTGTTTTTCATAGTGGATCTTGAAATGTGAGCAGACAAATTAAGAAGAGTTTGGAGGCAACTAAGATGTGGTTCATGAGAAAATGATGCGAATACTTTGGACTGCCAGAATAACTAAGAACGAGTGCTTGGAAATGAAAGTAGAACATTGTATACAACAATGAGAAGGAGACAAAGTACTTTAGCCATGTGATGAGAAAAGGAGCACTGGTAAATATCATGACGAATAAAAAGATCACTGATAGAAGAGGCAGAGGCAGACCAAGAGAAATGATTGTGTGACAGTGGGTCAATTCTTGTCCCCCCCCCCCCCCCCCCCCCACACACACACACACCAGGGTTGTTTATTAAATGTTGGATTGGATACATGGAACTAGTTTATGCTGGATCAGTACGCTTCTTCTTCCTTTTCGTGTTCTGTTTCTGTACACTTCCATAGGTCTCAAAAACTCCCTTCTGCATACGCACCAGAGTCGTGCTGAGAGTGCCTGTCCTATGTTGATTCACGATAAGTTTCGTACGGCATACGCACCAGAGTCGTGCTAAGAGTGCCTGTCCTATGTTGATTCACGATAAGTTTCGTACGGCATACGCACCAGAGTCGTGCTGAGAGTGCCTGTCCTATGTTGATTCACGATAAGTTTCGTACGGCATACGCACCAGAGTCGTGCTGAGAGTGCCTGTCCTATGTTGATTCACGATAACTTTCGTACGGCATACGCACCAGAGTCGTGCTGAGAGTGCCTGTCCTATGTTGATTCACGATAACTTTCGTACGGCATACGCACCAGAGTCGTGCTGAGAGTGCCTGTCCTATGTTGATTCACGACAAGTCTCGTACGGCATACGCACCAGAGTCGTGCTGAGAGTGCCTGTCCTATGTTGATTCACGACAAGTCTCGTACGGCATACGCACCAGAGTCGTGCTGAGAGTGCCTGTCCTATGTTGATTCACGATAACTTTCGAACGGCATACGCACCAGCCTGTCCTATGTTGATTCACGATAACTTTCGAACGGCATACGCACCAGAGTCGTGCTGAGAGTGCCTGTCCTATGTTGATTCACGATAACTTTCGAACGGCATACGCACCAGAGTCGTGCTGAGAGTGCCTGTCCTATGTTGATTCACGATAACTTTCGTACGGCTAGTGTTCCTCTCGTGCCTGGCTGTGCTGATCTTTACTCCAAGTCGTCCTTATCTGCACTAGCAGATCATGCAGATTATGCACTCCTGATGTTTAGCCTTTACATATGCCCTTATTATAACTTTTTTGAAAGTTGAACGGGCATCTGTGATCTGTTTTACTAGTCTATACCATCCAGATTTAGATTTTAATTTGCATGTCTCAGATTTGTATACCTTTGGGGTACAGCCTGGAGGGAACAAACCGATCAATCCATCATTACTCTAGCCAGCTAGTCTGTCAGATCTTTCCATGCAATCACTACCTGCATGCCCTGAGAGAAAGGAGATTATATAATTCTACGTACAGTGGAGTTTTGCAGTACTGAATCCACCGTCCGTTTACAACACCAGAATTGTCACACTGACAATTAACTCATAACCTGTACAATAAACAAAAAAACCGCTTATCATACTTACAATTAACTCATCTCCCATATAGTACACAGATACGTTTCCTCATATTTAAATAGAACACCTCGCACACAATATACGCAAAAGACGTTTTTGTGTTCACGTCTAACTCATTTTTGACTCAAATAACGCTACCCAATTTACATTTAAATCCTCCCTCTCCACACAAACAAACATACACACACAAATACACACATAAATACACACACACACACACACACACATCCACCATCCTTTGCGTGCCGTGAGACGTCATAAAGGGCTCGCATTCGATTCCTCGACTCCGAGCTATTGCATGCAACTCTTGATGTCTGTCACTGAGTTCAGCCCATCGTTTTGTGCCTCTCGTAATAATGTTCTTCTGAATGATTCCCTTGGACATTCTCTTTTTATCAGTGCATGTTTTGTAATTCTTTGCTTATTTCTTATAAATAAACACACACGCATTTACATATATATATATTTATAAACACACATATATAAATATATATATATATATATATATATATATATATATATATATATATATATATATATATACACATATTTACGCATATATATATATATATATATATATATATATATATATATATATATATATATATACACACGCACACACACACATATATATTTATACACAAACATGTATATACACATATTTACACACACATATATACACAAACGCACATACATACACACCACATACATCGCACTTACATTTCAGCGTTGCAAACGTCAGCTCAAAAGTCTTCATCTGCTCCTGAGGGTTCTCGAAATCTAACTCTGGCAGCTCCCCTTTCTGCGCATTCTCAGACCCGCCATTTTCACCGCCGACATCGTCTTCTTCGCCATCCACATCATCCTGCTTGAGAAACTCGAAAATCTTGGCCGCTCTAATGAACATCCGATGTGAATACAAACATGGCTCAGAGATTGAGAACTTTTCCCCATCCCTGTATTTAGAGCCACAGTTGACCCCGATGTACGAATCCGCCTGTGTTATAGAAAGTGTTCCTGTCATGTTTTTCTCATTGTTTTTAATTCCTGGTTGTTTTATTGATTCTTTGTTAGTCAGGTTTATGTTTTGAAAGGATACCTTCCCCTTCGCGCCAAAGTTGGATGAAGCATTAGGAAGAGATGCAGAAGCGGGAAAAACTGAAACTGCTCCAGAAGGTAAACCAGGTTTCACTGTAAAATCTGTGGCTTTTCCACGCGTGAGCGTGTCGGGAGAAGACTTACTCAACTCCTGGTTAAACTTTTTGTCTGGCATACCGCGAGCTCCTGGTTCCATACACCCAACATCGCGTGCGGCTGAATTAAATCTGGCACGCTCATTGGGTGGAGAATTATCTTTGGTGCCACCTTGAGGCAACCCCTTGCATTTAGCGTCAGCTTGGGGAAACCCCTTGCCTTTAGCGTCAGCTTGAGGAAACCCCTTGTCTTTAGCGTCAGCTTGAGGAAACCCCTTGTCTTTAGCGTCAGCTTGAGGAAACCTCTTGTCTTTAGCGTCACCTTGGGAAAACCCCTTGTCTTTAGCGTCAGTTTGTTTGGTGTTTTGGGATGATGTCCTTCGAATTGATGGGGGGTTAAACATGGAAGGATTGTTGGTTTCATAAACTTGGGAATTAACAGTGGGAGACATACTTAGAGTGTGGTCAGTTGTGCACTGTAGTTAGCTTTTTGATATATCTGAAATTAAACAGAACTGTCATTTGACTTGAAATTTATATATTTAATACCCCATTCGAACCAAATAAATAGAAAATATGTTTCTAAAACATACAGGAGCAATAAAAAAGACAGATTCAAGACAGTGACAGAAAGAAAGACAAATTAATAATTATGGAGAAGGCATGAAGGAAAATGCAAGAGATGACAAGTAGTAATTAGGTTGGGCGTGAGTTGAGTGCTCCGATATTGCGGGGGAAAAAAAAAAGAAGAAGAAAAAGAAGGCGAAAAGTAGTAGTAGTAGTAGTAGTAGTAGTAGTAGTAGTAGTAGTAGTAGTAGTAGTAGTAGTAGTAGTAGTAGTAGTAGTAGTAGTAATAGTAGTAGTAGTAGATGTAGTAGTAATAGTAGTAGTAGTATTAGTAGTAGTAGTAGTAGTAGTAGTAGTAGTAGTAGTAGTAGTAGTAGTAGTAGTAATAGTAGTAGTAGTAGATGTAGTAGTAATAGTAGTAGTAGTATTAGTAGTAGTAGTCGTAGTAGTAGTAGTAGTAGTAGTAGTAGTAGTAGTAGTAGCTATAGAAATAGTAGTAGTAGAGGTAGTAACAATAGTACTTGTTGTTGTTGTAGTAGTATTAGCAGTAGTAGTAGTAGTTGTAGTAGTAGATGTAGTAGTAATAGTAGTAGTAGTAGTAGTTGTAGTAGTAGAAGTAGTAGTAATAGTGGTAGTAGTAGTAGTAATAGTTATAGAAGTAGTAGTATTAATAGTAGTACAAGTAGTAATAGTAGTAGTTGTTGTTGTTGTAGTAGTAGTTGTAGTAGTAGTAGTTGTTGTTGTTGTTGTAGGAGAAGTAGTAGTAGTAGTTGTAGTTTTAGAAGAAGTAGAAGAAGAAGAAGAAGCAACAGTCGTAGTAGTAATACAAGAAGAAGAAGAAGAAGAAGAAAAAGAAGAAGAAGAAGAAGAAGAAGAAGAAGAAGAAGAAGAAGAAGAAGAAGAAGAAGAAGAAGAAGAAGAAGAAGAAGAAGAAGAAGAAGAAGAAGAAGAAGAAGACACAAAGCCAAAGTCTAATTGGACGAACAACCAGAACTTTCTGTCAGAGCTTATAGCTGGTGAACAAAGTAGAAAAAATAGGAAAGGAATGGAATGAGATAATCGATTGTGAGCCCTAAGTGACACATAATGGCACAACTTGGCATCGATTATGATAACATGTTCTCGAATAAAACTGACAATAACATTCTACCATATATCCAGCTTATCTAACTTGTATATTGCACGACACCAGGTCTGTCACAATAACAATATTTGTTATAAACTGAACTACACTATCACTAACCTCGGGAGCCACCCTGGTGTAACGGCTAGACGTTGGCTTGTGGATCAGAAGGTTACAAATACACGTTCCGTGTGAAAGGTTGTGGTTTGAAACTACGATAAACCGGACTTTTGTTTTAAAAAAAATGACGTTGGCTCCCAGGTCGACCTGGCTTTGAGTGGGTATAAAGTAAAGTAATGGGAAGTAAACGCCACCGGCGTGATGTTGACCACCTCACCCTATATGTCCAATTCGCCTGAGAGAGTGGAAAAGGGCGTTTTACTTTACTATGAAATATCCCACCTCCTGAAAGTTAAGCAGATAAACATATACCCACAAAAGTCGGGTGTGTCACATCCATCACAGCAGCGCCAGACAGTTACAGAAAACTACGTGCACAACAAAACTGTAAAAGCCATTTTAATACAGCAGAACATTTGGGTGGAAGTCAGGAGAAGACCAACAACAAGACGGGTAGTTGGCGTAGCCGAAACATAAAAAGAAAAATTGAACAAATCCATCATCCAAACCACCCGAGAAACGGAGGACAAATGCAGGAAACCACGACACAGGACTACAACCTGATGACACAAGAAAGAAGAAAAAAAGAAGAAATGAAAAAGAAAAGAGGGTGGTTGATTTAGAGGAAAGGCAATTGCAATATATATATATATATTTTTGGGTGAGGAATTACAATACACGCAGGATAATTCACTGGGTACTGAATAGGTTAAGGTACAAACGTATAAGGACCTTTCTGTAAAAAATAAAGGTGCCGGTACTCACTAAATAGTGCCGGTACTTACTGTAAATTGTCTATTACAACAGCGCTAAAAAAAAAAATTATGCTTGAAAAGGTGCCAGTATTGTGTACCGTAGCGTACCTCCAGAAAGAAAAGCCCTAGTCACTTCGAACACTGAACACTATAAATCCATTTCTCCCAGTTTTTTACCATCCGCTATGACGAAGTCACTTAAACAGCAATCTCAACGTATCCAGTTTTATAATCCGCTGGACTCTTAAATTAGAGCGTTGAACCCAGATCTAAAGAACACAAATGTTTAGACCGGTTACCAAGGATTCGCCGAGCGTAGCTGATCGCTACAGTTTGTCCTGAGTAACTAAGCCGAGTGAGAATACAACGGCAAAGTTATGGAAAGTATACGCCAACGAATGACTTTGCTGTATGCAAACTTCTGCGTCTTATGTCTAACAAAGAACGGCGAGTGGGTAACCGAGAATTTTCAGCATAGGAGGTAAACAATTGACGAGAACTTTCTGAACATAATGGATCCCGAATTGTGACAAAGTGTAAGGAGAGGTGTACTTTTAGAGCACCCGGAAACTTAGTACACGTTTATTGATTACAGTGTGCCATCTATAGTAAACACACACACACGAGCACACACACACAGAAAGAGAGAGAGAAAGAGAGAAAGAGAGAAAGAGAGAGAGAGAGAGAGAGAGAGAGAGAGAGAAAGAGAGAAAGAGAAAGAGAGAGAGGGGGGAATAGCGAGAGGATATTAATTGTGAAATAATTCTTCTTCTTCTTCTTCTTCTTCTTCTTCTTCTTCTTCTTCTTCTTCTTCTTCTTCTTCTTCTTCTTCTTCTTCTTCTTCTTCTTCTTCTGTTTCTTCTTCTTCTGTTTCTTCTTCTTCTTCTTCTTCTTCTTCTTCTTCTCTTCTCTTCTCTCCTCTTTTCTTCTCGTATCTTCTCTCCTCTTTTCTTCTCTTCTCGTCTCTTATCTTCTTTCTTCTTCTTTCTCTTCTTCTTGTTCTTCTTCTTTTGGACATGGCTGTGTTAATTAGAAAGGGGTAGACAGAGACAGAGAGCTGAACCTATCTAAAATGTGTGACAGATACCTATTCCGGAATAATCTAAATGATGTACAAACTATGTATGTATATATGTATATGTATTGCTCAACATATCCTAATACCTGCTTCTTCTTGTAGCCGGACGGCGACGAGGTAGAAAATCCAGCTGTATTGACTGGCGGAAGAATCTGGTATGCAGGAGGGCAGAATCTATTAAAAAAAAAGACTTGTACTGTGCTGCTCTCTCTCTCTCTCTCTCTCTCTCTCTCTCTCTCTCTCTCTCACACACACACACACACCTCTCTGGGTGTGTTTCTTGCGCTCGGTCAGTTGCCCAGTGTTTGTGATGTTGATCGCACGTGGTCTTGTCGCGGCGCAGATGCGACTGACCGGGCCCAGATAGTCTGGCTGGGTGAATATGGCGGTGGTGTATTCTATGGTTAGTTTCGCTTAGATATACATTTTCTCTAGTAGTTAAACCGTAGACTTAGATTTCTAGTCTGCAGATAGGTTGATTGCTGGTCGCTATTGAGCGATTTACAGATCTGGTGGTGTGTTGAAGTTCAACGCACGAGTTTATGTGTTTCGCTTTTTTCCTTCACTGATGTAATTTTTCAGAACGTATGCGTTCATTATCCCATTTCCTTTGTAACTGGAGATAATTAGCACTTTAGATTCTGGTCGAGCACGTAGATGGTTGTTAGTGTAATGTTTTCTATAAGTATACGTTTATTCTGTGTTCAGGAAATAAACAGATGTTGAATGTGAAAAGTATGAATAATTTGCTTGATTCAATTTAGAATTTGTAGTCCGTGCACGTGGTTGGTCTAGGAGTGTAGTCACATTTTGTTGTAGCTGTGTAACTCACATTTTCATCGCCAGCGCTATGGTGAAATATTTCGTGGCCCCTGCATGGAAGAACCCTTGTCTTTTCTTTACTTTTCCTGTTTTTGCTTTTCAGCGGGAAACTATTACATTTTGTTCTAGCCATATTTCTTTTTCTTTTTCTTCATCTTTATTTTTTTCCCGCGAGCACATTCTTCTTCTTCTTTTTTTTTTTTTCGTTCACCGGCTGCAAACTCCGGCAGAACGTTCTGGTTATTCGTCCACTTCTAGACTTTGGTCTTGATGCAGAATTTGAGTTTTGAGTGCACATTCGTTTGACAGATCTACCTTACATTTTTAGCATACTGTTGATTCCTCGCCTCTCGGGTAACATACTCCGTATTGGAAGAAATCGGCTTCGATAACGTGCTTATTGAGCTGGTGGGGCAGTGGGTCTATTATCTTGCCCCCCCCCCCCCCCCCCCCCCCCCCCAATGGATCTACAGAACTCAGACGGGGAATATTCAAGAATGTTTAAAAAAGAATACATGCAACTATTTTTCTTACATATTAAAAAAGTGCATATAATATTTATTTGCGTAAGATTTGTTCTCCCACAAAATTGTCTAAGACAGTATTTCTCAACCTTTTCACACCTACGGCGCATTAGAACGGGGTTAACAGGTAGTCAGCGTCTTTTGGATCTTTTCTCCAGCATGCTGGTGCGTTGGGAAACGTGCAGGCAGATAGGCTGGCTGGTTCGGCACCACATGGTGGTGAACTGATTATGGCAAGTTAAATCTCGCGAGGGTCCTTAGGGAGCGAGTGTACAGTGCGGAGGCACAAACAGATCCTTATGGTCTGAGGAGTATGGCGCTGCGGGGAGTTACCAGGGGGTCTCAAGGGACAGGCGAGACGGGTGTACAGTCAGACAGTTACTAGTACCATCGGAATTTGAACTCTTCGCTTGCTGCCGAAGATGGGGATGGGGAGCTTATGGGAGTGTCCCGAGTGCTGCGATGTCGATTCCTAAGTCAACATTTAACATTTAAAACGGGAAAAACAGTTTCCTGGCCTATCTAAGCCAATCAAAACTGAGAAACAAAAGAAAATGTGGAAGGTGGTCTATTTCCTGTATTTGACGTGACAAGACTTCCATTTTCAGCTAATGCGACATCTGCTGCTAGGATTTGTACCTGTTTGATTCTCACCCTTGAGCTGTTCATCCCACAGACTGCAATCTTGGAAGACAGAAACTATCTACCCGTCACCGTCACATGACTAGGCAGAGATATTTGGCGGTCTATCTAGACTTTTTTTCGCGGCTCACTGGCTCATGGGTTGAAGAACACTACTATAATAGACGCCACTGGAAACGAGTCAAATATTTGTGCACAAGCATTGTCTGTTTGTGGTCTGACTGCGTTTGGCTAACGGAGTTCTAGAGATAAACGAGTGTTGTTATAAATTATACCGCAAAGATTATACACACAGAGTATGTTAGAGATACAGAAAAAAGGGGGAAGGGGCGACACAGGCATATAACAGTTAGAGAGACACGGACATGTACATACACGTACAGAGAGAGAGAGAGAGAGAGAGAGAGAGAGAGAGAGAGAGAGAGAGAGGGGGGGGGAAGGGCAGGCAGACACGAGTGGGACAGGGGGGCAATGCGGGTGGAGAACAGTAAGCGAGAAAATAGTTAGTTGGAAGATTTAACCAAAGAGGGAGAGAAATATAATTAGAGGGACAGAGAAGCTCAGAGAAAGGAAAGGAAATTATCTGAGAGGGGGAAAATTCCTCTTACGAAGCTGAACTGATGAAGCTTCTTATGAATCTGAAGTGTGGATGGGTGGACAAGCAGGCAGAAAGAGTGAGAAACAGCCAGATAAACAAACAGAGAATAGATGTACAGGCACAAACAAGCAAAGTCAGAGAGAGAGAGAGAGAGAGAGAGAGAGAGAGAGAGAGAGAGAGAGAGAGAGAGAGAGAGAGAGAGAGAGAGATCGAAATGAATGGAGTCACAGAGAGAGCAGAGAGAGACAAATAAACAAATAGATAGACGGACGATAGACAGACAGCTAAATAGGCAGACAGACAATAGAGACAGATAGGCATATAGTTCACACGTTATCTATAGCAGAAACAGTTCAAACATTGATCATAAACATAAAAATGCCGTTGTTAACATTTAAAATTGTGTTGTTTTACGTGTCAACAATTCTGAAAATTTACAATAAAACGAGCGGCAGATGAACCACGCACTTCAACAGGAAAGTAAAGTAGGTCTAGGCTTTTCACAGTCCAACAGGTGATCGATACTTTAGTTTATTCAGACTGTGCGGAGTCATAATTTCATGAAGAATACGTTCACAGTTGAAGTGAGAGAGCTCGAATCATGAGGTGAATCTTGAAAATTATAAATCTAGAAATAGATCTATAGTAGGAGAAGGGGGCGTGTCCCTCAAACAGCAACATCTGGTACTTACTTTGTGAAACAATCCTGATCCTCCTGAGTGGATTGGCACAAAAAGGTGGAATATTGCCGCTAGATAAAAGATAAGCCTAATTTCTACAATGTCTCAAAGTTTCATCTTATTCTAGCCACTTGTTTGCATGTAACTAATATTTTTGTATATTATGTTGGTTTTTTCGCGTAAATGCCCAGGAGCTCAACTATAGGGGACAGTTAGGTTCAGGGCCTCAGGTTTGGTAGGGTTAAGAAAACGTGACCAATACATACAGAGATATCTTCTTTGTTTATCCCAACCCTGATGTTATCAATGGCGCCACTGATATGCTGTTTTCGATTTTAAAATGCCTGGGAAAATGAAGATGCTTGTTGGCGAATTGCCTGTGTGGGATCCGAGGGCATAGAACAACTATCCCATAAGCATGTCGTAAAAGGCGACTAATTTCGACAATCTGGGGGAGTAGGGTTGAATCGATTTGCTGAAATCGGATGCGTTGAGTTTAATGGCGAAGACATCACAGCCTATCTCTCTAAATCTGCTGTAATTGTGTTGGAATCCCGTTAGTGAAGAGGCCAAAGGAAAGATGGTGAGTTCAGCTCTGTCATAAAGAAAGACATATAATCTAAGTCACGAGAACAGTCACTAGAACAAAAACAAATTATTTGCAAAATTATTTTCCATTTATGAGATAGTGAGTTTTCATAATCGTACCGAGCAGCACGCCAAAGGACATGACTCCATATCCCTGTCTAGACTGATGGACATGGGGGTGCAGCCTGGAGCTGCAAGAAATGAACATTTCACTAAGGGGACAAGACGTTTCATCAGCCAACACAGAACAGGTGTCTTCAGTCGTTTTACACTTGTGGAGCTTTTGAGGAGGAGATGGGAGCACCTATGGATCTGTCCGGAGTGCTGTGATGATAATCCTTTCTAATCACTAATCACAATGGTAGATGTATCAGGATTTGATTTTCACTGCTGGTAGTTTATATTTGCTTAAAAATCTGTTTCGGATAGCCGTACGACAGTCGGAGAGTACAAGAGTTAGGGATTTCATCTCCGCAGTCGGTACATTATAGCAAACTATCATTGTAGATATGGCACACAGCTTTCTTTTTAGTTTCAGTGGAGTTCACCTTTCAGTGTCTTGACGTTTTTCTCCCAGGCATTAACTAAAATCAGTCACGCATGAATTCAAAACAAACTTGTTTATTGTCAATAAAGTTTTGCCATGAGTCGTTCCGCTTATGAATCAGTGGCATTTGCATCATATTCATTGCATAATGGCAACAATCTTCTTATAGGTCATGTCGTGTGGCGTTGGCAGACACACACACATATACACATATATATATATATATATATATATATATATATATATATATATATATATATATATATATATATATCCACAACCTTCTTCTCATATACTTGAAATAATTTCGGGCACTGTTGATCTTCTGTGGAGCTACTTCACTCTAGGTCTTTGCCTGTCCCTCTTCCTCCTCATCTTCCCCACCGTCATTATAAACTCCAGTTTTCTCTTTCTCTAGACATGACCTAATAATGAAGACTGTCTTCTGCTGGTATGAACAATCACATCTCTTTGTGAGTCAGTTTCTTTCAAGGTATCTTCTCTACAGTGTTCTCCCAGTCTGTTCAGAGTGTTCGTCTATGAAACCATATTTCCTCTGCATCCGTATAAAGTGAAGTATAGGACACGTTTCGACATCTGTGGGCTTATTCCTTGCCAGGACTTTACCTGGTGTCCATTTAAGGCTGTTTTTGAAAGATGCGCGGCTCTGTTCGGAATTGAACCTACGCACTTGATCCTAAATAATTATTCTATGATTGCCTTACTATCTCTCTAAGGGCATTGACAATGTCTGAAGAATCCAGATGGCGGTCATCTGCAAATAATGCACAACCTTCCAGACTATCAACTTTTTCATTGCCAACAACACCTGCATTTCCTGCGACAAATATGAAGTTAACTGCACACACAGAAAAGTTTGGCAATGACTCCGTCCACTGTCCGCGTAACGAACCTGCCGTATCATGCTTATAGAATCACTCAGCTCACACACGCGGGAATAGTCCTGTGATTCTAGCCACATGCGAGCTTGTGTCACCGCCATCACCTTCATGCTACTGGTAGTCATAAAGAGAAGACACCACTGACTTCTTGGACTGTTCTGTCTGAAGAGAGAGCATATTGAGAGACTGTCAAATGACAAAGAGGTAAAAACTATATACACAAGGGAGCTGAATGGTTGTAGACCACGAAGATGATGGAGAGATAACATCAAAACAGACCTACAAACACCGGTATTAAAAGCCTCAGATAATACATCCCTGCTTCACATATGTGGGCGACCTTCTGCTTGACGGGGCTCTCTGTGGTGCACTGTCTTGTAACAACCCTGACACATGTAACAACCCTGACACATGTAACAACCCTGACACATGTAACAACCCTGACACATGTAGGAACCATTTTATCTGTTGTGTCTTGACGTGATATAGTTCTGGCCACGTCCCAGCTTGTTTTCCTGATACTGTCATTTCTGATCTGGTCTATGTTACATGTGGGATTCCTCGTCGACATTTCATTCGGTTTTTCTCCCTAGATTTTTATATCTACACATTGCGGCTGTGATGGAGAACTCAATGGGACTACAGGTTTTATTCCAAACAGCTTAGTTTCTGCTCAGTCAGCCATGAGTACAGAGCATCAACGTCATAGTTCTTAGTTTCTGTCTAGTCAGCCACGAGTATAAAGCATCAACTCCATAGTTCTTGGTTTCTGTCCAGTCAGCCACGAGTATAAAGCATCAACTCCATAGTTCTTGGTTTCTGTTCAGTCAGCCATGAGTACAGAGCATCAACTCCATAGTTCTTGGTTTCTGTCCAGTCAGTCATGAGTATAAAGCATCCATAGTTCTTGGTTTCTGTCCAGTCAGCCACGAGTATAGAGCATCCATAGTTCTTGGTTTCTGTCCAGTCAGCCACGAGTATAGAGCATCAACTCCATAGTTCTCGGTTTCTGTTCAGTCAGCCATGAGTACAGAGCATCAACTCAATAGTTCCAGCTATAATCCACCGAGATCTCAGTAAAAACTGAATGAAAAGATAGTCAGTGAAACAGTCCCATGAACCGCGTGGTCACCACTAAGTTCCACAGCAGTCGTAGTTAAAGATGAAGTTGCAGAGGACAAGAAGAAGAACAACGATAAAAAGAAGAAGATGAGGAGGAGGAAGAAAATGAAGAGGATGAGAAAAATAAGTAGTAGAAGAAGAAGTACAAGGAAGAAGAAGAAATAAAGGAAGAAGATGAGAAGAAAGAAGAAGATGAAAAACAAGAGGATGTGGAAGTAGAATAAGTCAACGACTAATTAACATAGAAAACAAACTATACAGTAAAATGCTTTTTCTTTAATAACTATTAACAAATAATCATTTTCAAAGAGTAACTATTACCGGGGCACATAAAGGAAGCAACAAATAACACTTAAATCATCAAGCATATCATAAAAGGCAACGAGAGGTGGATGGACCTTTTGACTCTGCCTTTGGGGAGTAGTCTCTATATCAAAGTGGTTAAGACTGTTGCCTCGTGATCCTAGGACTTTTCTTTAATGTTGACACAGCCTAAAACAGGTACAAGGTAAAGTCCTGGAGAGTAAAGATGGTCAGTGTAACACTGACCACATGACCCATCGAGTGCTGATTGGTCTAGCCCTATATGCCTAAAGCATATAAAAGGGTCCTCTCTTTTACGGGGAAGGGTCTACACTGCAAAGGGGTAAAAAAAAGTTGCCTCATAATCATAAGGTTGTAGGTTTGATTTTGGACTCCAGTTCATGACTGCAGAGATTTTGGGGGGTTAAAACTGGTGCTACGGAGCTTCATGGTTTGTGTCATGATCCAGGTAGGCGGCCAGCCATTCTGAGGAGCAGACTGAGCCACATGGGATAATAATCAGTTCAATGAAGTCGATCCTCTGGCCTGTCACCACTTTTTAAAATTCCTTAAACCTCTGTCTATGAACTTGTTCTTCTTCTTCACGTTCACCAGCTGAAAACTCTGGCAGAAAGTTCTGGTTGTTCATCCACTCCTGGACGGCAGTCCTGTTCCAGAACTTACAGATCTGACTCATTTGTATGCAAACTGTTGGTTCCTTGCCTCTCGACTTCGAAGGAAGCTCCCAATTAGTGGACTCTTACGACATGATTTTGTGTAGGCATTGGGTCTATTCTTGTTTACCCTATAATAGGGCCCTGGAACCCACACAGGGGGTCTGTGAACTGATAATCTAACGTGCAGTTTGTGGCCACAGCACCAGCCGTACCACCCCAAACTCTCCGGCTCACGACCTCCCTGTTTTCGAAGCCCTAAAAAGTGGTAAATAAGACGGCAGTGAAGGTTGGACAGGGTCAGTCTTCAGGCTGGAGATTTCTTTAAGGGGTTTAGAATGCTGGTCTCTCCTTCAGGAGATGCAGACTGGAACCCTTAGTAAAGTGATATAGTGCAGTTCAGAAGTTGTAACCTCACACTGTAACAAATATCTAAAAAACTCAGCAACATGAAGTTTCGCATGTCGCGTTAAATTTCCCACATCCCTATGAATTTATAATTTACAATTGCACAGGTGCTGCTGTTTTCTTAAAGCGGCTAATTTCTTTGACTAACAATTTGTATACCCCTAAACAAGAGAAAATACAGTAATTGACATACTTGTAAAGATTGTTTGGAAATCAAACTACATGTGCAGCAATGTGTGGTGATTATTTTGACAGTCTATCCAGCATTCAAAGAAAAATCCACAACTCAAGAGAGGCTAATGCTGGACATGTGCACTTGAGAGTGAAATGCATGCAATTAAATGTTTTGAAAAGTTCCCTTTACTCTATTAAGTTTAAGCATGCTGATTGTTTGCTTTGAATCTGTGTCTTTTTTGTTCATATACCGCAAATAAGGCAAAAATGAAAACCAATTGCCAGCTTACAATAAAAAAAAATCTGACAAGGACATGATGATTAATAGGCTGGATGCCAAATTTCAACTCACGCTGAACGGTTATTGAGTTATCACAAATTTATGTTTGGCAGGACTATTGGAAAGGACTTCAGCTGTTTGTGTTAGCAGTAAAACCCAGCCATGTAGTCCTAAATCCTCAGGGCCAAGAGCCACCTGTCCTACACCAGCCTAAATAGCAGTAAACACAGGGAGTGAAGACAGCCTCCCACATGACAGCTCAGCGCTCAAGCCGTCTCCTTACATACACGAATAAAAAAGAATTAAAACAATTAGTTGCTTCTGTGTTACGAAGCGTTCACGGGAAGCAAAGTACAGTAAAACTGATCTTTAGCTAAGATGGTGTAACAGAATCACCCAGGTTAAGCTCATGGAGTGAGCTAAACAAATTCCAGTCAATCAAGAAGTGGAGAAAAAATGCTGCTGCTGGATAGGATATACAGAGGCACACCTGCCAAAAATATAACTAGAAAGTTCCTTCTTTGGAACCCACAGGGAGGAAGAAACGAGACCTAACAATATGGAGAGGGGAATCAGATATAAACAGATCAATAGAGACAGCAATTAAGCAGCTGTAGGAGATGGCACAGAATAAAGGGACTTGGCATGAGTCGACTGAAGCTCTAGGCTTTAATGGGGCAGTTAGTGGAGACAAATAAGTATCAACTAGAGCACTGGTTCTCAACCTTCCGAATGCCGCGACCCTTTAATACAGTTCCCCATCTTGTGGTGACCCTTTAATACAGTTCCTTATCCTGTGGTGACCCTTTAATACAGTTCTTATGTTGTGGTGACCCTTTAATACAGTTCTTATGTTGTGGTGACCCTTTAATACAGTTCTTATGTTGTGGTGACCCTTTAATACAGTTCTTATGTTGTGGTGACCCTTTAACACAGTTCTTATGTTGTGGTGACCCTTTAATACAGTTTCTCATGTTGTGGTGACCCTTTAATACAGTTCTTATGTTGTGGTGACCCTCTAATACAGTTCCTCGTGTTGTGGTGACCCTTTAATACAGTTCCTCGTGTTGTGGTGACCCTTTAATACAGTTCCTCATGTTGTGGTGACCCTTTAATACAGTTCTTATGTTGTGGTGACCCTTTAATACAGTTCCTCATGTTGTGGCAACCCTCAACCATACAATTATTTTCATAATGTCAATAAATATTTGTTTTGTTATGCTTTTTGCTGACCCCTATGAAAGGGTGGTTCGACCTAAAAAAAAAGGGTCGTGAGCCATAGGCTGAGAACTGCTGATCTCCAGAGTGAGTGTTGAAGCCTGGGGTATATGGTAAAAGACATACACTGGGCAGATGGAGCTTGTCAAACCTTGTAGTCCAATGGGCAGGTCTTGGCTGACCATGGGCCAAGGAAGCTCATCCTAACCTAAAGGCATCAACAGCTGCTGGGACACAAGGAGCAGTTGGTCCTGACAGGTATCACACTCAAACCTGAACACTACAGCACAATGAAACTGCTTCCTATCAATATAAAGTTCTGGTTCTTGTTTTCTGGCTCTTTTGGCTGTCTCAACCACATACAGGGAGTAAATCTGGGCAGAGGTGGTGGATTAAGCTTCAGAGCAGCAGACAGACAACTGTTGGTCATGGTCTTAAATTCTTCGCTAGCAGGCAGAGAATCACAACACAGTTACAATGGCTCCAGTCTTTAAACCAGTATGATCACTGCCAAGAGGTCAATCTACCTTCTTCAAGTTGTCAATGGCCAACTACTTTCCTCGAAATGACAAGATCAAGATTCAACAAGCCTGGCCACATGGATGGAGTAGGACAAGAGCAATGATCTGATCTTTGATTCGGCTGATCGTCTAGGATGGCAAACCACAACTGCCTAAGCTTACAGCATGGCATATGATGATGATATTTACATACCTTTCTACATGTAACATATGACTGCATTAACTCTTTGAGTCCCAAGGAACGTATCATAAGTTCATGGATTCCAATCTAGAGGTCCAATGAACGCAAGATGCACCAATTTTATGTCTTTCTTGACTACGACAGTGGCCTCTGATGCTAAACCCCCTGGGACTCAAAGAGTTGAGAATTCTAATTATTGTCAATTTATAACATGTCATTTCTCAACATATAAACCAAACCAACTTGCATAGATTAAACATATTTTTAAAATGCATATATTTTTCCAAAGACAGTTAAAATATTCTAATCGTCAGTTCTCCATTTTCTATAAACTGTTTATACTGAATGGCTTCTGGAAAGATACATGGACTGAACAGTACTTAAACTCTCATAGTTTTGTTTGTACCCATTCAGTATAAAACGTGGCCTAGCAAGAAGCTTGTTTAAACATGCCAAAAAGATTTGCACCAAAGATACACTGGCAGCAGAAATCGAAACAATCAAGATAACATTAAATCTAAATGGGTGCCCCATAGGTTTCATCAAATAGCAAAGCATCCCACCTAATGACAGTTCCAAAGCTACAAGTATTTATCCTGCTAACACTTCGAGGGGATGATGATAGGCAACGTCTGCAGGACAGACTAAAACCAGCTGCTGGTCAAACATTTTTGCCGCTGTAGCAGTGATTAGAAACAAGACCATGCCCACCTGTTAAAGAATCACTATCAGTTCATCTGTGTCACAATGAAACATGGAGTTCCACAAGGCGGAGTTCTGTCCCCAGTTTTTTCCTAGTTTACATTAACGACATGATATCAACCCTCTGTAATGGAGTTCAAGCTGTTATGTATGTCGATGATCTGGCGCTACTGAGTTCAGAGGAGGACACTGAAAAAGCACAGACAAGGCTTCAAGAATCCCTCGGAACTCTAGAGAGGTGGTCCAATAGTTGGTATATGCCTGTAAATGGGGCCAAAACCACACACACCATTTTCAGTCTCTCTACCAAATCCCAGAAAGTTTCACTTAGATATGGCAGCCAGGCACTGATACATGATGACTCACCGTCGTATTTAGGAGTAACCTTTGACCCAAGACTCACATGGAGAAAGATAAAAAAGACACAGAGCAAGGGACTCAAGAGAACACAACTGATGAGGAAGTTAGCTGGAACAGATTGGGGGGCAAACCTCAATGTCCTTAAGAGGACCTATACAGGCTATGTGAGGCCAACACTAGAATATGGAATAGCTGCTTGGGGCACAGCAGCTAAATCAAATTTTCAGAAAGTCTCAAAGATCCAAAACCATGCTCTCCGTATTATGACAGGGGCAATGCGCTCCACGCCCATATCAGATATGGAAACAATTACTGGTCTTTATGATCTGGAAGATAGGAGAGACACGAAGCTCCTCACCCAGCTCTCCAAATACCACCACTTTAAAGAACAACCCATGCACAGCCGACTGCAGAAACCCCAGAAGGCTAGACTAAAGAGAACCTGTTTAATTAAGAACGCAAATGTCAAGCTCGCTGTCCTTAAACTCCCCCCCATAATACCAAATGTTCCATTTAAACCTTACAACGACTGCCCCTTGGCTCAGGGATAGCCTACCAACAGTCAGAACTACTGTAACAGGGATCTCCTCCAAATCATCAATGAGCAGCACTGATATGAAATCAACTACAGAAGGAGAGATCAATAGACTTTACCCACACCAGAGTTGGATTCGAGTGTATACAGATGGTTCAGCCAAGAGAGCAGTAAGAGACGGAGAAGGAGGAATATACATAGAATGCCCAAATGGGTTAAAAATCAACCAGGCTGTACCAACAGGTTCATATTCCTCCAGTTATAGAGCAGAGGCAGAAGCACTTCTAGCAGCATGTTCTTTCCTGAATGGACAACAGCACAGCAAATATAGCAGAGTGGTCTTTCTGACTGATGCTATGTCAGTTCTACAAGCAATTGTTAACCCAAAAGACACTCAGTTTGTAGACTTGACGCAACAGCTGATTTGCTTAGGCTCTTCAGTAGAACAATCTGTACTGCAGTGGATTCCAGGTCACTGTGGCTTGGAAGGCAATGAAATAGCGGAGACTAAAACCAGCTGCTGGTCAAACATTTTTGCCGCTGTAGCAGTGATTAGAAACAAGACCATGCCCACCTGTTAAAGAATCACTATCAGTTCATCTGTGTCACAATGAAACATGGAGTTCCACAAGGCGGAGTTCTGTCCCCAGTTTTTTCCTAGTTTACATTAACGACATGATATCAACCCTCTGTAATGGAGTTCAAGCTGTTATGTATGTCGATGATCTGGCGCTACTGAGTTCAGAGGAGGACACTGAAAAAGCACAGACAAGGCTTCAAGAATCCCTCGGAACTCTAGAGAGGTGGTCCAATAGTTGGTATATGCCTGTAAATGGGGCCAAAACCACACACACCATTTTCAGTCTCTCTACCAAATCCCAGAAAGTTTCACTTAGATATGGCAGCCAGGCACTGATACATGATGACTCACCGTCGTATTTAGGAGTAACCTTTGACCCAAGACTCACACGGAGAAAGATAAAAAAGACACAGAGCAAGGGACTCAAGAGAACACAACTGATGAGGAAGTTAGCTGGAACAGATTGGGGGGCAAACCTCAATGTCCTTAAGAGGACCTATACAGGCTATGTGAGGCCAACACTAGAATATGGAATAGCTGCTTGGGGCACAGCAGCTAAATCAAATTTTCAGAAAGTCTCAAAGATCCAAAACCATGCTCTCCGTATTATGACAGGGGCAATGCGCTCCACGCCCATATCAGATATGGAAACAATTACTGGTCTTTATGATCTGGAAGATAGGAGAGACACGAAGCTCCTCACCCAGCTCTCCAAATACCACCACTTTAAAGAACAACCCATGCACAGCCGACTGCAGAAACCCCAGAAGGCTAGACTAAAGAGAACCTGTTTAATTAAGAACGCAAATGTCAAGCTCGCTGTCCTTAAACTCCCCCCCATAATACCAAATGTTCCATTTAAACCTTACAACGACTGCCCCTTGGCTCAGGGATAGCCTACCAACAGTCAGAACTACTGTAACAGGGATCTCCTCCAAATCATCAATGAGCAGCACTGATATGAAATCAACTACAGAAGGAGAGATCAATAGACTTTACCCACACCAGAGTTGGATTCGAGTGTATACAGATGGTTCAGCCAAGAGAGCAGTAAGAGACGGAGAAGGAGGAATATACATAGAATGCCCAAATGGGTTAAAAATCAACCAGGCTGTACCAACAGGTTCATATTCCTCCAGTTATAGAGCAGAGGCAGAAGCACTTCTAGCAGCATGTTCTTTCCTGAATGGACAACAGCACAGCAAATATAGCAGAGTGGTCTTTCTGACTGATGCTATGTCAGTTCTACAAGCAATTGTTAACCCAAAAGACACTCAGTTTGTAGACTTGACGCAACAGCTGATTTGCTTAGGCTCTTCAGTAGAACAATCTGTACTGCAGTGGATTCCAGGTCACTGTGGCTTGGAAGGCAATGAAATAGCGGAGACTAAAACCAGCTGCTGGTCAAACATTTTTGCCGCTGTAGCAGTGATTAGAAACAAGACCATGCCCACCTGTTAAAGAATCACTATCAGTTCATCTGTGTCACAATGAAACATGGAGTTCCACAAGGCGGAGTTCTGTCCCCAGTTTTTTCCTAGTTTACATTAACGACATGATATCAACCCTCTGTAATGGAGTTCAAGCTGTTATGTATGTCGATGATCTGGCGCTACTGAGTTCAGAGGAGGACACTGAAAAAGCACAGACAAGGCTTCAAGAATCCCTCGGAACTCTAGAGAGGTGGTCCAATAGTTGGTATATGCCTGTAAATGGGGCCAAAACCACACACACCATTTTCAGTCTCTCTACCAAATCCCAGAAAGTTTCACTTAGATATGGCAGCCAGGCACTGATACATGATGACTCACCGTCGTATTTAGGAGTAACCTTTGACCCAAGACTCACACGGAGAAAGATAAAAAAGACACAGAGCAAGGGACTCAAGAGAACACAACTGATGAGGAAGTTAGCTGGAACAGATTGGGGGGCAAACCTCAATGTCCTTAAGAGGACCTATACAGGCTATGTGAGGCCAACACTAGAATATGGAATAGCTGCTTGGGGCACAGCAGCTAAATCAAATTTTCAGAAAGTCTCAAAGATCCAAAACCATGCTCTCCGTATTATGACAGGGGCAATGCGCTCCACGCCCATATCAGATATGGAAACAATTACTGGTCTTTATGATCTGGAAGATAGGAGAGACACGAAGCTCCTCACCCAGCTCTCCAAATACCACCACTTTAAAGAACAACCCATGCACAGCCGACTGCAGAAACCCCAGAAGGCTAGACTAAAGAGAACCTGTTTAATTAAGAACGCAAATGTCAAGCTCGCTGTCCTTAAACTCCCCCCCATAATACCAAATGTTCCATTTAAACCTTACAACGACTGCCCCTTGGCTCAGGGATAGCCTACCAACAGTCAGAACTACTGTAACAGGGATCTCCTCCAAATCATCAATGAGCAGCACTGATATGAAATCAACTACAGAAGGAGAGATCAATAGACTTTACCCACACCAGAGTTGGATTCGAGTGTATACAGATGGTTCAGCCAAGAGAGCAGTAAGAGACGGAGAAGGAGGAATATACATAGAATGCCCAAATGAGTTAAAAATCAACCAGGCTGTACCAACAGGTTCATATTCCTCCAGTTATAGAGCAGAGGCAGAAGCACTTCTAGCAGCATGTTCTTTCCTGAATGGACAACAGCACAGCAAATATAGCAGAGTGGTCTTTCTGACTGATGCTATGTCAGTTCTACAAGCAATTGTTAACCCAAAAGACACTCAGTTTGTAGACTTGACGCAACAGCTGATTTGCTTAGGCTCTTCAGTAGAACAATCTGTACTGCAGTGGATTCCAGGTCACTGTGGCTTGGAAGGCAATGAAATAGCGGACAGATTGGCCAGAAGCGGCAGTGACATGGTACAACCAAATAGCGACTTAACCCACCAAGAGATGAAAACACTAATACAAGCTAGTATCCAAGAAAGGTGGCTGGATACCCACACCAGATTTTCTCCCCAAGACTCACTTCATCGCCTCTCTAGAGAGGGACAGTGTATTATATTCAGACTAAGGACAGGGCACAACAGATTTTGTCAACAAATGTTCAAATTTTTTGGTGTAGGAAATACGGAGACGTGTCCCTGCAGCGTGGCACCCGAAAATGCTGAGCATGTGCTCCAACACTGTCAACTGTATGCTGACAACAGAGATGCAATCTGGCCTGTTCCAACCACACTGAAGACAAAACTGTATGGTACACGAGAGGACATGGATTGCACGATAGCTTTCATAAAGGCTACCGGTCTCCTGATATAAGTTTTCTGACAGAAGGATCGAAGAAGAAGAAGAAGTTAATATGTAAGTGCCAGCTGCCTTACATCGGTCAAACGGAGAGACAGCTTGAAAACAGAGTGGCAGAACACATCCCTAAATGGCTGCATTCACAACTAAGTGGAGATTCTGTTTCAAGATCAGCCAAGAAGAGAGAACCTGTGTCTTAGACAAGTTGTCATTTGCTTGATTCTAGACATGTGGTTGATAAGGATTGTGCCCTTAGATTTATCTGCCACACATTGAATAGACATTTGTTAAAACTGGCCCTAGCCATATCAATAAAACTGAACTCTACTGTGTGATGTATGCAAAAAGAGCACATGCTAAATTTAAAGTTACCATGGTAATCACACGGCTAATCTTGAATTTTCAGTGGAGAGATGTACAGCCCAGCCTACAATGCACTTTATGTATTTCAACAAAGAAAATTCATTTTGTGTGTGCTTGATTATATGTTGACTTAACTCTGCAGTAAATGCACCTGACAAGATACAGCGAAATATGCCAGACAAAAAATTGTGCAATGTATTGCTTAGGTTCACATTAGTTGAATAACAATATGTGATTGAAAAGAGAAGAAAAACAAAACAAACAAAAAACGGTAATTTAGTGTTCAAACATCAACATGATGGTTGACATTATTTGGTCTTAATGATATCTGCTATTTGTGGTCTGATGTTGAACAAGGCACAATAAAGATCACTCTCCTCATAAAGCTGGCAACACTGTTTAGGGGGGTGGCAACACCGTTTAGGGGGGTGGCAAAACTGTTTAGGGGGGGGGGGGGGGTGGCAACACTGTCTAGGGGGTTGGCAACACTGTTTAGGGGTGTGGGGGGGGGGGGGGTTGGCAACACTGTTTAGGGGTGGGGGGGGGGGGTGGCAACACTGTCTAGGGGGTTGGCAACACTGTTTAGGGGTGGGGGGGGGTGGCAACACTGTTTAGTGGGGTGGCAACACTGTTTAGTGGGGTGGCAACACTGTTTAGTGGGGTGGGGGGTGGGGGGGGGTGGCAACACTGTTTAGTGGGGTGGCAACACTGTTTAGTGGGGTGGCAACACTGTTTAGTGGGGTGGCAACACTGTTTAGTGGGGTGGCAAGACAACATCCTAGCAGAAGGTGGGAGGAATACCATTATACAGATAGACAGATGGTGTAGCTGGATACTGCAAAAACATTCACAAATCAATTACTAAAGCAACTCGAGAAGAGCAGGACAAATACAGAAAACAATTACACTGGGCTAAAAGTCTGTAATTGTATGATGATATGATGAGGTGGAGGGAAATTATCAGACAGTCAGGTGACCCAAAGACGTGATGTTACGGCCTGAACTGCTCACTCACAAAGCATGTTGAGAAAGTGGGGAGAAGATGCTCTGAGCAGAGGCAAAGATGCTCTGAGTGGAGGCAAAGATGCTCTGAGCGGAGGCAAAGATGCTCTGAGCGGAGGCAAAGATGCTCTGAGCGGAGGCAAAGATGCTCTGAGCGGAGGCAAAGATGCTCTGAGCGGAGGCAAAGATGCTCTGAGCGGAGGCAAAGATGCTCTGAGCGGAGGCAAAGATGCTCTGAGCTGAGGCAAAGATGCTCTGAGCGGAGGCAAAGATGCTCTGAGCGGAGGGGCAGGGCATCGCTTCTGAGGTCGCAGGTAGTTAGCATTCTTTGGATATTTTCTGTACGCTTCCAGGAGAGTTTGGAAATGAACAGACGGACAGTTACAGTTACGATGGTTTTGACATGTAAGCAGAATGGGAGAAAATCGTCCACCATGGCAGGAATGGGAGGCTAAGAACCAGGGAACCAGAGCTCCAGGACGACCCAGGGTGCGCTGGGAAGACAACATCCGTCAGTCCCTAACTGACAGAGAACTGGAATGGAACAAAGCCAGAAAAAAAACTGCTGATAGAGACGTCTGACGATCTCTCTGGCAAAGCTCTGCACCGCAAGGTAGAAGAGGAGCGACTAAGTAAGTAAGTACAGACCTGCTGGTTCTGCTTGTTGGTGAATTTATGCATGACAAACTAGATGAGCTCAAAGCCCATTGACAGCAAGCGAACAATATGAAGGCACAAACATTATAGTCTGGAGGGAATGGTACAACTAGAAGCGACCAGGGGATGTGGTCAACACTCTATACCAGTGCTTCCCAAACTTTGTGTGTTTGTGTGTGTGCGTGCGTGTGTGTGTGTGTGTGTGTGTCATATCCCACATAAGCCTTTCTAAAATTCTTATGTACCCCTATGTAACTTAAACTCTGGTCGAGTCCACATCTCCCGACTTTACATGTTGGGAAATACTGCTCCACACTCAGACGAAAAAGCAAGACTGACATATAATCAAATTATAAGTGGCATCATCAGAATTAGAATGCTTCACTGGCTGCTGAAGATGAGGACAGTGTTTATGGGAATATTCTGAGTGCTGTGCTGTGATATCAGTTCTTAGCTTAACACTCAACAGTGTGAAAAGAAAAGAAAAATAAGACAAACATAGTAAAGCTTGACAGTGGGCTACAACCCTTCAATTGTGTGACAAGTGTTAAAATGGAGCTGCCATGGTGTAGTGGCTAAATGCTCACCTGCGGGTCTGAAGGTCCAGGGTTCTGGTCCTAATAAAGCCGGACTTTTATTTTTAAAATGATCTTGGCTTCCAACTTGACCAAGCCTTAAATGAGTACCAGGTTATGTCTTAGGAATTGACCACATCACCCACAGAGTGCTGATTGATTTATACAATAAAGGTCTAGATCTGTATACCCAACATGCATAAAGGCATTTAAAAAAGGGGTCCTTTACTTGGTATTAAAAGAGATAAGCCATGTCCAGAAATCTTGAAGTGAGAGGATCTAATGTGGCAATGGATGGCTGGTTGACAGAACTTGATCATACATTTGTTCTGATGACAAAGAAGACACTGTCTGAGACACTGCAGACATTTGAGCCGATGGAGCAGATGTTATCGACAAAGAAGGGTTTATATACTGCAGGTTAGCAGCCTCAACTGTGTTGTTTCCAGAGAGGGCAAAATTAACCCCTGGCCGCTGGTATCTTCCCAAACTGTCCTGAAAGATCACAATGGTTTGTGCATAAGACTGCGGTGTCATGGTGGAGCACTGCGCTGGTGACATTACTACAGCACCAGTTTCACGGCTAAACTGGCTCTGTTGGTAAATTCCAGGCACAGATACTGAAGCTTGTCCTAAAAGAGGCACAAATGATGAGGATGTAGCTTGTTCTAATGATGATGATGTAACTTGTCCTGAAAGAGGTGCATGAGATAATGTTGGATTCTGTCCTGAAAAGGTCACAAATGAGGATGCTGTATCTTGTCCTGAATGAGGCACAAATGTTGTAACTTGTCCTGAATGACATAATGATGTTGTCATTTGAACTGGATTAGGCACACATGATGATGTTGCAACTTGTCCTAAAGGAGGCAGACATGATGTAACCTGCCTTGAATAAGACACAAGTGAGGCTGCTGCGGTACCTCCAGGGTTAGGCAGAGTCTGCACATGATGAGCTGCTAAGGATACATGATGTTGATTTGCTTCTTGTCTCACCTGATGAACTGAAGCTGGTCTGATAGCAGACATATGTAGCGGTACTGGAGAAGTTGGTACAGAACCATGCATCTGTACAGGCACTGGAGAGTACATCTGGTTTTGAAACCTTAAATGTGGCTCTGCTGTCCCAGTGGAATTTACAATTTCCTCAGATGCAACAATGTTCTCAGAATCATAATCATCATACTGTTTCATTTCAGCACAAGAACTGTCCAAACAACCGCTTGGTGCATTTACCCCTCGTTCCCTCTGATCATACACATCATACACTGGAAATGTATTCTTGATAGTGCTGTTATAAGTAACAGGTAGTGACCCTGAAGTTTCAACAGCTCCTTCTAGATGCTGCCTCTGAAACTGTTTCTGATGCTTTTTCTGCTGGTAAAACTCATTTTGCTGTTGTTTTTGAATTTCTAGGAAATCTGTATTACCACATAGCTCGGAACTATTAAGTCGTGAACCCTCTGCCCTTGAAATGTCTTCATTAATTTTGCCAGAGTCATCTGCACTTGAAAAGACTCTCTTATGTTGGCACTGAGCATTTTCTGTGCTTAAAAAGTCTCTCTTAAGTTGGCACTGAAAGGTATCTGCACTTGAAATGTCTCTATTAAGGTGAAACTGTGAGTTATCTGCACTTGAAATGTCTCTTTTAAGTTGACACTGAGCATTATTTACACTTGGAATGTCTCCATTATTTTGAAATTGCGAGTTATTTTCGCAAGAAACGTCTCCATTAAGCACACTTATAAAAAAATCAGTGCGTTTTGGAACATAGCACTTGGTATCCTCTCGCCACAATTTAGGATCCTTCTTATGAATCAGAATCATATGCCTACGCAGAACTGACGAGTCAGCAAATGTTCTTCTGCAGAGCACACACTCGTAAGGTTTATCGCCGGCATGTATCCGTTCATGCCTAACCAGAGCCTGCTTCTGGTTAAACCCCTTCCCACACATTGAACACACATAATCCTTTGTTGTTTTGTGAACTTTCTGATGAATGGCCAGGCCCGAAGCTTGGCGAAATGATTTTTCACAAAAGGAACAAGAGAATACTTTCTCGTCGTTGTGCATAAACTTGTGTTCTTTCAGCGATTTCTCATAAGAAAATCTTTTACCACAGATCTCACAGGAAAATGGCCGAATGCCGAGATGAACATTTGCATGCTGGTGATACGAGTTTTTCTGCGAGAAACTTTTACCACAAGTTGGACATATATATGAGCGTTTCATTCCTAAATGATCAGCCTTTATGTGGTATGCTAACACATATTTCGTACTGAAAATTTTCGTACAGAATTTACAAGCAAATTCAGGTTTGACATAGCCAACAGCGTGTGTCCTTTTGTGCTCTATAAGTTTTCTAACTTCTTTGTACATTTTACCACAGATGTCGCAGCAATTTTCCGCCTTTGTGTGGCATTTCATATGCCTTCGGAGGTCTTTGAGGAACCCAAACTCTTTCAAGCATTCTTCACACTGGAATTTTCTGGTTAAATGAACCCTTCTTTTGTGTTCCAGTAGCTGGACATGCTTTATTGTTGAATATGAGCACTGGTCGCAACTGTGCTGATCATCTTCAACTTCTTTCTTCACATTATTTTTTGTTACTTCATTCACATTTTCTTCTTGATTGCTAATTTGAAGACTTGTCTTGCTTTTCACTTGCACCTCACTTACAGAAACAAAATTGTTCACTGTTTCATTCTGCACGCCATCTGCCAGCTGGCAATTTTTTATGGCTGCCTTTTTATTTATTTTATGACAATCACTTTCAGTATGTCTTTTATCTTTTGTACTGACTTGCTGTGAGTTAATTTCAGAACTGGCTTTCTTGTCACATCTCGACACACTCCGAGTCTGCACTAGTAATACTTCTCTAATTCTGTCATTTTTTATTAAAGTCTTACAGTTTGTCACTTGCTTTACATCTTCATTGCTTCCTTTACATTTCTTTCTTTTTCGACCACTTCTCCGATACTTACTGTGCCTCTTGAGAACTGTCACATCATTGTCGACAATCTCAACAGTTTTATGTCTATTTAATCTGTGTCTATTTAATCTTAACCTAACTGGTCTAGAATCCTTATCATAATTTGTCTGTTCATTAATGTCATCGATGTTAACATCTTTCTCCAGATAATTTGAATTTATTTCTAATCGCTTCAGTTCTTTATTTGATATACTATTTCTAACAAATGTCTGAGAATTTGAAGTGGTATTATCTATTAATGTTTGTGGTTTACTTTCAACATCAGTGAACTGTTGTTCAGAATTGTGTCGATCATGAACATCAATATGAACAATTTCTTCTTTGGTAAAATCAAAAGAAAAATCTGAAGGCGATAAATGTTTACCAGATCCAGATGCAGCTGAGCGCTTCTGGTATTTTTCTATTGTCTCTTTCCTGTACACTTGACTCAAAACCTGTTCAATCTCTGTGAGATTAGCTTTATTAGTCTTGCTGGTGTCATCGGTCTCGACTAAAATATAAGGCTCTGGAGGCTGCATTCCTGAATCTGCATTTCTTGTTCTCTTATCAATAGTCTTACCTCTTAGGTTTGAATTAAAGTACCACTTATCCATAATTATACTTGGATCATACATGCCGTGGTCCGTCTTGATAATATCCAGGTAATCGTCAGTTTTAAGTTCACTTAATTCACTTGAAAGTAGCACATCTTTAGATGTATGCTTATTGTCTGTGAGTTCATTTCGACAACTACCCTCTTCCTCAAATTGAGAGAATGCAGCATTAAAGTCATCCTGGGTAAAAACATCTCCCTTGAGCATCACATTATGAAGACGTGAAACCAAGCTTTTTAGAAAGGCATCAATTTTTATTAATGTCTTCCACGAACCCTTCACGACAATAGGTCTCTCTTGAGAAACAATATCCACATCTAACTGCTGACAGAGGCGATGTAGGTAGGCAAGAAGTCCCTGTGGGTGTGGAAACGTGTCTACAAACTGATCAGCCACCACAACTGTAGCGCTAACGAACGGGTTTGCCAGCTGATTATGATCCATTTCTGAACAAGCCATTGTTGCAGTCTGTGTATCTAAAATTCTAAAGAGTCATCTTAGTCCATCAGATGTGACTTTGAACCAATCAGAAGTAGTTTTGAGAGCGTTTTCAAAGTTTATATTTTAACACCTTACAGTTTCTAGTCTCAGCGTCCATTTCTCTTCTACATACTTACTAAATATAATTTTTTAAATCCAAGAGTTCTACACCATCATCACTATCATTATCATGAATTCACCGTTTGGGTTCCGGTGACTTATTATACGGAAAACAAGAATAGACTGGGACCGACGGTCCCGAATAGACACACTACCTACCTAAAAACGTGTCATAAGAGTCGACTAATTGGGAACTTCCTTCGAAGTCGGAGTGCATCTGCCTGAGAGGCAAGGAACTAACAGTCTGCATACAACTGAGCCAGATCTGTAAAACGGATGCACACGGAACACTCAGGTTCTGGAACAGGACTGCAGTCCAAGAGTGGATGAACAAACAGAACTTTCCGCCAAAGTTTACAGCTGGTAAACATGAAGAATAGAAGAATAAATTATCATGATTATCATCATCATCCTCAGCAGTCTTTTTTGTTTTGTTTTAATCAAACTAAAAATCAGAATGCTGTAAATGTTGGCACTCTTCCGAATACCAGTCCCAAATTATATACTGTTTTGAAAATCCCATATATTCTCGCGTCTTCAGTAGTGTAGTTAAAAGTATTCCTCCTGTCACGTGGGTGACTGGGGTTGGATTTCCCGCCAGGTGATCCTTTTTTTTAGCCCTTGAAAATGCAGCTGGCACTTTGTATTGTGGTTTACAGCTAGGCTACGTACGATATATGTGTTTTTCGTCCCAACACATCAGATTTCAGCAAAGTCCTTATTAGTCGCCTTTTACAACATCCTTTTTAGGTGGCAGCGGATCTATTCTTTTCTTTATCTCTCAAACATGTGGCCCTGGAACCCACGGGTAATGTCTTGTATCTACGAAGATTTAACAATGGATGGTCATGATGCTTCATTAGAAAAAAACAACAACTCTTTCTCCTCACGGCGCTTAGCTTAACGTCTAAACATTACTATTCATCTAGCAATAACGGCAGAAGTGGAAACTAATGATGATGCCCTAAATTATGATTGGTACGTATTCCGCATCTATATTTCAGTTGTGCATGTTCCATATTTTTTTGTGTGTGTGCTATATAACCTCTTGAGGCTCTCAGCGGGATTTTATTCGCAGTGAATGATTTAGGACCGGTTTTCCATGGTTAATCACATCCAGATGCAGTTGTGCGCTTCAGATAGTTTTATATGGTTTCTTTCCTATATTTATATATTGGCAGGACGCCAGAGAACGGGTAGTGATTATTTTAATTAGGCTTAAAGTGAGCTAAAAGTCTGGCGACTGTGCATAAAAAGGCCAACGCCCCTAGAACCGCGCTTCTTCCACATTTCAATCACATTCTCTTGCTGACAGCCCGATCGCAAGCACATTGCATAGCTCGCTCGCTCAAATGATCCCTTCGTCGCCCCATTCTCGATAGCTGGTTACTAAACTTTGAATCGCTTGCTTTGTCGGCTGACTCGGTCTAGGTTGGTTATCTTGGTCAGCGCTCGTTTGGCTATCAGCAGGCAGCATTATCAGCCTCATCTAAAGTCACCATGATATCACAACTCAATAACTCGATTGTAGTTTTTAGGATTTCGGGCCCTTTGAGATTGTGACATACAAGAACTAGCGAGAGCTACTGACCAAATCACTGAATCCACTGACATGTACCAGAATAGCAGAGAAACTAAGCAAAAAAAAAAAAAAACCAAAACAACAACAGCAGATTACGAGGTCAGGGAGGCTTAAGAATACGTTCATGTTATTCCTAAGTTTAGTCAAATTGACGTATCCCTACAGAACTGTGTGGATGGAGGAAGACGGCTGGCAGACGTGTCATCCAGAACACGACTCACCATCTGGTCAACTAAGCCAATAAGAGCTGGAGAAACGCTAAGCCCGAGCGGATACTGAAATTAAACTCTTCGACGAACTGATGGACGCCCACTAAAACATGCGCAAACTGAAGGCACGCAGCAAGGAAAGAACACCGGCCAGCTGCAAACAAAAACTAAAACGCCACTACAACAACAAGCACTAGGGCCAGCTGAGACGTCCCATTCAGATTCAGGGGGGGGGGGGGGAGTAAATATTATGGCCACATTAAAAGACAACACTCTTTTAAAAGTTATACTTGAGGGGAAACTCGAGGGCAAGAGGTGTCCATACACGTAGGAGGATAACATGAAAAGATGAGCGAACAGCAGTCTGAGGTAGTGTGTCAACTGGAGCCGATCGTGTTATAACTAAGACAAGAGAGACAGGGTGTTGTATTTTTTCTTCTTCTGCGTTCGACATCAGTCATGCTAAACATTGAGTCCCGTCTGGGTCACAAATAGGATTGTGCGTTTAAGGTCGCCACCGGTCCCCTATAGCTTCTCTTTCAATGTGGCTCCCTTGGGCCAGATCCACAGTCTTTGCTGGGAGAGGTAAGGGCAGTACTGTAGTATGTGCCCAGGGGTGTGTCTTTCTGCTTCACAATCACAGGCAGCAGATTCTTTTATGCCTATCCTGTACAGGTGTGCTCGAAGACCACAGTGTCCAGTCCGAAGTCTAAAAATTGTTCTTTCCTGTTGAGTTTGTTTATGCTGTCACTATCTGGTCTGTAATCTTCATTCTGCCTTCTGCACTCCCGCTTGAAAGACTGCTTTAGCGCTGTTTTGGTTTCCTTGTAGCTGTGTGGTGGATGAGGTTGTAGAAGATTACTCCCAGCTTTTGCCAACTCATCTGCTCTCTCATTTCCTTGAATACCACAGTGGGCTGGTATCCACTGCAAGACCAGTTCTGCTTCCTTGGAGAGTAGGCCAATGTTGGTCCTTAGATCTGCCATTAGTTTGTCTTGTTTTTTGCTTGATAGTGCTCCGAGAACAGACAATGAGTCACTAAGTATAACAATTTTGTGCCCTCCGTGTTCTTGATTGATGAGATGTTGGACTGCAGAAAGGAGGGCAGTTGCCTCAGCTCTGAAAGTAGTGCAGATGTCACCTGCTGGTAGAGAGAGAGTTTCTGCTCTACTGCTAGGGGGTTTAAAGTATATTCCACAACTCCCCTTTCTGACTGCTTCTGTAGCAGAGCCGTCGGTGAAAACCTGAGTCCAAATGGTGTTTGGATACTTCTCATCAAGCATAGCAAGAGACAGGGTTCTCCGTCGTGTCTCAGTCTGTGCATCTATTGAAGTGATCCCTGGTACCTTTAGGACTACATTTGCCTTCTCTGTCTTGCTTGTCCATGGTCCTGGCCTAAGTTTTTCGCACAGTGCAACATCTCTTTCAAGCAGATCTAGGTGCTGTCTGTACAGTTCTCTAGCAAGGTGGTTGGGGCTCTGATGCTTCAGTCTAAAATGCAGTGGATGACTTTCAAGTCTTTTTAATTTCTCATACTGTAAAAGAGTTTTGTATTGTCTTCCGAGTTCGAGTGGTTCAGTATCTGCTATCCTCTCTATCTCTCTGATGGGGGTGATTTTCATGGCTCCGAGAACAATCCTTAATCCCATATTCTGAACATGGTCCAGTTTTCCTATTGTTGTCTTGGCTGCTGCAGCCCATGCAGTGGAGGCATATTCCATGACTGGCCTGACTGCTCCAGTATATACTTGTTTTAGGATTCTGGAGTTGGCGCCCCATGTGGTACCCGCTAATTTTTTCATAACTGCAAGCTTCTTGAATGCTTTCCCCTGTACTGCTTCTACTTGTGACTTCCAAGTTAGTCGCGAATCAAGTGTAACGCCCAGAAAGGTAGGAGTGTCAGTCTGTGGAATGAGCTGGTTTTTTTATCCAAATTTTGATTTTTTCTTTTTTGGGGGGAGAGAGAGAGAACAGTGATGCTGTGCTTTTTGAATTATTTAGCTTTAGACCCCACTTTTCGGTCCAGGCTTCTACATTTTCCACAGTTTTCTGTAACAGATATGAGGCTGTGGAAGTGCATTCGGAGGCTGTCCAAACTGCAAAGTCATCAGCATGTAGGGTATTATAAACGTGCTAATGGCAGGTTGCTGTGATAACATTTATGTAAACCAGGAACAGAGTTGGTGCTATCGCACTGCCCTGAGGAACTCCTTCTCTTAGTTTTGCCAGTTTGCCGATGTGTCCATCAATTCTGAATCTGGCTCTGCGTTGGAAAAGAAAATCTTTGATCCATTTGTACATGTTGTGCACAACCCCTGCCTGTAGCAACTTTAGTTGTAGGCCTTCTTTCCAAACTGTAGGGTGTTGTAATCCGATTGAGCTGTAGTGTAAGGTGAGTAATAAAGTAATGACTCACATTAAGAAAGGAATACTGTCCCATTAAGTCAATACTGTACTCAGAATTGTATGGGACTTAATTTGGAACACCTAAAAACAGTCAAGAGTATCACAAGAACTTGTTTGTGGTAAATTGGAACACAAGAAAGAAAATAGGAAATTATGTGTCAACTTTATGTTTTCAATCTAGAGAGGAAGTGACCTTTGACCCGGCCGCATGACGTCATGGTTATTTCTCGTTTGCTGCCTGTCGTCTGGCGGACAACAACAAACCGACGGATTCTTTCTTCAACAGGTAAACACCGTCCTCTTTAACCACAGTCTCAATGTGGACGCTAATTTGCCAACCTCTCTGTCTCTATTATACGCAACTATGAAGTGTTTAAAAGCTAGTTTGTTTAAAATAACAGTAAATGTAGTTTATTTAAAAGCTTAGTGACTGAGAAGTCGAAGCAAAGTCGACCGCTGTAGAACAATCAAAAAACAGGTCAGCGAAGTGAATGAAGCATCTTCAGCTTCAACATCTTCTTTAAAACTCAAATCCTTCTGCGTAAGTTCTTCTAATCCCTCACTACAATATAAACGCATAGTGAATTTAGATGATAGTTTACATTACAAGAACAAAAAGTAAAAATACAATTGATATCAATGTTCTTTAGTTATGTGTCTGGAGCAGTTAATGAGAACAAAGGCTCAGCTAGTAGTCGTTAGTAGTTAGTCAGATGTAATTAAAAGAGATATAAATACGTTTACTTTTAATTTACAAACTTGTATTTGTCTAACTTGATTTATGATGTGTAATTCTTTTCCCCTTAGTTTAACTGTTTGTTAGAGGAAAGTAGACAAGCACGAAAGCAAGAACCCTTTGTTATTTCAGCTGACTGACATAGTTTAGATAGAAAGTAGATCACCGAATTCTTGTTGTCAAGTAGAAAGAAGAGGCTGGCGATCAAAGGTCGGAGCTACAGCTGTTGGACGTGGTTAGACGGTTTCTGACTAGTATGTTGTTGGTAGCTTTTCCTTATAACGGAGAGTATACATTTGACAACAGTGATAAGAAGGGACATTTCTGATCTAACACTTTGTAAGTTTGATTTAAGTCAAACTATATTTCTTTTGTTATTTTACTGCTACCAGGTTGTAGCCCAGTGTTGTACTTTTTCAAGTTTTTCTGTATTTGTCATTTGTTAAATCTGTTTTTGCAGGTTTTAGCTACACCATTTTTATCCATCTCTTTATTGGTCTTCCCCCCCCCCCCTCCCCCATTTTCCTCTGATATTCTGCTGTAAAAAGTCTCATATGCAGTTTCGTCTGTCTGCATTCTCACTAGGTGACCAAACCATTTTATTTTTTGACAGTATAATCCAGAACTGGTCTTATTTAAACTTTCTCTCTATTGCTGGAATTTCTAACCTTGTCTCTTCTTGGAAATTGTATTAATAACAAGATTATTAATAATATATATTATATTATACATGAACTCCTTCAGCCCCAGATAGTCCTTAATTCAGCTGTCTATACCAGTGAGTCAAGCTTTGAGCAAGGCGGGGTACTTAAGATGCCCTGGTCATCCACTGCACCTAGGTCCATTTCCAATCGTCTTGACATTGTCCTGCCATTGGATCAAGGTGGACACAGGCGAGAGAGTGAGGTCGACGAATTGCGCAAGTCACTTTCATCCAGCTGTCATCATTATCATCAATCACACTGCTCAAAGATTTTCCTGGCTCATATTGGACTAATCAGCCATCTTCCTACTCATAATCATTGATCATTACTACTTTGGATAAAAGTGGTCTTCATCACTCGTGATGGACAAACAACATACCAGTGTATGCTCATGTTTTGTTTCTTAAAGCAATAGTTTGTTCAGTCTCAATAACACAGTGATATTTGATAACACTGCAAAACTCTGCAGAATCCTCTTGGTTCTAAATGGATTTCACAGCCAGTTGTTATTTGAGATAAGCCGAGGACCCTCCTCCATGCCCCTTTGACCTATTGAATATGCAGTGCCAGACCAATATTTTATTGACCATTCAGCACTCACCAGGTATTGTGGACAGCATCTTGCCGGCCACCTTTACTTCCCAGGACTTTACCTGGAACCCAAAGCAGGCTGGGTCGAGCTAACAGTCAAGGTGATTCTTAAAAATAATACAACACTGTAGATTTGAAACCTGATATTATCAATGCCCTCAGAGAAATGGGAAGGATAGAGGACTTTGGTAGCAGTGAATCCACATCACTCGCCAGAATGGCAGACTTGGGAATTAAGATCGGCACAGCAAAAAACAACGAGACGCACACCAGCTACGCCAGAAGACTTGTTAATCAACATAGAACTGGTACTATTAGCCATCGGACGTTGGGGTTCATACTGAGGGGAGGATCTGAGCACCTATGGACATGTCCGGAGTGCAATGATGATAACCCAGCTAACTAACTAACTAAGATTTGAAACCTAGACCTTTGGGCCAGATTGCTAGCGCCTAACCACTTTACTACCATGGCTAATGTATATGACAAGGACCTGGTGAAGTTTAAAATATAATTTTTTTCAGATCCAAGGCTGTGTGAAGTAATTCCAGTTATCCCTGCCCAAGTAGAGTCTGGGAACATCAAAAGGTGTCAACAATGTTGGTTGTAAGACTCACCCAGCTGTTTGATTCCATCAAGCAGACTCTGTTCATTATCGGCACAGGTCTGGTCATCTTTCTGTGCCTCAGGAACTCTTTAATATGGTAAGTTTTTGTGTATGTATTTGAAAGCAGTGTTTCCCTGTTGTAAATTTATCCCTTTTGCCCACTCTAGAAAAACAAAGCCAAGCACCACATACTTTAGATTTTGTGAAAAATTCATGAAAACATATGTCCTAAGAAAGAACAATTATACATGTCACAAACAATAACAATTCCCAAAATCAGTGAATCAAAGCAAAAGTAAATACTGTATAGAGTAAGGAGAGTAACAAATGAATACAGCACAACTGACCTAGATCTAATGTGGCCTGTAAACTAATTATAGTGTAACTGTTACTTGACCCTGTTACCCAGTCACCCTGTAGTCATTTTAGCCAATGGCAAAAAATATGACATAGGACTTTCTATAAATAAAAACCCTGTTTAAAAAAAAAAATCAATCAAAATGATATTTTTAGTAAATTTAGGCATCCCTGGTAACACTAAATATTGGTGGGGATGTTGCAGTAAATTGCACATGCTGCAGTGAATTGCAGATGCTGCAATGAATTCAGTTAGCTTGACATCTCATAAACATGTCTTTGTAGCAAGCCAGGAAAGCTGCTTTTAGGGAAAAGGGAGGGAGGGGGTGGGGGGGGGGGGATGGTACCAATTTGAAGTGTCATTTCCAAGCTTCTCAGGTGAAAGGGTTCAACTAAAAAGACATGTTCAATAAATTGCACAGTGTCTTGACTGGCATGTTTCACTGTATCTCTTCAGATGCATACTACAGTAACAGTTGAATATAAGCAGCTGCATTAATCCTTTAGAAAATAAATAGCTACTACTTTTCCCATTCATCCCGCTGGTTATCTCTTCGGGTCACTCCGGCAGCCCTTCTCAGACATCTTGTTTCCATAGTTATTAATTTTCTTTTCTGATTTGTGTGTGCTGATCAGGATTGCCTTATGCTGTAAGAGTGAAGTTAGCTGTCCCAATACTTGGTTTGCTTTACTGCATCAGGTGTCAGCTTCTTTCTCCATCTTCTGTGAATATTGCTCCCAGATATTAAAACTTAAATGCTTGTTTAATCACTTTGTTTACTGTTGCTATATTTGAGTTATGCTGCTTTCTTCCCATTGATATTACTTCTTTTTTATTTTTTGCATTATAATTTTTTATTTGCTTCACATTTTTCATTTATGGATGTGAAATTTTGTTAAAATGTTATGACTGTACCTGCTATCAAGGCTTGGTCATCAGCAAAGCATAGTTTATTAGTGTTAATAATATTTTTATTCTTGGGCTTGGACTCCTAACTTATACTGTCGATGTCGGTGATAAACAGAAGGGGTGATAAAATACTTCCTGTCTTACTCCAGATGTTACTGTTAATTGTTCCAGTGTTCCCTTTTTTTAATTCTAACGATGCTTCTACAGTCCCTGTATCAACTCTTCCCACTCTGATGAGATGTTCATTTACTCCATATCAAGTTATTATTTTCTCTAAAACTTATTTAAGTGTCCAGCAATGACATGAAGAGGATGTAGGTCGATAGACAGCATGGGCAATAGCAGATCAGACAAATATGCTGCCCTTGTGGGTTCCGGGGTCCCATTATCCCATTTTGGGGAAACAAAGAATAGACCTGTTGCCCCACTCCCAAACAAGCATGTCATAAGAGGCAACTATTAAGGTATGTTTCCATCGAAATTGGAGTGCATCTGTCTGAGAGGCAAGGAACCAACAGTCTGCATACAAATATGTCATATCTGTAGATGAGATGGATGTGCATGCAAAACTCTGGTTCTGGATCAAGGCCAAAGTCCAGGAGTGGGTGGACAACTAGAACTTTTTACCATAATTTACAGCCGGTGAACACGAAGAAGAAGAAAAAGAAGAGTCAGATAAGTAGAGGCCTTTTTATTTTAGCGGCATACAGGGCAAATGATACTAGACTAATATTTTATAGAACAATCGGCACTCGATGGTTGATGCTCGGCATCACACCAGCCGCCTTTACTTCCCAGGAATTTATCTGCAACCTGTTTTAGGCTGGGTTTGAGCTGGCAGCTTAAATCAGATGTTTTAAAAATCCCCCTGGATGTAGATTGAACCTTGAACTTTGAGGCCTGCAGCTGAGCATCTAGATACTTAGCTACCATGGCTGCCAAATAATACAACAGATCACACCATTAATATGTATGACATCTGCAAGATATCGTGGCTTCAAGTAACAGACAGCTACACGTAATAAATATGTGCATGTGTGTAAGGTATGTCATCTGGTATTAATAAACTCATTCACTTGAACACAACCAAGTTTTAGATCAGTATGTTATTTGAATGTAGTATGCATATGTAAGTAGATTGTCAAGTGACTTGTCCAGGAACTATTTCTGCCAGTGTATAAATGTATATAAAAAACAGGCACACATAAGATTTCAAATTATTTTTGATTGAACGTGTTCAATAAACTTATATAAGGTGGAACATTTCGAACACTGTGTTTGACTTTATTTCTTTGAACTTGATGAGTAATACGAACAGTATGGCAGACATTGTGTGACTGGGTTTTACACAGTTTATTTTAGTTTGATGGGTAATACATAAAATATGGCAGACTTTATGGATGTGTGTCGGAGAATTTCTTCTAACGTGATCAATATTATTATCCGTCTTCACTTCCTCTTTCACAGCTTCAGGTGTCTGTCAGGTTCTGCTTTTTGCTCTGCTGTCCACCTTGACCTTGGGTGGCACTCTTTGTCCACCCATGCTCTATGTTCCTTTCCTCTTTTGGTTATGCCTTGTATGAAATTGTGTCTTAAGGCATTCTCTCTTAATGGTCATACATTGTATTTACTGTCTTTCTGTGTAATTTTGAATGAGTTCTGAGCCATCTTTGTCAACTCGATGAGTGATACGCAGAGTATGGCTGGCTTTATGAATAGTGTCTTACGCAATTTCTTCTAATTTTAGGATTTTTCTTATTGCAGCCAAACCTCATTAACATGAACTAGTTTAAAAGAGAACACTCGGATAACATGAACACAATTTTGGTCACAGCCGGGATGGATTAATTTGAGTCACTGGTTAGCACAAATTTGTTTAATACAGCACTTTAGTTTTTCCATTCCTTGAAGTTTTGTCTTTACAAGGTTTTACTGATAAACTTTCTGAACAATGTGTTGCATAATTTCTTCAAAGTTTATGATTAGCTTGTAAAGTACAGTTAAGGACCCTTTTTCATGCTTCAGGTGTATTGGGCACATAGGGCTAGACCTATATTTTATAGACCAGTCAGCGCTTGGCTCATTGGCCACATGATTGACTTGTACAATATTGCTGGTTTGGTGAGCAGTGTTTCATATTATTTCTTCTAACTTGATGATTGAAACATAGTAAAGTAAGGCAAAGGAGCCTTTTTGTGCCTTCAGTCGTATTGGGCATATAGGGCTAGACCTAAATTTTATGGAACAGTCAATGCTTATTGGATGATATGGTCAGCTTCATGACAGCCACATGATTGACTTGTACAGTATTGCCAGTTTCGTGAGCAGTGCTTCATATAATTTCTTCTAACTTGATGATTGACACATAGTAAAGTAGGGCAAACAACCCTTTTCCATGCCTTTATGTATGTTGGGCATATAGGGCTAGACATATATTTTAGTTCAGTCGATGCTCAATAGGTGATGTGATGAGGGACACAGGACTTTAGCAGGTACCCATTTAAGGCTAGGCCAATTTGAAGCCATAGTCATTTTTGATAAAAGTCCTGTTTGGATTTGAACCCACAGCCTTCAGATATGTGGGTAACCATCTAGCAGCTACACCACAACGGCTCCCACATGACACATACAAGAAGATATTTTTCTAAAAAAAGACAAAGTAACAACAATTCTGACAAACATGTCTCGTTCAGGCACATGCAACAGTTCTGGGGAGCATCCGGGGATTTCTGGCAGCGGCAGTGGGAAAATATGTTTGCCTTCTTTGGACACAGTGAAATACTTCTATTCATTTTTGGTAAGTAGTGCAATCTAAACCACTTGCAAGCTCCTGTCATGTTGGGATAATGTCTAGTTAACTGGCCTGGGGCTGCACATTGTTTGGGATAATGTCTAGTTAACTGGCCTGGGGCTGCACATAGTTCTTTTCATCTGCCGTTCATTCCCCCCCAGTGAACTCATAACTGATTCAAGCTGGGTCTTTTGCTGTTGAGTGCTCACATGTCATAACTTTCACATGTCACAACATTCACATGTCATAAAGATCATGTTTCACAAAGTCTACATATCACAACTTCACATCTCACAAAGTTAAAATGGCAGCAAGTTTACATTCCAGATTTAGTTTAACATAAATAAAGTTTACATTTCATGAAGCTCACAGTTCACAAAATTTACATCAGTAGGTTCACGTGTCACAAAGTCCACATGTGACAAAATTGACATTTCACTCATCGTGTGATTAGCAAAACTTTTACTAGGTCTGCTGATTGTCTGCCTGGTCCCATCAGGTGACTTTCCTCCGGGCCTGATATTCTGTTGACAGACATCGAACTACGTGTCCTTTCATTCTAGGTCATTAGTTTTCAAAGTTTTTCAGGTCTCCCCTCCCCCTCCCTCCCCTCCCCTCCCCTCCCCCTCCTCCTCCTCCTTTTTTTTGAATATTTGACAAGGAACCCTCCGTTTCCCCTCTTTCCACCCCCCCCCCCCCCATTCTACTACCCTTGACTTAAAAAAAATGGTGATTAAAATGAAAAGAAAAAATACCAAGCACTGTTAGCAGAACTTGAAGAAAAACATCTACATCACTGGAAGTGTCAAAAAACATAACATGGCTTTTTTATTTTATCTATAGTTTTCAAAATCAAAAACAAAAAATCAGACTGAAAAATAGATTATTATTACAGGTTCTAAAAAAATTGATTGATACCCCCTTTGCAACTTTATCCCCCCTCCCAGGGGAAGACCACTCTTCTAGGCTGTCATTTCAGGCAATGTTGCTCTTGCTGTTTAAAAGTTAAAAAACAATTAAACATAAAGTCAAGAGGGTCAAATTTGTATGATCCCATATGCCTCAATCTTTCTAAGCAGAAGAGCTAGCCGCCTGCTGAGAGTGCCACACAAAGTACGGATGCTGTAGCTCTGGTGATGAGCCCAAGAGGTCTCTGTAAAAATGCATATGTGAACCGAACAACGCAGCCATGAAACAAACCCATGACCTTCAGAGCAGGTTAAATGGCTTGACCTCTTTGTCATGGATGGGCACATATTTACTACTTGGAATGTGGCAAAGATGACATTTCTGTTTAGGGTTTGTGGTTAGCTGACTCAATTAACTGTACAAGAGTCCCTGTTCAGTTTCAGTTTGTGTTAGACCTGGGCTTCAAAAAGTTACTGATTTTGATTAAACCCATCCTGATAAAAAATCACTGTAAATGACTCAAACATCACTCAAACATCACTCAAACATCACTCAAACATCACTCAAACATCACTCAAACATCACTCAAACATCACTCAAACATCACTCAAACATCACTCAAACATCACTCAAACATCACTCAAACATCACTCAAACATCACTCAAACATCACTCAAACATCACTCAAACATCACTCAAACATCACTCAAACATGACTCATACATCACTCAAACATCACTCATACATCACTCAAACATCACTCAAACATCACTCAAACATCACTCAAACATCACTCAAACATCACTCAAACATCACTCAAACATCACTCAAACATCACTCAAACATCACTCATACATCACTCATACATCACTTAAACATCACTCAAACATCACTCAAACATCACTCAAACATCACTCAAACATCACTCATACATCACTCAAACATGACTCATACATCACTCATACATCACTCAAACATCACTCAAACATGACTCATACATCACTCAAACATGACTCATACATCACTCAAACATGACCCATACATCACTCAAACATCACTCATACATCACTCATACATCACTCAAACATGACTCATACATCACTCAAACATCACTCATACATCACTCAAACATGACTCAAACATCACTCACACATCACTCAAACATCACTCAAACATCACTCAAACATCACTCAAACATCACTCATACATCACTCATACATGACTCATACATCACTCAAACATGACTCATACATCACTCAAACATCACTCATACATCACTCAAACATGACTCATACATCACTCAAACATCACTCATACATCACTCAAACATGACTCATACATCACTCAAACATCACTCAAACAAACATCACTCAAACATCACTCAAACATCACTCAAACATCACTCATACATCACAGTATGGAGCAAAAACTAAGACAGTGAGCTGGTGTTGCTTCTTCCTCTTCTTCTTCTTTTCCTCCTCCTCCTTCTTCTTCTGCTCTTCCTCTTCCTGCTCCTCCTCTTCCTGCTCCTTTTCTTTTTCTTCTTTCTCCTCCTCTTCTTCTTTCTCTTCTTCTTCTGCTTCTTCTCTAGTTGTGTTCTGTCTTCCAGCATCAGGTTTTGAACAGGCATGTATGTGCTACAAAATAATGCTGGTATTTATGGCCTTGGATATTCCATCTATCCATCGCCTACGTGGTTTACCAGACAAGGCGCAAGCAGTTAGATAATTGAATTGAGCCTATGGCGATGTGAATCTACCGAAGAAAAGGCGATGGAAACAAAATTATTCAAACACTCAGGTTCTGAACAGACGGGGAATGAAAAGAGAGTTGTCAAAAAACATTAAACATGACAAAAACAAACAAAAAATCAATTATTTTAGCGGCATCAAAAGACATAACACTCTTTTAAAAACCACACGAGGCAAAAGTCGGAGGCGGAGGTAGACAATGATACAAGTGGGAGGACAACATCAAGAGATGGGAGAACAACAGTCTGAGAAAATTTACTACTACGTCAAGTGACGGATTATGTTGGAGATCCATGGCAGCCAACTTTCATTGTGGAGATGGCACCTGGTTGATTTTGGGCCTGATCAAATGGGCATCAGTTAATTGCAGTTTAAAATTCATTCATTTATTAACTAATTTTTTTTTACGTATTGTCATTTTCATCCTTTCTTCTCTCTTCCTTGTTCTCCTGATTCTCCCATCCTTTGCCTTCACTCCCTAATCTTCCTCATTCTTCTTGTTCATCATCTCCTTCTCCTCATCGTCTTCTTCTTCTTCTACTACATCTTCTTCCTGTTCCACCTCTTCCTGCAGAAAGCAGTAATCAACCAGAGTTTACTAGAATCTGCCCAAAGTTTGTCCCAGAATGGCACTGTTCTGAACCTGCTCCATTTCTCTCTGTTTTCTGTCTCAGACACTGCCAGCAAATATCAGTCTTGTCATGTGACCATTTCCGTACTTAGATTCATGAGTAGTCCTTTGACCAAGTGACATTTCTTGAAGTTACTCTGGTAAATCACGTGACTTTCACCCTGGTAAATCACATGACTTTTACCCTGGTAAATCACGTGAATTTCACCCTGGTAAATCACACGACTTTCACCCTGGTAAATCATATGACTTTCACCCTGGTAAACCACATGACTTTCACCCTGGTAAATCACATGTCTTTCACCCTGGTAAATCACGTGACTTTTACCCTGTTAAATCACATGACTTTCACCCTGGTAAATCACGTGACTTTCACCCTGGTAAATCACATGACTTTCACCCTGGTAAATCACATGACTTTCACCCTGGTAAATCACATGACTTTCACCCTGGTAAATCACATGACTTTCACCCTGGTAAATCACATGACTGTCACCCTGGTAAATCACATGACTGTCACCCTGGTAAATCACATGACTTTCACCCTGGTAAATCACATGACTTTCACCCTGGTAAATCACATGACTTTCACCCTGGTAAATCACATGACTGTCACCCTGGTAAATCATATGACTTTCACCCTGGTAAATCACATGACTTTCACCCTGGTAAATCACATGACTTTCACCCTGGTAAATCACATGACTTTTACACTGGTAAATCACATGACTGTAGTGAATTTCTGGTGACTGGATGAACATAATATCATGAGACCATGTGATATGCATTTCAGGGGAATTAATTCAGTTTTTGTGTTTTATTATAATCCTCTTCTTCTTTTGATGTTACTCTACAGTAATGCACCTGACGAGATTCAGTAAATTATACCAGACAGTAAATTGTGTAATATATTGTTTGTCTCTTCATTATTTACATTCCCTACAGAAAACATTGTTTCGAATAAAAAACACATTTATGTTTACAGGATCGTTCATCTACACAACAGTGATTTTCTGGTCAGCAAATTTTGTCTTTATCCTGCTGGACATGACGGGATGGCCATCCTTTCTGGTCAAGTATAAAATTCAGACAGACAAAAACTGCCCGGTAGGCCAGACTGTCAGATTTGGTTTAAACTGTCTTATTTTTTATGTTAAGATATGTTTGAACTGCTTGATAGGTAGGTAGGTAAGTTGTAAACCACCAGAACATCACACAAGCGACAAACACCCGGTGACACAAAGTGCCACCATGCGGATGAGGGTCACCTGCGGAAAGGTCCCAGAAACCCCTTTCAGCCGTTAGGCCATATTTACGACTCGGCTATATTCAGGGCTCCCGACGAAAGCTAGGGTGGGGCTTCAAATAACGAAAAATGGCACCCCACATGGGGACGACTGATATTTAACAGCTTGATCTGTTTCCTAATCAGTGAAGGGCTGAAACCTGTAGAAATTCATCGGTGATTGAAGTTCCAATATGGTGGTGCATGCTTGTCTGTCCTGCCAGTGTATGAGTGGAGTAGAAAGTTTCAGAACAGCGTCACTTCTTTGATTGATTCATGGCCAGGTCAGGCACACAGAGTTGTGACCCACGGAGTCGATTGCAGCCATGTTGACACTTTCTTGCCCACTCCACTTGGTGGACTGCCAGGCATGGATAACCGGGCTGGATCTTCATTCACCAATGAATTTCTATGATGTTGTTGTTCATGATGATGATGATGATAAAAATGTTTGTTGTTAGTAGGGCTGTACCGAATAGTGATTTTCACTATTCGGCCGAATATGAATAACGGGACCAACTATTCGGCCGAATACGAATACGAATACGAATAGTGTATAAAAATTTGTCTTGAAAAAAAAACCCACACATTCATAATGTCAAATGTACGCTGAATTTTTACTTCACATAAAGTAGCACAGAATAGTCATCTTCTTCTTTAGCATTTTGAGCCCTTGAGGTTTATTGCTGCAGATATCACTCGTCTCTGTTCATCTCTCTGGCTGGCCTTCTCTTCACAATTTGTGACACCAGCTGTTTGCAGGTCTGGCTGGATATTATCTCTCGATCTTCTTTTTTGTCTGCCTCGTGGTCTACGCCCATTCCTCTCTCAGGTGTATACAGTTTTACTTCTCTGCCTTCTGATATTCTTTCAGTATGCCCCAATCATTTTAGTCTGTTAGCTCTCATGATGCCAGTGATCAATGGTGATTTAAACAGATTATATGTTACGTTGTTGCTTCTCACTCTCCATTCCCCGCTGTTAGCGTCTTTGATGGGTCCAAAGATTTGTCGTAAGACTGTTTTCGAAAACTTGTAATAAGGCCTCATCTTTTTATTTCTGCTTCAAGTTTCAGAGCCATATAAAACGACTCGTCTTATCAACGTTTTATGTATTTTGATCTTGTTGTTGCGAGACAGACACTTTGACTTTAGCAGATGTTGAAGGGCATAGTATACTCTATTTCTAGATTGTATTCAAGATTGTATTTCTTCTCTCAGCATGTTGGAGCAGTTGAAGTTTGCACCCAAGTACGTATATGTTTCCGTTCGTTTGATTTTCACAATATTGACTTGGATGTAGCCGGAGTTTATATTCTTTCCATGTCTAGTTAGTATTCGTACAGAATAGTAAACATTTAAAAACATTTTATGTTTTGCATCCTTCAGTCAGTCTGTGGTAACTAATAACTAGGAATGAAAGGATCCTAAGTATTATAACAAGTAACTAAACTTGTAAATTGTCACTGACAGATTAGTTATGCATGAAAGCTGCATTAGCTTTCATCAAAACCAATCGTTTCATGTTTTCAGTATTAAGGCCATGTATGCAGAAGCGGGTGTAAGGTAAACTGCTATTCGTATTCGGCCCGACCGCAACTATTCGGCCGAATACCGAATAGTCAATAGGTCCACTATTCGGCCCCGAAGCGAATACGAAGCGAATATTCGGTACAGCCCTAGTTGTTAGTAAGGATGATTATGTTTGGTGATGATGATGTTGTTTGGTGATGTTGTTTGGTTATTATGATGATGTTGTTTGGTAATGATTTTTTGGTGATAATAATATTTGATGATGATGATGATGATAATATTTGATTATGAAAATGATGATAGTTCTGATGACGGTGATGAAAATGGTGATACTTTTCATAATAATAGTGCTGATAATGTTGATGACAGTGATGATGATATTGCTGATGATGACATTGATAATGATATTGCTAATAGTGATGATGGTTGATCATGATACAAGCATTGTATTTTTGCTTGAAGCTGAAGATGTCAGATTTGAAACGAGCCATCAAGACTGCATTGTTTAACCAAACTGTGGTGGGCTTGCCCTTCACGGTCCTTCTCTACTTGCTGATGCGATGGAGGGGCTGCTCTGGGTCTCCAGTAGACCTGCCAACCTTCCACTGGGCTGTTGTTGAGATGATTGTCTTCACTCTCATTGAGGAAATTTGTTTCTATTATTCTCACAGGTAGAATTCTCTTCTTCTTTTCCTCATCTTACTCTGTCTCCGTTTTTTTCCTCTTCTTTTCCTCCTTCTTCATCTTCTCCTCCCCTTCTCCACCACCTCCTCCTCTTCTTCTTCCTCTTCTTCTTTTGTCTTTACTGCTGCTTCTGCTGTTTCTTTTAATTCTTCTTCTTCTTCTTCTTCTTCTTCTTCTTCTTCTTATAATTATTCTTCTTCATCTTCTCCTCCTTCTCCATTTCTTCATCTTTTCTTATTTGTTTACTTCTGCTGCTCATCCTCTTCTTAATTTTCTTATTGTTGTGCTCCTCCTCCTTCTCAATCTTCTTCTTCTGCTGCTTCTACTCTTCCTTCTCACCTCAATCTTGTTCTTCTTCTGCTCCTTCTACTGGTCCTCTTCCTTCTCAGTCTTCATCTTCTTCTTTTTCTGCTGCTTCTAATCCTCCTCCTCTTTCTCAGTTTTCTTCTTTTTCTGCTCCTACTCCTCCTCCTCCTACTCTTCCTCCTCAGTCTTATTCTTCTTCTGCTGCTGCTTCTTTTTCTTCTCTTCCTCTTCTTCTTATTTTTCTTCAGTGTTTGCATGTACAGGGCTGTTAATATAGTGTTTGATGATTTATAACTAGACTGTGGCCTTTGGACGCAAGACATCTGATATTAGTAAAGTCTTTCATTAGCCACATTTTGCTACATGTTCATTAAGAGCAATGGTAGATTAGTTTCCACACAAGGCCACTGAATCTGTCAGAATTACTGTCTTCAGTTTTTACCTCGAAGACAGCATAGATGTGCTCAGTATAGATGTACAAGTGCTCATACTACCCAAATATATAAACATATATATTAAAAGTTAGTTGAGTATTCTTTATAGGACTTTGCAGAACCAACGCCAGCATTTTTTGGCTGTTGTGGTTTTTGTGGAAACATGTTTTGTTCAGTATTAAGCCATATCTTTCTGATTGGTCAAGTCTCGGTACCACTGTCAGAACCAACAGAAGACGTTCTGCTGCTAAATAGTGTGCAGCTGGGATCGAACCTGGCACCCTGGCATTATGTTTATATAAATAAATAAATAAATATATATATATATATATATATATATATATATATATATATATATATATATATATATATATATATATATATATATATATATATATATATATATATATATATATATATAAATAAAATATTGTTCATGTTCTTTCACTACCAAGAAATCTACATATATATATATAATGTTTTTCATATTCTTCCATTACTTACAGATCTACACTGATATAAGTATGTTGTTTCATCTTCTCCACCACTCCGAGATCTAAAGATAAGTAATATTGTTGTTCATGGTCTTCCACCACTCAAAGATCTACGGGTTAAACGTTGCTTAGGTTCTTCCACCATCCAATGATCTACAGATATATAACTTTTCTCTTTAATGATCTTTCACTACCTATAAATCTACAGTTAATAATTTTATTGTTTAGCCCCCCCCCCCCCCCCCCCCCCCCCCACCCCCCCCCCCCCCCCCCCCCCCCCCCCCCCCCCCCCCCCCCTCCTTCCCCCATCTATAATTTATAATGTTTAGGCTCTTCGCACACCCAGAAATGTAAAATTTATAACGTTGCTCATGCTGTTCCGCCACCTGCAAATCTACAATTTATCTTTTGTTAAGGCTGTTCCACCACCCAAAGATCTACAAGTACGTTCACAAGATGCACCATGAGTGGACTGCTCCCATCGGGATTGTTTCCATCTACGCGCACCCTGTGGAGCACATGATCAGCAACATGCTGCCTCCAGCTCTTGGGCCTCTACTCTTGGGCTCTCATCTGGCCACTGCTTGGATGTTTTGGGCGTTGGCCCTCTTGTCCACAACCATTGCCCACTGTGGGTATCACTTGCCGCTGCTGCCTTCACCAGAGGCCCACGATTATCATCATCTGAAGTAAGTCAAACTGGCATGTCACACTGGATTGCCTGAACTGTGTCAAGAAGGGGGAATGCCCAGGCTGTGTTCTTATCTGGTGGTCAGAAGGTCTTAGCTTTAACAAAACCTCATCACGGCCACTTAAAAAAAAAATTACTTGGGGCTTACAAGTAGAATAAAGCCTAATGGCCACCTGGAAATATCATGGAAGGCAAAAGCAGCTAGATGTTATTCTGGGTTTTAATCTTCTTCTTCTTTGTCTTCACCGGACATAAACCCGGTAGAAAGTTTTGCTTATTGATTACTCCTAGAGTTTGAACTTAATCCAGAACTTGAGTTTGGCATGCGCATCCCGTTTATAGATCTGGCTTATTTGTGTGCAGACTGTTGGTTCCCTGTCTCTCAGGCAGATGCATTCTGACTTTAAAGGAAAGCTCTTAATAAATCGCCCCCTGTGACATGCTTGATCGAGGTGGAGGGGTGGGAGGCAATAGGTCTGTTCTCCAAAATGAGACTGCAGAACTCATACAGGACGGTTATATAGTCTAAACATTGGCAAGAAGGAAGAAGCTGAAGCACAGTGACCAGATGTTTGTCTGCTGACCTGAAGGTTCTGGGTTCGAATCTGCATCAGGACCGATTTAAAAAACAAAATAATTGACATAGAGCTCTCAGGTCAGCCCAGCTTTAAATGGGCACCAGGAAATATCCTACGAGGCAAAGGCAGATGTTGTGGTTTTGTCTACATTTATTAGGTTCCATTTCATTATTTTCCAGTATGAGTTTTGGAGCCCTATTGTTTTTGGGAAAAGGGGGAGTGGGGGGTAGACTCACTGCCTCCCCAGCAAACAAGTCGCATAGGATGACTAGTTCGAAGCGTTTCCATAGAAATCAGTGTTTCTGTTTGAGAGGTTAGGAACCAACAGTTGAAACAGATAAGCCAGATCTGTAAGCCAGGTCTGTAAGCCAGACCTGTAAGCCAGACCTGTAAGCCAGATCTGTAAGCCAGACCTGTAAGCCAGACCTCTAAGCCAGACCTGTAAGCCAGATCTGTAAGCCAGACCTGTAAGCCAGACCTGTAAGCCAGACCTGTAAGCCAGATCTGTAAGCCAGATCTGTAAGCTAGATCTGTAAGCCAGACCTGTAAGCCAGATCTGTAAGCCAGACCTGTAAGCCAGATCTGTAAGCCAGACCTGTAAGCCAGATCTGTAAGCCAGATCTGTAAGCCAGATCTGTAAGCCAGATGTGCACACAAACCTCAAGTTCTGGAACAAGACCAAAGTCCAGAAGTGGTTGAACAACCAGAACTTGTCTCTGAAGTTTACAACTGGTAAATGCTATGAAAAAAAGAAGATGATGAAGACACAGACCAAGGATAATTGTCGGGAAAAATCTAATGGAAGAAAAACATTGTGTTGCAGAAGTAAGAAAGAGACTATGGTTTTTGTTCATGTGATGACCTTGTGTTGGTTGCAGGACCTCATTTTAAGGAAATATCGACTAGGACAATAGGGGCAGGGAACAGTTTCTGTGGGTAAAGGGCCTTTCTTGCCTACTAGCAGCTGGCCACTCAGTGAAGCGAGATAACTCCGTAAGGGGTAAAATCTGATGTGATAAAGTTTGATTCTTTCACCTTTAATATTTGTAATATCTAGACTCCCTGTGTGAGTGCAGATTCACAACATGGCTGCAAACCACAATACAGTATGCCAGCCACCCTCTTAACCCTTTCACGTCGGAAACGTTTTTAAAAGAATGACCTTTTGTCAGATTTTGTGAAAAAGAAATGCATTGTTATAATTCTCTGAACTCTAAGAAATTCTGCTGCTTCTGCTCTTATCCCCCATTGGAGCATAGGCCCTCATCTAGCTCTCTCTCCCATAGCTTGCCATTTTCTAATTTAACACAGACCATATTGGGTACATTCAGGAAGCATTCAAAATTAAATTTGCAGCTCAATGTGTTGCCCTGTGCACTCAGATCAGTAGCTGGGTGTTGGGAATACATAATTTTATTTTGGGGGGTGGAAGGGGGGGGGGGGGGAGGGGGGGCGCAACATCTAATCGTGGCCAAAAGGAAATAATTTGCCAAGACTAAAATAACCAGCATGCCTTTCTGCCAGATTGAACTGGAATTGTTCCATATTGCTAATGTGATGCTGTAGTACTATGTGACTCCTGTTCTGTGCTTTCAGCATTCAGTAAAAACACAACAACTTAAGGTGCTTCAAACATCATTACAGGTGTAGTCAAGTAAAGTAAAGGTCTCTTTTCCACGCCTTTAGGCATATAGGGTAAGACCTATATTTTTATAGACCAATTGGCACAAGATGGGTGATGTGGTCAGCATCACGTTGGCCGCCTTTACTTCCCATAACTGCACCCAGTACCCACTTAAAGCTGGGTCGACCAGGGATTCAAAGTCATTTTTTAAAAAAGTATATCTCCGCCAAGTAGCGAATGCAAGACCTTCCGATCCACATGCGATCGTCTAGCCACTATGCCACGGCGACTCCCATTTCAGGTGCACTTATGATTTTTTTTAGATAACCTTTTTACCTCTCTCCTCATTCTCAGGTTTAACCAGAACTATGGTGTTCTCGGGGTCCTTGATCGACTTCACGGAACTGATGCACAGTTCCGCCAATCTCTGAGTTTCCAGCGACATTTTTTGTTGCTGTCAACTGTTCCAGTATCACAACAAGTGCCAGAGGTGGCCAAGAAGAAGTCGTAGGAAGAGAAGATTTGTTTGTCTCTAAAGTGCTCGTCTGTGGGATGCCATTTGTTGATTTTTTGCCGAAGTTTACCATAGCCAGAATTGTGGATATTTTTCATGCAATGTTTGCTTTCAATATTGTATTGTGATATTTTTGGAGAAATTTTCACAACATGGATCATAATGTTATTGTATTATAAACCTGAATCAGTCAGTCAGTGCTGTCTGCACAGTGATGGTTGGCTGCCAGTTAGTGCTGTCTGCACAGTGATGGTTGGCTGCCAGTTAGTGCTGTCTGCACAGTGATGGTTGGCTGCCAGTTAGTGCTGTCTGCACAATGATGATTGGCTGCCAGTTAGTGCTGTCTGCACAGTGATGGTTGGCTGCCAGTTAGTGCTGTCTGCACAGTGATGGTTGGCTGCCAGTTAGTGCTGTCTGCACAGTGATGGTTGGCTGCCAGTTAGTGCTGTCTGCACAGTGATGGTTGGCTGCCAGTTAGTGTTGTCTGCACAGTGATGGTTGGCTGCCAGTTAGTGCTGTCTGCACAGTGATGGTTGGCTGCCAGTTAGTGCTGTCTGCACAGTGATGGTTGGCTGCCAGTCAGTGCTGTCTGCACAATGATGATTGGCTGCCAGTTAGTGCTGTCTGCACAGTGATGGTTGGCTGCCAGTTAGTGCTGTCTGCACAGTGATGGTTGGCTGCCAGTCAGTGCTGTCTGCACAATGATGATTGGCTGCCAGTTAGTGCTGTCTGCACAGTGATGGTTGGCTGCCAGTTAGTGCTGTCTGCACAGTGATGGTTGGCTGCCAGTTAGTGCTGTCTGCACAGTGATGGTTGGCTGCCAGTTAGTGCTGTCTGCACAGTGATGGTTGGCTGCCAGTCAGTGCTGTCTGCACAGTGATGGTTGGCTGCCAGTCAGTGCTGTCTGCACAGTGATGGTTGGCTGCCAGTTAGTGCTGTCTGCACAGTGATGGTTGGCTGCCAGTCAGTGCTGTCTGCACAGTGATGGTTGGCTGCCAGTCAGTGCTGTCTGCACAGTGATGGTTGGCTGCCAGTTAGTGCTGTCTGCACAGTGATGGTTGGCTGCCAGTTAGTGCTGTCTGCACAGTGATGGTTGGCTGCCAGTTAGTGCTGTCTGCACAGTGATGGTTGGCTGCCAGTTAGTGCTGTCTGCACAATGATGATTGGCTGCCAGTTAGTGCTGTCTGCACAGTGATGGTTGGCTGCCAGTTAGTGCTGTCTGCACAGTGATGGTTGGCTGCCAGTTAGTGCTGTCTGCACAGTGATGGTTGGCTGCCAGTTAGTGCTGTCTGCACAGTGATGGTTGGCTGCCAGTTAGTGTTGTCTGCACAGTGATGGTTGGCTGCCAGTTAGTGCTGTCTGCACAGTGATGGTTGGCTGCCAGTTAGTGCTGTCTGCACAGTGATGGTTGGCTGCCAGTCAGTGCTGTCTGCACAATGATGATTGGCTGCCAGTTAGTGCTGTCTGCACAGTGATGGTTGGCTGCCAGTTAGTGCTGTCTGCACAGTGATGGTTGGCTGCCAGTCAGTGCTGTCTGCACAATGATGATTGGCTGCCAGTTAGTGCTGTCTGCACAGTGATGGTTGGCTGCCAGTTAGTGCTGTCTGCACAGTGATGGTTGGCTGCCAGTTAGTGCTGTCTGCACAGTGATGGTTGGCTGCCAGTTAGTGCTGTCTGCACAGTGATGGTTGGCTGCCAGTCAGTGCTGTCTGCACAGTGATGGTTGGCTGCCAGTCAGTGCTGTCTGCACAGTGATGGTTGGCTGCCAGTTAGTGCTGTCTGCACAGTGATGGTTGGCTGCCAGTCAGTGCTGTCTGCACAGTGATGGTTGGCTGCCAGTCAGTGCTGTCTGCACAGTGATGGTTGGCTGCCAGTTAGTGCTGTCTGCACAGTGATGGTTGGCTGCCAGTTAGTGCTGTCTGCACAGTGATGGTTGGCTGCCAGTCAGTGCTGTCTGCACAGTGATGGTTGGCTGCCAGTTAGTGCTGTCTGCACAGTGATGGTTGGCTGCCAGTCAGTGCTGTCTGCACAGTGATGGTTGGCTGCCAGTCAGTGCTGTCTGCACAGTGATGGTTGGCTGCCAGTTAGTGCTGTCTGCACAGTGATGGTTGGCTGCCAGTCAGTGCTGTCTGCACAGTGATGGTTGGCTGCCAGTCAGTGCTGTCTGCACAGTGATGGTTGGCTGCCAGTTAGTGCTGTCTGCACAGTGATGGTTGGCTGCCAGTTAGTGCTGTCTGCACAGTGATGGTTGGCTGCCAGTCAGTGCTGTCTGCACAGTGATGGTTGGCTGCCAGTTAGTGCTGTCTGCACAGTGATGGTTGGCTGCCAGTTAGTGCTGTCTGCACAGTGATGGTTGGCTGCCAGTTAGTGCTGTCTGCACAGTGATGGTTGGCTGCCAGTCAGTGCTGTCTGCACAGTGATGGTTGGCTGCCAGTTAGTGCTGTCTGCACAGTGATGGTTGGCTGCCAGTCAGTGCTGTCTGCACAGTGATGGTTGGCTGCCAGTTAGTGCTGTCTGCACAGTGATGGTTGGCTGCCAGTCAGTGCTGTCTGCACAGTGATGGTTGGCTGCCAGTTAGTGCTGTCTGCACAATGATGGTTGGCTGCCAGTTAGTGCTGTCTGTACAATGATGGTTGGCTTCTCCAACACTGTCTGTCTCTTGTCTTGGTTGTACAGTCTCTCAGACTGCTGTTTGTCCTTCTCATGATGTTCTCAATTCCCTTTAATCATTGTCTTCCTCTTGTTCTCATGCCTTCAACTTTTCAATATAGTTTTTAAAAGAGTGTAATGTCTTTTAATGTAAGTAAAATATATAAGTATTAACTTCAATAGAGGCAATTAAATCAAATAATAGGATCATTGATCCAGAGCTTTGGGAGAGAACTGAACACATTCCTTATGGGTCTGTGGCTTAGAGGTTAATAAATACATTTAACAGTTTTCATTTCCTCAGTTAGCAGGGTTTGACTTCCACTGTGGAAGACTTATTCTTCTTCTTCTTTGGTTTGCTTGAAATAAATTATCTGCAACAATGTCTCTAGTATGAACTTCACTGTCTGTTGTAACTTATTTAGCGGCCTGTGAAGTTGGCTTTCACCAGTGTTTTGGAGGATGTGATCTGTTGTCTCGGGTGCCAGTCCACATGTCCACATGGCTGATTGGCCAATCTTAAATTTTGAATACATGTGGTTGCAAAGTCGATTGTGCCCTGTTCTTAGGCTTATGGAGGGCTTATGTTTAAAAAAACACATAAATACATTAATAAATAAAGAATGAAAGAGAAGAAAAACTGTGTTCGTGGTTTTTGGACAGTACAGGAGTCACACTGTGGAAGAAATTAGGGCCTCGAGACATAGTACCCCCACGTCAGAGGTGGGTACACTGTAGCCAACCTTCACTGATGAAATGGCATTGAATTAAAATTTAAAAAATGTCCAGTAAATAAAGAAGTGAGGAAAAGATGACGTACTGGATAGTACGCACGTTGAGAAAACCGGATCAGAATTTAATTGTGTGCACTAGTACTGGAACCCACATGGTTAAAGAAATAAAGGGGAACAACTGAGTCAGTTCAGATCCCTTTTACCACATGAGTAAAGTTCTTTGCCCATTTGGACAGGCATCCCTGAATATGGAATATGTGCTGCAGACGTGCTGTTTGCATGCAGCAGGGAGATCCCAGGTGTGGCTGGTTATCACTCCGTTGTAAACCAGGCTGAATGGATCGGTGGGGGACAGGTGCCACACCACAGCTTTCATAGAGGCATGTGACCTTTCCCTTTGAGAACCAGGTGCAGGGAGAACGAATAAAAGAAGAAGTTCTATCCATACTCCATTGTTTGGGGGTTCGCTGGAATAACTCAGATATATTTCTGAATGTGATGTCTTTACATTTTGGTTTCCCTGTTCATTTTGTTATTTTCAGGCCACTCAAATATACCTAAAATATATGATTATTGTCTTCACATGTTTGCTCCCGATTTATAAAAGTGATTTTGAGTTTTCATGTTTGAAATATGCTTCTTAAATTTGTACATTTTTGTTTGAGTTTATATAAATGAGAACAACATCTCAGTATCTGCTTGCATGTTTTTTCCGCCCAAATATTAGTTTGTAATGTTCATTCAGTTTACACAGATTGTCCATGCACCTCCCTAATTAGGTGATGGTTGTTATACTTTTTTTTTTTTAAGGTAGTGAATTCTAGTGATAAGATTGTCAGATAATTTTTTTTAACTGATGAGATTTTAACTCTGTTGCCCTGAGATGGCTAAATCTGGTCAGTTCCAGTCGCGACAAATTATTCAAAGTGCTGATATGTGGTAATTTCTGCAGTGACCTGTTCTCGAAATGGGCAGTTAAATGACATTGGTTCTGTGTGCACCTGTACAATTTTTATATGCCAGAATATGAATAAAATGGCTAAAAATAGCATTGGCGAAAACAAAAAAAGGGAGTGGAAGGCGTGTCCTTATGACCTCAGTGGCTTTTAAAAAGCCAAGTTGACATCAAATTTTCCCATAAGCCTTAGTGATAGAGGTCAAGGGGTCATGAAATGAGTCTCCCAATACATATTGATTTATTTTTAGGCCCCGGGCAAATGTACTCTATTTAATTCGTTCTTCACTCTCTTTGTCTTTATTTATTACTTCTTTATATATTTCGAAAAAATAATTGAGAACGTAGATGAAAATTTTTTTTTTTAAATGCAATTTTTTTTTTTTGCCTCCTGTATTTGTGAGAATTAATTGTGGAAATTCCTTTGGGTTCATAACCCATTTTTAAACATTTGCAGGGCAAAAGGGTTAATGTATTTATTATTGCGCTGTAAAGATTGCCAGGTTGCATTAATTAATTATGAGATTGCTTATTAAATACATTGCACCGACAGACTTGCAGTTATATGTAAGTTATTACAGTGGATGTATTACATGTTGTGTGGTGGAAATTGCAAATTATGATTATCATTATGGTGGAAAATATTGGAATTAAAGTTTGTGGTAAAACAATAGTATTTTTACTCTAGGAAAATATTGCAGTGATAAGATAAAGGTAAGATTGTATGAGAAAGATATGGGGACATTTTGCATAATGAGATTCTGGCAAAACTACAAGTTGTGGGGAAAATATTGCAGGGATAAAATTATAGGAAAACTATGTGACGTAGGAGAAATATGGATAAAATTTTACAATGATAAGATTATTTTTTGGAAGAAAAATATTGCGGTCGTAACATTTTAGCAGCTTTGGTTGATCATTGCAAATATCCGATTTTTAGCAGTATTTAATTGTTGCAATGATAGGGTAGCCAGTAGCTTCGATTGATAATTGCAGTCATATTTGTCAGCAGTGATAAGATTACTAATAAATTGTTTGCAATATTTAGACCGCCACACTGGGTACCTTATTGCAATGATAAGACTACTAATAAATTATTGCAATATGGAGACTGCAACACTGATAACCTTATTGCAATGATGAGTCCGCAAGGAAAGATACATTTATGCAGTGATGATGTTGTCTGGTTTTACACTGTGAACTGGACATAACAGACTCCAAAGCCATTGTACAGGAAATTCATCATTGGGGACTCGGAAATTTGCACATGTGGACAAGCAGCGACGAATACAGAACCTGTGCTACAGAAATGCTGTCTGCGTCTAGTAGAGAGAAGGCAGGTCTGGCCAGCCAACAGTCTGTCGGAAACCAACCTTTAGGATCAGTGGAAGACTTGCTGTCTGAGTCTAGTAGAGAGATGGCAGGTCTGGCCAGCCAATAGTCTGGTGGAAACCAACCTTTAGGATCAGTAGAAGACTTGCATCACACCCTGGCTGTCCTAGAGGCTTGTGGCTTTCTCATCTGAAAACTGCTGGCAGGGAGATCGAAAAGAAGAATAAGATATGCTGCTTTGCAATGAAAATGTGTTTGAGTTTTATTAATACTTTTTTCTTTAACATTTGTACATTTTTCTTATGAAGACCTTATGATTTTATATAGTTGCTTCATTCTCTGCTTAAAGATATTTACTAACATGCTGTTTAAAAGTTATTTTCATAAGGAATTTATGATCTGACAGATGTGAATATTTCTGCTGTGTTGTGATGTTTTTCAAACATTGTTCAGATCTGTTCTTATTGTGAATATGCTTAAACTCCTGACTGACGACGGCACTCCCATGCAGTCCTAAACCCCAAGGCTCAAAGATCCCCACGCCTACTCTACAAAAGTGGTAAATACAGGCAGTCATTGGCAGTTGAGTGTTGACCACATCGTCTGATCTCTCCTCGCTGCACTATTTTCTTCAGACCATTCACAGGTTCTGGGCAGCTGCGTCCTTTGGATATTTTTTTAAGGATTTACATGTGTGTTGGGAAATGAACAAGCACAATTACTAGCTGGTTCTACACAACTTGGTGGTAAATTTATGTATGACAAGCTAGATGTTGTTAAAGCTCTTTGAAAGCAAGTGAACAGTGCCAAAGTATGAGTAGATCACCATGGTCTGTAAGGAATGGTGCAACCAGGAGCGAGACTCAGGAGATCTGACGGACACTCAGGAGATCTGACGGACACTCAGGAGATCTGACCGACACTCAGGAGATCTGACCGACACTCAGGAGATCTGACCGACACTCAGGAGATCTGACCAACACCGTACACTCCGAGGAAGGTCCAGACAGACATACAGACTGCTACTGGTACGATGGAACTGGAACTCTGCGCTTACTGCTGATGGATGGGGCGCTTATTTATAGTGGAAATGGGACATGACATTCTATCATATCTCAGCTCATTTACATTTGATATATCACTTGCTGTTTACGGGTTCTGTGTCGCCTTCATGGTCTTGCCAGGTCATGGCCCTCAGCCCCAAAACAAAACATGACAAAGAGTTTCTCTAGTGTTATATATATTTTTGTTTTGTTCTAATCTAGCTTTGGCTCTATCTCTCTTCCCCCCTCCCTCTTTGTTTTTGGGTGAATGTAGTTGTCTCTGAGTGGGCAGACCATTTTATTTTGCTGTGTTTTTATGTAGTTTACATTTGGTTCTGTGCCGACATTTTCTCTTATGATTTCATTTCTGATTTGATCTGAAATTATTATCCCTACAATCTTTCTCAGAAGTCTCATAAACATGGTCACTAATGTTCTTTTTGAAATTAATGAATTGACTGAAATCAGCAACACGGTGCAGTGTACAGTTTATTATAAATCCTTTTCTCTTTCTCTCTGTCTCTTCCCCTTTCCCTCCCATCCCTGTTTATCTCTATTTTGCCTTCTTCCTCTTCCTCCCTCCTTCTCTTTGCTTCTTCCTACCTGTCTCATTCACACACACACACTCTTCTTTCCCTTCCTCATATAAATATAGATATATGCTCTCTCTATCTCTGCATCTTCCCCTACCCCTCTTACTAATATGTATGTATATATATATATATATATATATGTGCATGTACCATTACACCTCTCTTTCTCTCTTTTCCTCAATCTCTCAAAACACTCCCTTTCCCTCACATAAACACGGGCATAGTCATGAACATTCTCTTTTCCTCTCTCTCTCTTACTCGCACACACACACATCCACACACTCTCTGTCTCTGCCTGATAAACACAAAACAATTAAGAGGTCAGCTACAACCATCCCTATAGTTGCCCAGTCCCTCAATCTCATGTCGAATCAATGCACTTACTGTTTTCTTTGCTTTTGGTGACAGCTGCCAACTGAATCATTTTAATTTTTTTTTTAAATATTTTTTGTTGTATTGTCAATAAATATAACAGACAGTTTTGGAAAGCATTTGTTAAAGTTTTGATTTATGATCCCGGTTTGACTGCATGATTGCAGTGCATGTATTGATTTGATTTTTTTAAAAATGGTACCTCGGCTGGCGAGACTGTTGTATTTTAAAAAACGTTTTAAATAGCATGGATTCATATAACAAGAATGTGAAAAAAAAATGGTTAAAACCTGTATATGATTTGACAAAAAAAAGTTGGTACTCACCCCACCACCCTAATATGGCTGAATCTAGTCAGTTATGACAGCCCCACAAATGCTGATATAGTGCTATTTCTGCAATGACCGGTTCTGCTTTTTAAAAGCCAGGTTTCCAGTAAGCATCAGTGAGAGAGGTGGCGAGGTCATGGGATAGTTCACCAGATACATTTTTGTTTTAACCTCCAGAGAATGCATTCCGCTTAATGATTCACATTGTTCTTGTTCATCAGGTACTCCCTTTATCTATCTTTATAAATTTTAAAAGAAATATTTAACAAATGTAAGTTAAAATTTTAAAAAATAATTTATTAGTTACCTGTGGATAATATTTTTTTAAAAGTATTGTTTTAGGATATTCCCAAGAATTTGTGATCTGTTTTTTGTGTGGGTAGGTTGAAAGGGTTAAAGGTTTAAAAGTCGATAGTCAGTTCTTTTTGCCTTCCTTTAGCGTGTGTCACCATCAATCCAGTCATGAAGTTTTCAATAAAACACTAACTGACTACATCTAAGCAGATTTAATGTTTAATTTGTCTAAAGAACTACCATCCCATGATAATCTTCACATTCTTTTCACTCTCCGCTGCTGTAGGTGTTTTTCATTGTCTGCATATAACAATATATAACACGTTCACATGCCTGTTTTCTTTACTGCCATTGATTTGTATTGGAATCTTTTACATCTTGCTACAGGCCAATTTGCTTCGGCAATTCTTGTTCTAATCTGTGGAAGACATCATCATGTGTCAGCTATGACTTTTCCAAGATAGTTGTACCGATCCACTTGTTGCATGTCTTGCCATTTGCTTGGTTTTGACATTTAGATATTTTTTTTTCGTTTTGATGTTAACCAACATTGTAGGGGGCACAAAAAAAAAGGAGGGGGGGGGGGAGGGGGGAGCAAAGACTGCAACACAAAAATGAAATTCTAAATGTAACAAGTTGGGACATGCATGATCAGAAATGAAATTTTCAGGAAAGAAGCTAGATCAGATTCAGTGGTAAACTATACCAGGAGACAAGAGATCAAATGGTTTGGACATGTTTCAAAATGACCAGAAGACAGTGCATCACAGAGAGCCTGTCATTTAGACATAATGGAAGCAGAACTAGAAGTCAACCATGTTAGTGATGTGTAGATGGAATATCTGAGGCTGTAAATACCAGCCTCTACGTAGCACATACCCAGGTTCGCACCCAACATCTCTTCAAAACTTGACACTGAAAGGTGAAACAGGGAGAAGAACAAAGAAGAGGATGACCATCAGTTCATGTGGATTGGCACCTGAGACAACAGATTCACGGCCTCCAAGACTGTCCTAACAGATTCACAGCCTCCAAGACTGTCCTAACAGATTCACGGCCTCCAAGACTGTCCTAACAGATTCACGGCCTCCAACACTGTCCTAACAGATTTGCGGCCTCTAAGACTGTCCTACCAAATTCACGGCCTCCAACACTGTCCTAACAGATCAGGGCCTCCAAGTCTGACCTAACAGATCAGGGCCTCCAAGACTGTCCTAACAGATTCACGGTCTCCAACACTGTCCTAACAGATTCGTGGCCTCCAACACTGTCCTAACAGATCAGGGCCTCCAAGACTGTCCTAACAGATCAGGGCCTCCAAGACTGACCTAACAGATTCACGGCCTCCAAGACTGTCCTAACAGATTAGGGCCTCCAAGACTGACCTAACAGATTAGGGCCTCCAAGACTGACCTAAATACAGCACACCAAGGCAAAACTTTGGGCCAAGAAAAACACCTGTACAAGCCAAACTTCACAGGTCGCTCAGTGAATTACAACAGACAGAGAAGTTCATACTAGAGACAACATTGCAGATATAGATAATCTATTTCAAGCGAATTAAAGAAGAAGAAATTCATTAAAGTATGTGCTGATACACAGGGATCACTGGGGATCTGTGTGAACACAGGTTTTTGTAAATACAACAAAGATGTCCCAGACAGACCAGCCACTTGTGCTTTATCAGGTCCCTTATGGGAAGCAAGGGATCTGTAGTGACGCAGTGACCAGTACAAATGCCTTATGGGCAGAGGTTTGAACCCCCATTGGATGCTGCTTTTTTAAAAATTGAAACGGGCTGCTGGGTCAACATAGCCTAAACTAGGTATCAGGAGATGTCATGGGAAGTAAAGATGACTTGTCATACTGACTAAATATATACACATACAGTGGAGTCTGGATAAGTAGAAGTCGCAGGGACCTAAGAAAATGCTTCCACTTATCAGGATTTCTACTTATCCAGACAGCAAACACAATAGAGAAAATTGCCGGGACTACGCTGGTCATGTCGACTTAACCGAAATTTGACTTATCAGAGTTCGACTTAAGTGGACTCGACTGTATAGGTAGGTAGGTAGATAGTCGATGGACAACATTAGTTCTGTGTTTGTTTCTTATTCTTTTTTTGACTCCCTGCATAGTTGACAGTTTCTGCACTGAACTGGTATTATCAGTCACCACACGCTGAAGTATATACTAAATATGGATCCAAGCGCTTCAGGACTTGTCTGATCTGCAATGAGGATAATTGGTTGATTAACTAACTATACTGTTCTTGTCTGGCCATACTCCTAACTTCTGTTCTTGCTGTCTGGTCACTGCTGCAGATTCAGTCACATGGTTCTTGCAAATGACTCACTTCTCGTAGAGCATTCAGTATATCAGCCTGGTCCACAGCTCATCCGCTCTTCACTAGTCTTACCTACAAGCCTATCAGCTTGCTCATTTCCCGGCACACCAGCACACCCTGGCATGAAAGTGAAACTGATTTTGTCAGCTCCAGCCACCTCAGAGACATGCTCACCAAATAACCTGTAGCATGCCAATTGAAATGAGTTGAGCTGAATTAATCAATGACATCACAGCATTTGGGACAGCATCCGTTCCTATTTACAGCAGCCAGCCCAGAGTTCCAGCACCAGTGGTACCGTCCGTATATGCCTGTCTTGTCTGTCTGTCCCCTGAGTGTTAAGTGTCAGCAACATCCTCTGATCCAGGCTGCATCATTTTCTTCGAACAGTCCTAAGGTTCTAGGTAGTTGCGTCCTTTGGGTATTTTCTCTAGGACATAAAGGTATTTTGGTTTGAAAATGAAGAAACAGACATACTGGCTGGTTTTGCACCAGTTGGGGGGTATATTTACGCATGGAAAAACTAGATGTGGTCAAAGTCCTTTTGGAAGCAGGTGAACAGTGAGAAAGTATGAGCAGATCATCACGTTCTGGAGCAGGTGAACAGTGAGAAAGTATGAGCAGATCATCACATTCTGGAGCAGGTGAACAGTGAGAAAGTATGAGCAGATCATCACATTCTGGAGCAGGTGAACAGTGAGAAAGTATGAGCAGATCATCACATTCTGGAGCAGGTGAACAGTGAGAAAGTATGAGCAGATCATCACATTTTGGAGCAGGTGAACAGTGAGAAAGTATGAGCAGATCATCACATTCTGGAGCAGGTGAACAGTGAGAAAGTATGAGCAGATCATCACATTCTGGAGCAGGTGAACAGTGAGAAAGTATGAGCAGATCATCACATTCTGGAGCAGGTGAACAGTGAAAAAGTATGAGCAGATCATCACGTTCTGGAAAGAATGGTTCAGCGACCAGGGGATCTGACTGATGCTCTGCACTCACGGGAAGGGGGGAGATGGGCATACAATCAGACTGTTATTGGTACCATGAGAACTGGAACTCTGCACTTGTTGCTGAAGGTAAGGACAAAGCACCTATGGTCAAAACTGAAATTCTGTGCTGGCTGCTAAAGACAAGGACAGAGCATTTAGGGGAATGTCCAAAGTGCTATAATGCCAGCTTTTAATTCAACTCTTGACAAGACAAGAAGACCAAATTATGACAAATTCACAATATATTCTCTTTTTATTTTCATGAAAGCAAAGAAACATACTGATATTGCATACATCATTTATAAAAATCTGGCTTGAAGCCATACATCTGATACAATTGTAAAGAACAATTCAACACAAACTGAAAAGGGGGAGATGGCATCTCTGAAAAAGTGTGGAAGTTGTCAGCAGTCCACGTTGTCATGGTAACAGTAAAATTTGTACAAACTGGGATTAACATGACCTAGACCAGTGTCAGATAATGAGAATGGGTGGTGTCCTCATAATCTGAGGTCAAGGTATCTTGGTGTGGTAGAAGTTGCTCTATGTTTTTTGGGGACAACCTACAATGTTTGTTTGTTATATGCTGTATTATTTGTTTGTTACAGACTACAATGTTTATTTGTTACTTGTTACATGCTACACTGTGTTGCTGTATTATTTATATGTTACGGACTTCAATGTGTTTGTTTGTTACAGGCTACATTGTTTGTCTGTTAGTGGCTACAATGTTTGTTACAGAATAAAAGGTGTTTGTTACAGGTTACATGTTTGCTACAGACTAAAAGGTGTCTGTTGAAGGCTACATGTTTTTTACAGACTACAATCTGTTTGTTTAGTACAGGCTACATGTTTTTGACAGTCTACAATCTGTTTGTTACAGGTTACCTTGTGTTTGGTACAGACTATCTTGTGTTTGTTTGGTACAGACTACCATGTGTTTGTCTGTTACAGACTACCCTGTGTTTATTTGGTACAAACTACCCTGTGTTTGTTTGGTACAGACTACCCTGTGTTTGTTTGTTACAGGCTACATTGTCTGTTAGTGGCTACAATGTTTGCTACAGAATAAAAGGTGTTTGTTACAGGTTACATGTTTGCTACAGACTAAAAGGTGTCTGTTGAAGGCTACATGTTTTTCACAGACTACAATCTCTTTGTTTGGTACAGGCTACCTTGTTTTTGTTTGGTACAGACTACCCTTAGTCTCACAATGTCACGGGTTTGCATTATTGTTGTTATCTATATATTCACCCAGATATAAAGTTACATACTTTTACACCACACTAGAATATTACCTGTTGACACACACACACACACTTGAATGTTACATCAAATCTCTCTCCCTCTCTCTCTCTTTCTCACATATACACTCACATGCATGCATTGCATCCCCCCTCCCCACCCACAGAGAGAGAGAGAGAGAGAGAGAGAGAGAGAGAGAGAGAGAGAGAGAGAGAGAGAGAGAGAGAGAGAGAGAGAGAGAGAGAGAGAGAGAGAGAGACAGACAGACAGACAGACAGACAGACAGACAGACAGACAGACAGACAGACAGACAGACAGACAGACAGACAGACAGACAGACAGACAGACAGACAGACAGACAGACAGACAGACAGACAGACAGACAGACAGACAGACAGAGTACAAATGTTACAAATGCTTACAATTCAGACAACACATTTTGTTACATAGTAACATGGTTACACATTCAGACATGTATATCTGGCACAATTTTACAAGTTCACATACTGTTGTAACAAATCATATGTTTACTACACAGTGTAGAATACTGCATGTTCACATACACTGTTTAATGCTTTTGCCAGGGCTTTAAAAAAAAGATGCTGGTACTGACCACAAAGTATCTAAAAAAAGAGGCCAGTACTGACCACAAAGTATCTAAAAAAAGAGGCCAGTACTGACCACAAAGTATCTAAAAAAAGAGGCCAGTACTGACCACAAAGTATCTAAAAAAAAGATGTCAGTACTGACCACAAAGTATCTAAAAAAAGATGCTGATACTGACCACAAAGTATCTAAAAAAAGATGTCAGTACTGACCACAAAGTATCTAAAAAAAAGATGCTGATACTGACCACAAAGTATCTAAAAAAAAAGATGCTGATACTGACCACAAAGTATCTAAAAAAAAAAAGATGCTGATACTGACCACAAAGTATCTAAAAAAAAAGATGCTGGTACTGACCACAAAGTATCTAAAAAAAGATGCTGGCACTGACCACAAAGTATCTAAAAAAAGATGCCAGAACTGGCCACAATGAATCTAAAAAAGATGCCAGTACTGACCATAAAGTATCTAAAGAAGATGCCAGTACTGACCACACAGTGTCTTAAGAAAAGTTCTAGTAGTCACCACAAGGTGTTTAGAAAGGTGCCAATAATCACCATAACATGTTTATAAAGGCACCACTAATCTCCAGAAAGTGTTTAGAAAGGTGCCAGTGGTCACATACATTTTAAAAAAAGGTGCTGGTAGTCACCATAAAGTGTTAAGGACAAAATGTGTTTAAAAAGGTGCTAGTTGTCACCACAAAGTGTTTAGAAAATGGCCAGTAGTCAGCATACAGTGTTTAGAAAGGTGCCAGTAGTCTCTACAGAGTATTTAGAAAGGTACAAATAGTCTCAATAAAGTGTTTAGAAAGGTGCCAGTAGTCACCGCACAGTGTTTATAAAGGTGCTAGTAGTCACCATAGTGTTCAGAAAGGTGCCAATAGTCTTAGCAAAGTGTTTAGAAAGGTGCCAGTAGCCGCCACTAAGTGTTTTAAAAGGTGCTAGTAACTGACCACAAAGTGTTTAGAAAGGTGCCAGTAGCCGCCACTAAGTGTTTTAAAAGGTGCTAGTAACTGACCACAAAGTGTTTAGAAAGGTGCCAGTAGCCGCCACTAAGTGTTTTAAAAGGTGCTAGTAACTGACCACTAAGTGTTTTAAAAGGTGCTAGTAACTGACCACAAAGTGTTTACACAAATGCCAGTACTGACGTTACCATACACACACTGCACAACACTTTTACACTGTCCCACATTCATATACATTATAAGTACTCACATACACTGTACCGCACTAACACAGACCATACAGCACTCATACTGTACAAAACTCACATATATTGTACAGCCCCCATACACAGTAACAGACTAAAACACACTCTAAGCACTCACACTGTATAATGCTCACACACACTGTACAGCAGACACACACACACACTGTACAACACACACACACACTGTACAGAAGACACACAGACACTGTACAACACACACTGTACAGAAGACACACACACACTGTACAGCACACACACACACTGTACAGCACTCACACACACTGTACAGCACTCACACACACTGTACAGCACTCACACACACTGTACAGCATTCACACACACTGTACAGCACTCACAAACACTGTACAGCACTTACACAAACACTGTACAGCACTCACACACTGTACAGCACTCACACACACTGTACAGCACACACACACACACACTGTACAGCACACACACACACTGTACAGCACTCACAAACACTGTACAGCACACTCACACACACACACACACACACACACGCTGTACAGCACACACACACTGTACAGCACACACACACAATGTACAGCACTCACACACACTTAAATGTTCACACATGACACACGAACACACACATACTGTACAGCACTCAGACACACTGTACAATGCTAACACAGAAAGTAATTCACACATAAACACTGTACAATATTACAGTACAGTATTAAATATCTAAATAATGTACAATTAGTTAAAATTTATTAACAAAAAAGCATGACAGAAACCAGAACAAGCAGTTGTCAAATATTCTCTTATTAACAGAAACTAAAATGGAAGAAATAGGACCTTAAAAAGGCATTTAGCAAACTGTGTTGTGGTTAACAGCCAGTGTGTGATATCTTCACCTTTCAGTCCAACACACCAGATTTCAGTAAACTCCTCAGTTTGCCTGTCAAGACATGGCTGCTGTCCCTTGCACATTACTTAGACTGTTGTTACTCTCCCTCCCTGCAACTTGTCCTCAGAAGTTAGATTGTGGCAGTCTCTGCTATTTTCATTGGCATAAAAGCTATGGGCGCGTTTGATGCGATATTGTAACTGGCACAAAAATGGCGCAGCTATGGGATGGTGCGTTTGATGCGATATTGTAACTGGCACAAAAATGGGGCAGCTATGGGATGGTGCCTTTGATGCGATATTGTAACGCACCAAAATGGGGCAGCTATGGGGTGGTGCGTTTGATGCGATATTGGAACTGAAATTACCCGATGATCTATTTCGTTTTCCACCTATGTTGGCCAGTGAATTCAATTCTGTGATATGTATCTTACAGCTCATATAAATCTTGTCTTATGTATTGAAGTTTAGGACATATAGTCTTTAGCTGACTGTCTACAACTTGTTCAGTGAACTCAGACTTGAACCAAAGTGCAAACATCTAATCTTGTGAACTCAAGTTCATGAAACCAACCATTCAGGTGCCATCTGCACAGATAAAATTGGCTGAATGGATCTTCAACACTCTGTCACTTGTTTTGGTTTTACGCTCTCTTAGACTGCTGTTCCTCCATCTCTGGATATTGTCCTTCCACTTGTATTGTTGTATGCCTCTTATTCTCTTGTCCTAAATCTTTCCTTCCAGTATGGTTTAAAAAAAAAGGTTTTATGTTTTGTAATGTGACCAAAATATTAAGTCCATGAAATATTGCATTAAACATTGGGGGGGGGGGGGGGGGGTCCTGTTTATTCTCATCAGCCTTATCCATGTAGTGAAATTTATAATATATTGTATATTCAATCCCCATCCACCTCTTCCCTTGTGTGTTCCAGCCTAAAGCCTGTCTGGCTATGCTTCTCTATTAGTCCCAGGAAGCGACACAGCAAGAGATGGCAAACTTCTCTTGAGAGCAAGGATCTGCTGCTCCGCTAGAGCCAGGTGATCCTCCACATCCTGCATCTGGATGGTCAGTCTGGATTTCATGCTGATGAAGTGTTTGTAGTCCGACAGCTCCTGGGTGCTCAGTCTTTCTTGCAGCATGCTCAACAACTGTTCACTACGTCGGTCAAAGGCTTCTTTCAGCATTTTAGCCTCCTCGAGCTTGGCATGCAGCCTATCTCTCTTGTCCCAGGTCAGTTTCTGGGAAGAGGACACAAAATTGTTTCTATACAAGTGAATTAGACAGTTAGGAAAACAAGTCTAGTTTTTTTTTTTTTTTTTTTGGGGTGGGGGGTGAGGTGGTGTCTATATCTGTCTGTGTGTGTATATTTGTGTGTGTGTTTCTATGTGTATATATATGTGTGTGTTTCTGTGTGTGTAAGTATAAGGTCCGAAAATTAAGTAATGAGACTAATTCCATAAAAATAAAAAAAATCAATAGTTGAAGATATAACCTGTATTTTATTGAAAGTAAGCCTCTTGTACATTGATACAGCGAGTGGCACGATCTAACAAACATTGGAACGACCTCTGTAGTTCTTCTGTTGTTATGGCACTTAAAGTCGATGTTACGGCCCCTTGGATATCATCAATATCATCAAAGAAGCATCCTTTCAATGGCAACTTTAATTTTGGGAATAGAAAATAGTCACAGGGTGACAAATCCGGGGAATATGGTGGATGGTTGAAAACACAAACTTGTTTTAGCGCCAAAAATTCCTGTACAACTACCGCCCTTCGAGCCGGTGCATTGTCATGAAGAAGAAACAAATTGCCAGGAGTTGAATACAAACCGGCAAGCAATTTTTTTCTTGCCCAAAACTTCCACTAAAACTTTACGAATAGTCTCTGTATTAACACTGAGTTCATTTATCATCATCCTCACAGTCAAACAACAATCTTCTTGTATCCGTTCTCGGAATTTTGAAATGAGTTCATCATTACGAACAGAAATTGCGCAGGTCTAGTTGCATTAATAATCATTTCCACACCACTTTTGAATCATCAATACCAGCTAAAAATCTGTGCACGAGATAAAAAATTATCCCCATAAACTTGTCAGATCAGTTCAACTGTTGCAATGGCTCTTTTTCTGGGCATTAAACAGAATTTAATGTTAGCTTTCTTGCTCCACGCTGATTATGTAACAATGCACCTCTGACTAGGTTAACACAGGCTTGTTTGTTGTCTGCTTATCAGGGGACAATGAAAAGTTGACAGATCATAAACGAATGTTGCCTCTTTGGATTCCATGCTGTGATTCATAGATGGCATTTTTGTCTTAGCAATAATAAAATCAGTCTCATTACTTAACTGTCAGACCTTGTATTGTGTATGTGTTTCTGTGCGTGTGTTTCCGTATGTGTGTTTCTGCATGTGCGTGTGTTTTTCTCTGTGCGTGTATGTGATTCTGTATGTGTAGGTGTGTGTTTTTGTGTGTGTGTGTGTGTGTGTGTGTGTTTGTTTCTGTGTGTGCGTGTTTGTTTCTGTGTGTGCGCGTGTCTGTGCATGTGTGTCTGTAATGGTGTATAAGTATCTCCGTCTGTTGACAAGTATGTATGACTGTCTTTGTTTTTGTCTGTCTGTATGCCCAGGTTCTCTTTTCAAAATTTTACTTGCTTGTTTATTGTAGAATATGGGATCCATTTTCCTTATTCATTTCCTGCAGTATATAGTATGCATTTTCAGTGAAATATATAGCATCTATTGTCCTTATAGTACATAGCATCTTTTTTTCTGCGAGTACATATCATCTATTTTTCTTGGAATATAATGCCTTCATTTTCATAGTATAAAGCATAAATTTTCAGAGACTTGCCGTAAATCACAATACAATATGCCAAACACTATTTTTAAAGGTGAATGCAGAAGAAGAAGAAGAAGGAGGAGGAGGAAAAGAAGAAACAGCAGAAGGAGGAGGAGGAATAGAAGATGAAGAAGAAGAAGAAGAAGAAGAAGAAGAAGAAGAAGAAGAAGAAGAAGAAGAAGAAGAAGAAGAAGAAGAAGAAGAAGAAGAAGAAGAAGAAGACGAAGAAGACGAAGAAGACGAAGAAGAAGATGAAGAGAAGAAGAAATAGAAGGAGGAGGAGGAGAAGAAGAATGGAATGTAATGAATCCAATCCAAGTCCTATGTGACACATATCACTGATCAATACTGATCAATAAACAGATGAAAAGACTTGCCTTGAGTTTTGCATCTGTATCAGGACCCAGAGCCTGTACAGCATTCTCTGCCCTGGCCAGCTGGCCAGACAAGTTCAGCAGCAAGCGCACAATCTTCTCCAGGTCCTCTATGAACGTCATGAACTTCTCTTTCTCATTCTGAGTCTGGCACCTGGAGTCAGCCACCTGGCTCACCTGGGAATCATGAACAGGTAACAAGTCAATAGTGCTGGCAAGTAGGTGGTAAATTGTTTGAGCAGCTTGGCTAAATTTGACTGAGATGCAAACAGTAAGAAAAGTGCTAAAAGGATTACGGCAGTGTACAAATTACTGACACTTAGGCAGTAACACTGATCTAAAGATAATTCTATAGGCAAAGTAGGTATATTACATATATCATGCAGTCAGTTAATATGATAAGAAAGGTAGGTAGCAAAAATGATACCGACAAGATGGGCAGAAAATATGATATAGACAAATTAGACAGCAGATATGATGTAGACAGGACAGATTGAAATTTGCTACAGACAATGTGGATACAAAATAGGATACAGACAATGTGGATACAAAATATGATATAGACAATGTGGATACAAAATATGATACAGACAAAGTGGATACAAAATATGATACAGACAATGTGGATACAAAATATGATACAGACAATGTGGATACAAAATATGATACAGACAATGTGGATACAAAATATGATATAGACAAATAAGACAGCAAATATGATATAGACAAGATAAACAGCAAATATGATATAGGTAAGATAAACAGCAAATATGATATAGGTAAGATAAACAGCAAATATGATATAGGTAAGATAAACAGCAAATATGATATAGGTAAGATAAACAGCAAATATGATATAGGTAAGATAAACAGCAAATATGATATAGGTAAGATAAACAGCAAATATGATATAGGTAAGATAAACAGCAAATATGATATAGGTAAGATAAACAGCAAATATGATATAGACAAGATAAACAGCAAATATGATATGGGTAAGATATACAGCAAATATGATATAGGTAAGATAAACAGCAAATATGATATGGGTAAGATAAACAGCAAATATGATATAGGTAAAATAAACAGCAAATGTGATATAGGTAAGATAAACAGCAAATATGATAAAGACAGGATAAACAGCAAATATGATGTAGGTAAGATAAACAGCAAATATGATATAGGTAAGATAAACAGCAAATATGATATAGGTAAGATAAACAGCAAATATGATACATAAAAGATAGACAGCAAATATGATACATACAAGATAAACAGCAAATATGATACATACAAGATAAACAGCAAATATGATACATACACGATAAACAGCAAATATGATACATACAAGATAAACAGCAAATATGATATAGGTAAGATAAACAGTAAATATGATATAGGTAAGATAAACAGCAAATATGATATAGGTAAGATAAACAGCAAATATGATATAGGTAAGATAAACAGCAAATATGATATAGGTAAGATAAACAGCAAATATGATATAGACAAGATAAACAGCAAATATGATATGGGTAAGATAAACAGCAAATATGATATAGGTAAGATAAACAGCAAATATGATATAGGTAAGATAAACAGCAAATATGATATAGGTAAAATAAACAGCAAATGTGATATAGGTAAGATAAACAGCAAATATGATAAAGACAGGATAAACAGCAAATATGATGTAGGTAAGATAAACAGCAAATATGATATAGGTAAGATAAACAGCAAATATGATATAGGTAAGATAAACAGCAAATATGATACATAAAAGATAGACAGCAAATATGATACAAGATAAACAGCAAATATGATACATACAAGATAAACAGCAAATATGATACATACACGATAAACAGCAAATATGATACATACAAGATAAACAGCAAATATGATATAGGTAAGATAAACAGTAAATATGATATAGGTAAGATAAACAGCAAATATGATATAGGTAAGATAAACAGCAAATATGATATAGACAAATAAGACAGCAAATATGATACATACAAGATAGACAGCAAATATGATATAGAGAAATAAGACAGCAAATATGATACAGACAAGATAAACAGCAAATATGATATAGGTAAGATAAACAGCAAATATGATACATACAAGATAGACAGCATCCAAAAATCATTTTTCAAGAAATTATCTAGGCTGCACACACCAGGGCATGCTTCACTGGAAGTACAGATTTCATTCTGTGTGCAACCAGCTTTCAATCCTCTCAACTCCAACTGTTATTACAATCACAGCCATCATCAACATTAAAACAATCACAATCATCCCCATCATAATTCCCATCCTCCTCCTTACGATCACCACTTCTGCCACCACCATCACCTCTACCACAAGCTCTCACCTGCTGGCCTAACAAGATATTGTCAGCTACTTCCTGCTGCAGTGACAGCTTCTCCTCCTTCAGAACCTGGATCTTTTTCTGCAGCTTTTCCACCAGCTCTTCCTGTGGATAGAAGACAACAGGTTCATACACAACCCTTCCTCTATTACACGCAAATATTTCTGTCTTTCTGTAAGCCCAGTAGGCAGGTAGCCTCAACCTGACCCACTGTACAACTCTCATGCTATATCCAGACAGCAATGAGAATGTTCTGTTTCTATAATATTTGACATTGCAGACTCCTTTTATGTTCAGAGCTGCACTGAAAACTTAACAGTTTATGAACCTCCACAATACAGAGCTGCACTGAAAACTTAACAGTTTATGAACCTCCACAATACAGAGCTGCACTTAACAGTTTATGAACCTCCACAATACAGAGCTGCACTTAACAGTTTATGAACCTCCACAATACAGAGCTGCACTGAAAACTTAACAGTTTATGAACCTCCACAATACAGAGCTGCACTGAAAACCCAACAGTTCATGAACCTCCACTATAAAGAGCTGCATTAAAAAAAACAGTTCATGAACCTCCACTATAAAGAGCTGCATTAAAAAAAACAGTTCATGAACCTCCACTATAAAGAGCTGCATTAAAAAAAACAGTTCATGAACCTCCACAATACATAACTGCACTGAAAACCTAATTTTTCATGAACCTCTTCAATACAGAGCTCCAATGATAACCCAACAGTTCATAAACCTCCACCATAGAGAGCTGCACTAAAAACTTAACAGTTCATGAACCTCCACAATACAGAGATGCACTGAAAACCCAACAATTCATAAACCTCCACTATGAAGCGCTGCATTGAAAACTTAACAGTTTATGAACCTCCACAATACAGAGCTGCACTGAAAACTTAACAGTTTATGAACCTCCACAATACAGAGCTGCACTGAAAACTTAACAGTTTATGAACCTCCACAATACAGAGCTGCACTGAAAACTTAACAGTTCATGAACCTCCACAATACAGAGCTGCATTAAAAACTTAACAGTTCATGAACCTCGACAATACAGAGCTGCATTTAAAAACTTAACAGTTCATGAACCTCGACAATACAGAGCGGCATTAAAAACTTAACAGTTCATGAACCTTGACAATACAGAGCTGCATTAAAAACTTAACAGTTCATGAACCTCGACAATACAGAGCTGCATTAAAAACTTAACAGTTCATGAACCTCGACAATACAGAGCGGCATTAAAAACCTAACAGTTCATGAACCTCCACAATACAGAGCTGCACTGAAAACCCAACAGTTCATGAACCTCCACAATACAGAGCTGCACTAAAAACCTAACAGTTCATAAACCTCTAAAATACAGAGCTGCATTGAAAACCTAACAGTTCATGAACCTCTGAAATACAGAGCTGCATTGAAAATCTAACAGTTCACACAAAACAGCCATATCTAGAGGATGATTACGACTTTCTGATGTAAAGTCTGTCAGTCCCAGGACATTTCCAAGAGGATGCATGAACTGAATAATAACCACACTGATATAACAGATTACCAAGAAGGTGGATGAACTGAATAATAACCACACTGATATAACAGATTACCAAGAAGGTGTATGAACGGAATAATAACCACATTGAGATAACAGATTACCAAGAGGGTGCATGAACGGAATAATAACCACACTGAGATAACAGATTACCAAGAGGATGCATGAATGGAATAATAACCACACTGAGATAACAGATTACCAAGAAGGTGCATGAATGGAATAATAACCACATTGAGATAACAGATTACCAAGAGGATGCATGAATGGAATAATAACCACACTGAGATAACAGATTGCCAAGAGGATGCATGAGCGGAATAATAACCAAACTGAGATAACAGATTAAAAAGAGGATGCATGAATGGAATAATAACCACACTGAGATAACAGATTACCAAGAGAATGCATGAATGGAATAATAACCACACTGAGATAACAGATTACCAAGAAGGTGCATGAATGGAATAATAACCACATTGAGATAACAGATTACCAAGAAGGTGCATGAATGGAATAATAACTACACTGAGATAACCGATTACCAAGAAGGTGTATGAACTGAATAATAACCACACTGAGATAACAGATTACCAAGAAGGTGGATGAACTGAATAATAACCACACTAAGATAACAGATTACCAAGAAGGTGGATGAACTGAATAATAACCACACTGAGATAACAGATTACCAAGAAGGTGTATGAATTGAATAATAACCACACTGAGATAACAGATTACCAAGAAGGTATATGAATTGAATAATAACCACACTAAAATTACAGATTACCAGGAAGATACACAAATGGAATAATAACCACACTGAAATAACAAAATACCAAGAAGACGCATGAATGGAATAATAACCACACTGAAATAACAGAATCCCAAGGTGTATGATTGGAATAATAAACACACTGAAATAACAGAATCCCAAGGTGTATGAATGGAATAATAACCACACTGAAATAACAGAATCCCAAGGTGTATGAATGGAATAATACCCACACTGAAATAACAGAATCCCAAAAAGGTGTATGAATGGAATAATAACCACACTAAAATAACAGAATTCCAAGATGGTGTATGAATGGAATAATAACCACACTGAAATAACAGAATCCCAAGAAGGTGTATGAATGGAATAATAACCACACTGAAATTACAGAATCTCAAGAAGGTGTATGAATGGAATAATAACCACACTGAAATTACAGAATCTCAAGAAGGTGTATGAATGGAATAATAACCACACTAAAATAACAGAATTCCAAGAAGGTGTATGAATGGAATAATAACCACACTGAAATTACAGAATCTCAAGAAGGTGTATGAATGGAATAATAACCACACTGAAAAAAACATTACCCAGAAGATGCATGCATGGAATAATAACCACACTAAAATAACAGAATCCCAAGAAGGCACATGAATGGAATAACAACGACAGTGAAATAACAGATTACCAAGAAGATGCATAAATGGAATAATAAGCATAATGAAATAGTAGATTCCAAAGAAGATTCACAAATGAATTATAACCACAATGAAATAACATCCAGCCATTAGTTTCAAAGGGGCAACACAAAGTACACTGTATATTTAGTATGCTCAGGCCACTTGTTAAAGATATAAATATGCACTATCTGATGTTTGATACACATAAACAGTAACTGTTCAATGCTACTTTTATAGGAACAGAAGAGTTAATACTGTGTTCAAGCTAGCCAA
>CAJHNH020001714.1:120000-147816 GCA_905116865.2 Candidula unifasciata
CGCCTACTGCAGAAACAGATCTCTTATATGTGCCAACAGTTCGGCTTGATTTGTTCTTGTGACCAATATAAGACTCGTCTGTGAATCTGAAATAGGCAAATGTATAACAGCTGTGAACGGAGAGAGAGAAGCAACAACGAAATTCTAATCAAAGTGTAATGGTTGGGGCATTTAGAGATATTATGAAATGATTTCAAACGAGAACTAGTTAGCTTCACATTACCACAATCACAAACGACAAGTGAATATTTTGGCTAGAAAGCCTTCTTCAGTACACGACACGAGTAAACAATGTTAATTTTAAAACAATACAACAACGAAATTCTAATCTGTTTACTGCCCTCATCAAGGCTGATAAGGTGCAATGGTTGGGGGCATGTAGAGATACCATGAAATGATTCCTAACCATTACTAGTTACCTTAACATTATCACAAACAACAAGTGAATATTTTGGCTAGAAAGCCTTCTTCAGCACAAGACATGAGTAAACAATGTTAATTTTAAAACAACAATACACAAAATCCTTTAACTGAGGTCTCTTCAAGAAAAATCCACATGAATGTCTTGTCTGTTGAAGCTCTGAGACATGTGTGAGTAGAGGATAACTGAAATGAAACGGCACTAGATTTGATAGCACCGTTATTCATATCAGAAAAATGTAACTTGAACCTGTCGTGGCCTCGTTTCACCGATGTATTTCACACTGCATTTCTTGCAGATGGAGGCGTAACTTACATTGCGGCTCGTAGGATAGGATCATTCACAAATGTGGAAAGTGGAATTATGGAATGCCAAACTACTCGCTTGAACGACCTACGGTCAAGCTTTGCAACAGGTCTATGACAGGAAACCGTACCTAAGTGGGACTCAAGGGTCGTAACTGACCCTTGACTAGAACATCCCTAAGGTTACGATCATGTCTGTGGGACATAAGGGGAAGTTTAGAGAAAATTGTGCAGGTGGCAGGGTCAGAGCGTAGGAAGCAGAGATGCCCAACGAGAATGTTTTTGTGCATGGTGGATGGTAAGCAGGTATTTTGTAAGGTTGGATGGTAAGCAGGTATGTTGTGAGGGTGGATGGTAAGCAGGTATGTTGTGAGGAGGGATGGTAAGTAAGCAGGTATATTGTAAGGGTGGGTGTAAGCAGGTATGTTGTAAGGTTGGATGGTAAGCAGGTATGCTGTGAGGGTGGATGGCAAGCATGTATGTTGTGAGGGTGGATGGCAAGCAGGTATGTTGTGAGGGTGGATGGTAAGCAGGTATGTTGTGAGGGTGGATGGTAAGCAGGTATGCTGTGAGGGTGGATGGTAAGCAGGTATGCTGTGAGGGTGAATGGTAAGCAGGTTTGTTGTGAGGGTGGATGGTAAGCAGGTATGTTGTGAGGGTGGATGGTAAGCAGGTATGTTGTGAGGGTGGATGGTAAGCAGGTATGCTTTGAGGGTGGATGGTAAGCAGGTATGCTGTGAGGGTGGATGGTAAGCAGGTATGTTGTGAAGGTGGATGGTAAGAAGGTATGTTGTGAGGGTGGATAGTAAGCAGGTATGTTGTGAGGGCGGATGGTAAGCAGGTATGTTGTGAGGGCGGATGGTAAGCAGGAATGTTGTGAGGGTGGATGGTAAGCAGGTATGTTGTGAGGGTGGATGGTAAGCAGGTATGTTGTGAGGGTGGATGGTAAGCAGGAATGTTATAGCAATAAGAACCGTTGGATCCGCACAGGATGCAAATGCTGTACTTGTTCTTCCTAAAATATACAATGATTCACTGATTTTTCTTAATAACAAGCTAAAGATAAACCTTTGAGTCCCATCGAATGCAATGACAGACTTGTTTCCTTCTAACAATAAACACCTTAAGGTCCCGGCAAATTCAGTGATACAATTATTCTTTCTAGCAATAACATTTACATAACTTTAGAAAAAAAATAAGTCACCTCACGAGGTACAAATATTAACTTTCTAAACAACTGTACACTTGCTTTACCAAGAAGTCGGGCAGCAAAGCCTGCAGAAGTCAGATGTGTCGGCCTTATCACAGCCATGATGTAAACGGACACAACGTAACTGCATCAGGGGAAAAACACAGAGGAAGAAGAATAACAACACTTAGTGTCTGAAAATCTCCTGAACATATTCTGACAGTTACAACTTGTGCAGAAAGTGAAAGATAAGAGAACAAAAGAAACATTCCCGCCAAAAACAGAAAGTTGCCAACGTGCCAAGAAAAGAGCGCTGTATTCAGTCTATTTCCAGCCATGCCAAGACATTGGAAACCTGCTATGGTTGCAGGTTTATGGGTTTAGCTGTCACTGGGGGATGGCGAGGGAAAACCTGGCAGGCAAAGGTTGAAAACAGAAAGATAACGCCAGTGTTGCCACTTTGGATCTTTTATATCCAAATTTAGATCTTTTTCATTGCATTTAGATACTGTTTTTGACGTTTAGATCGTAAATATTTTTACAGATTCTTTTCATTGGGTGTTAGATATTTTATAGATTTTTTTTTCTTTCATTCTCAATTTAATACTTACTGTGTAAAATATTTACTACAATATTTTTGTTTTGGTCTGGCACGTACATTGTGACAACTGCCATTACTTGAACTTTGAACTCTCACTAGGGTCAACGCACAAATATCTGGCAGCCCCGGCACTGATTAATAAAAACGCGCGTAAATCATACTAACTTTGTTTCAACCGTATCCTCACTGTGCTGACTTTGCGTTTCTTTTTCAAGTGATTAAAAAAAAAAAAATAATTGCTCACCTTCTTATGTGGCTTTTACTTTAAAAAAACCTTTCAACATGCCAAAAGTAAAGTATGAGCAAAATATTTGGAAAGAGTGGTTGCATGATGACAAAATTAAAAACTGGGGATATGACCAAAGCTTGTTGTAAGTACTGCGAGTGTGAAATTATAGCGAAAATACAAAACTCAAAGAGTCATGCAGAGACTAAAAAAGCATAAAACGGCAGTTTCATTTAAAGATATTACACCGCTGACTTCTGTTTTCAGAACTATACTGATAAATGAATCATCAAAAGTTGAAGTTTCAGTCGCAATGTTTTTAATTTGTCACTGCGCAATTTCAAACTGTGACCATTTGATCGATTTGTAAAAAATATTGGACTAGTTCAATTTAAAAAGTGTGGACCTTTTAATCAGCAAACAGTTAGGCTTGAAGAATTTGGCTGTAATTGGTACTGATAATGCCTCAGTGATAGTTGGTATAAACAATGGCGTTTATGCCAAGTTGAAGGAAGCTAACCCATCGTTAATACTTATAAAATGTATGCGGCATTCATTGCAGCTAGCATTATCACATGCTTCATCTAAATATTCACCAAGGAATTTGGAATACCTTATTTCTGAAACACTTTACTGGTTTTCCAAATCATTTGTCAGACAACAGCAATACCATACATTATATACAGCCTTGAATGATGGTTTCACACCACCGAAAATTCTGTCAGATTGCAAACTAGATGGTTATCAAATTACCCGGCTGTTGAAAGAATTATGAAACAATGGCTGAAGTTGAAGACACACTTTGAAATAACAAGACAAAGTGAAAAGTGCTACACAGCTGAAATACTATATGGAATGTACAGGGATGAAAATAATTTGTCATTCATTATATTTTTATAACCTATTCTAATGGAAGTGCGAAAAGTTAATAAACTGTTCGAATCTAAACTTGTTGATAACGTTAAATTACTTGATGATCTTGATGATTACTTGCTATTTCACTCGGTAAAAGACTGGTGTTGCCAACTTCTAAAGCTGATTTGCTCACTTGCACTATAGAGAGCTATTTGGCTCCTAAGCCACACCTTGGATATTAAATCGAATCAAAAATTGATGATTTAAAAGCAAAAGGACTGTTAACAGAGAATGAAGAGAACAACTTGAGAAAACGCTGTCAAGATTTCCTTATCTCATTATTCAAGCAATTGAAGCAGAGACTTCCTGAAAATCTAGATGTTTTGAAAAATATATATTTTTTTTCTGTGAGCAACATACTTCAGCCAATAAAGGACATACCTAAATATTGTAAAGTTATGAAATTTTTAGGGGCTACTGATAATAGTGTCGCGGAAGCAGAATATCAGTTAGCTGAATGGACAAACAAAACAGAAACTAAAGCGTTTTTGAGTGAAGTGAGACAATTTAAAGATGCCTCATCAAACAGTCCATTCTGTAAGCTCTTTAAAGTGCCACGTCTGCCATGATACTACCCCACTCAAATGCTGACGTAGAACGAGTTTTCAGTGCTAGGAAGTATATCAAATCTAACCTAAAAAACATGATGAAATTTGACCTCTTAAATGCTATCGCGCCATTAAAATTCGGCGGCGTCCGTGGCTAAGGCGTTGCGAGTCCGACTCGTAAGCCAGCTTACCGCGATCGAAACCCACTGCAGGCTGCGTGGATTTTTGTCGTGGTATGGGACGTCGCAGGTCGACCCAGCCTCAAATGGGTACCAGGGAAAGTAAAGACAGCCGGCATAATGCTGACCACATTACCCACAGAGTGCTGATAGTCTGTATGGGACGCTCTGCCCATCTGCCCGATGCGGCAAAAGGCGTGAAAAGGGAACTTTACTTTTTTTACAAAAATTCGGCCTGATGAGACTAGAGAAATAAGCCTACTGTTCCACTTATAAAGAAATTTAAACAGCTAAAGTATACCAGGGTCATTTTGGATCTGAAGCTTCAACTTCATTATCCAAGCTAAGCTTATCCTGTGGATCTTGTGAGGCAGACATCAGTGAAGGTGAGGACATGATTATGTAGGGTAAATCATAACAAAAGCTATGTAATTTTTGACTTTTTGAATTTGGATGTTTTTTCTAGATCTTTTCCACGCAGATTTAGATCTTTTTAGATATTTTTTGACACCGTTTTGGATATTTTTTGTCAAAGAAAAGTGGCAACACTGGATAACGCAGGTTGCGAGGATGCAGTAACTGAACAAACAGGTCTGTGTTTCTATGTGATAATCGAGGCGTGCATTGAGGACAGAGATTACAAGTGGGTGGAAGTGCTAACTTTCTTCCATACTTTTCCTCTGTTCCTCTCGTCATACAACCTTCTGTGTGTCCATTAACGTGCCCTATGGATGACGGCGACCATGAGTCGCAATTTCACCGAGATGGTCCGATTTTCTAGGTGTGTCCCGACTGTGCCGTCAGTACCCCCGCCCGCCACACACACATACATACACACGCCAGTTGGCTTGTTTTAACGAAATCAGTTAGGTTCACGTTAGTTTCCCCACTTTTCATACACAAGTTTGTGGGGCTGGTCGACTTTACTGGAGGTTACGGATGTATCCCGCTCTGTTGTTTGCTTTCTGGGATGTCTTGCATTTACGTTTTCATTTCGAGAAAGAGAATGCCTGTGACATAGGTTGCAACATTCTCCAGGGATCTTGTGTTAGGGTCAGTTTTTTCGTGTTTTTGGAGTGTTAAAAACGCTCTAGTACTGAAACATACAACAAGCGATATCAACGGCATTGCGGAACACCCCCGTAACCTTGCGCCAATGCGCTAGCTTCAGGAATCAGAAGTGAACTAGTGTATATGGACGCGGCGTGGGGAGATCAATGTTTTTATTCCTTACGTCCTTATTAGGACGAAATTGTTTGTTATTTGAAGCCCCACCCTGGCTTTTGCCAGGGACCGCAATATAGGCAGGTCATAAATATGGCCAATTGTCTGAATGCGGTTTCTTGAACCTCTCCACGGTGATCCTATTCCGCATGGTGGCACTTTGTGTCATCGGGTGTTTATCGCTTGTGTGATGTCCTGGTGGGGTAGAAAGTCAGTCAGTCAGATCAATGTTACTTTTACCAAGAAATCTAGGCATTAGCTCGAGAGTGGAACATACACTTACAGTTACATCTGCAGACCTTGCTACACCTACTGCTAAGATAATTCTAATACATAAAATGTGTTGAGGGAAATTTTTTCTGCAGAATGTTATTCAATGTAATTAAAGGAAATGAGAGAGCAGATGAGTTGGCAAAAGTTGGGAGTAATCTTCCACAACCTCATCCACTACACAGCTACAAGGAAACCAAAACAGCGCTAAAGCAGTCTTTCAAGCGGGAGTGGAGAAGGCAGAATGGAGATTACAGACCAGAGAGTGACAGCATGAACAAACTGAACAGAAAAGAACAAACATCAATTTTTAGACTTCGGACTGGAGACTGTGGTCTTCGAGCACACCTGTACAGGATAGGCATAAAAGAATCTGCTGCCTGTGATTGTGGAGCAGAAAGACAGACCCCTGAGCACATACTAGAGTACTGCCCTAACCTCCCCAAGCAAAGACTGTGGATCTGGCCCAAGCGAGCCACACTGCAAGAGAAGCTATGGGGACCGGTGGCGACCTTAAACACACAATCCTATTTGTGACCCAGACGGGACTCAATGTTTAGCATGACTGATATCGAACGCAGAAAAATGTAATTAAACAGCTTACTGTATCGTTTATGTCTTGGCGACTATGTAGTCAGGAATTAACCCTTCCCCACTGGTTAACCTAGAATAACAAAGGGGTGCGGGGTTAAACTGACTAGCTTGGGACGCCGCCCTACCCAAGGCTCATCTGCGGCAGCCGCCGTGGTGTAGCGGCTCGCCTGTGGATCCGAAGGCCGTGGGTTGATTCCAAACGAAGACCGGCCTTTGTTTTCAAAAATGACTTTGGCTCCCAAGCTCATCTGGCCATAAATGGTTACCAAGTAAAGTTCTGGGAAGTAAAGGTGGCCAGCGTGATGCTGACCACATCACCCACCCAGTGACGATTAGTCTATAAAATATAGGTCTAGAACTGTATGCCCAATGCGCCTAAAGGTGTGAGACAGGGTCCATTACTTTACTAATCATCAGTCCAGCCATTTGGCCGTCTACTGTGTGCTTGAGAGACATAGCTAACAACAGCTATACACCCGCCCATCTACCTACGTGTTCGAAATATACCATTCACCTGTCTGCCTATTTTACTTATTTGTATTCTTCTTCTTCTTCTTCTTCTTCTTCTTCTTCTTCTTCTTCTTCTTCTTCTTCTTCTTCTTCTTCTTCTTCTTCTTCTTCTTCTTCTTCTTCTTCTCCTCCTCCTCCTCATGGATGTGTCCGCGGTGTTGTGATGATGTCCCTCACTAATAACTAAACCAACCAATCAATCATCGGAGCCTTTACAAAACGTCGCTCTCCTCACGGCACTCCTGAAAATATCTCTTTCTCTAGCCAGTCGTCCCGTCCTGTGTGCTTCAATGTCATGTCTCCACTTTCGCGGAAGTCGGCAAAGATAGATAAACGCAAAGTCGACGCAATGCTCCTTCGTCCTTATCCACTCTCCTCTTTCGAATCTTTCCCAACCAGACACAATAAAATAAACAAACACACATAAACGACTTACTGCAGTCCCCAACGCTGACAAGCATACATCCCTACCAGCTGACAAACACAATGGGCTGCCGCAATTATATCCATTGCCTTCCCATGAAGTCCGAGCTTTAGTGACCATCACAATAGTCTGACCACCATATCAGTTCAGTACAATCTACTTGCTCCATCTAGAGATCACCTACCTCCATTTTCTTTATTATTCACGAGTGTTCTTATAACATGTTTTACTGAATGTGTGTTTTTTTTAAAAATTAATTGTTATCCACTTAATGGTTTCTTCTTCTTGTTCTCTTTGTTCTTATTCTTGTTCTTGTTATTCTTTTTCTTCGTGACCATTTGTCCAAGTGAAGTAGAAAACCGCAACACCCCCCCCCCCAAATACTAATACTAGAATTGGTGCTGATATGCCCTATAAATAAAACGCCACTAACTTTTTCTTACAGCATAGCTGCGATATTTGCCCACTGTTATCTGGTTAGCCTTTCCGGTTACTTTCGTGGGACATATAAGCCTCATAAATTCTGTGAGTTAGTCATCGCCTGATTCATAGGTGATATCCCTAAAGGACTCCGTCCAAGCCAGCCAAGTACAAACCGGTCGACCCTCAAGAGAAGGCAGGGCAGAGCACGGGCACTCCCTGCCACCAAAGGAGGCTTCCATAATCGCAAAGCCGATCCAGTGCTCCTTCCTCTTTTGTATCTTCCACTGGAGCAAAGGCGCCCAGTGAACTCACGCGAAGCCCTGTGTAGATTTGTTAATGACTAGTCGAGTGTGGCAATGCAAGGTAACCACGAAAGTATCAACCATTTAGTGATCTGTAGCAACCAGGATTAGGAGTTTTGTGATATTATTGATCATTTATCATCTACTAACAGACCGACGGACCGACTCGCCTACCTAACTGCCTACCCTAACAATCTCTGTCTGTCTGCCTGCATGTCTGTCTGTTTGACTGTCTGTCTGTCTATCTGCCTGCTGTCTGTCTGTCTGTCTGTCTGTCTGTCTGTCTGTCTGTCTGCATGTCTGTCTGTCTGTCTGCCTGCATGTCTATCTGTCTGTCTGCCTGCATGTCTGTCTGTCTGTCTGCCTGCATGTCTATCTGTCTGTCTGTTTGTCTGTCTGTCTGTCTGCCTGCATGTCTGTCTGTTTGTCTGTCTGTCTGTCTATCTGTCTGCCTGCATGTCTGTCTGTCTGTCTGTTTGTTTGTCTGTCTGTCTGTCTGTCTGTCTGTCTGTCTGCCTGCATGTCTATCTGTCTGACTGCCTGCATGTCTATCTGTCTGTCTGCCTGCATGTCTATCTGTCTGTCTGCCTGTATGTCTATCTGCCTGTCTGTCTGTCTGTCTGTCTGTCTGTCTGTCTGTCTGTCTGTCTCTGTCTGTCTGTCTGCCTGCCTGCCTGCCTGTCTGTCTGTCTGTCTGTCTGTCTGTCTGTCTGTCTGTCTGTCCACCCATCTACATTGTATAATGTGCTATAGGAATGACAGTATATATTCAGCATGTTCAACGATGAATCACGGAAATTCACAGTACTGCTACGACCCTAAATCAACCATAAGTTTCCTCAATTATGAAACACAAATTATCCTACGGTTGAATTCACATTATCCAACTCAATCACATTTCTGTTTCTTTGGCGCACTTCTTGTTGTTCTTAGAGTTTATGTGTTTTAAATAACACCACCACACTCATTCCATCGTCTTCTAGAAGCTGCCAGTCAGTAACATGTGAAACAGGTGTTTGCACACAATTCATATCCCCCCCACCCCACGAAGCACCCAGGCTTTCATTCTTCCACTGCTATCTTGTCTTGTTGAGTTGGCTTCGACCCGATGACGTAGCCCAAGAAACAGACCCCGTCTAGCGTACTACATTCATTACGGCAGCCGTACAGTCCCGTGTTGTGGACATTCGTTCTTTTTATTTTGTTTTAATTTACTTTCCGAGATGAGAATCCAACAGAAACCCCGTTCAACAAAGTTCAACACCTATGGCCCAGTTCTGGTGGACTGGGATTCCAATGAATTCGTTAGTATTTCTCTCGGCTGTCAAGTACAGTGCTCTGGTATCAGCAATGTCCAAGACTTGTAAAATAATTCTCAGTAGAATTATATAGTAGTGGACAAAATCCTGAGAGGGGCACCAACAGATCTTCGCTCTGGAAGAAGCTATTTAGATTTAATAATTCCATAGAGACTTACTGTATAGAATTTATAGAAAAACAACAACCCTTATTTTGAATTCCATCGACTTTAAGAAGGCTGTTGACAGCTTACACATAAAAAACAGGTTATGGGGCATTTTGGAATGCTTTGGTACACCCAAACAAATAATAAACATTACTACAGCAATGCACGATGCTCACAGTGTGCAGTGCGAGCGGATGATGGTTTAAGTGACTAAAATGCAGTTGAATCGGAGCGAAACTAGAATGCATTTTATCTCCCCTGTTAGGAGGGGCAGGGGCCGACCGACACGAAGATGGGCACAGGATATAATTGACTCCTTGAGTGTGAAAGTGCATGAGGCAGGATAACTGGCGAGAGACCGAGTTTCTTTCAGGCAGACTGTGATGAGAGCGACGTTCTGCAAAGGACATGATGATGTTAATTGATATAGCTATTGAGCTGGTGATGGCAGAATGTTGTGTTGGAAATACCAGAATAGACTCGGTGAAAAACACACAAGTGCAGGATCGTGATTTTGCAGAATATATTGGTACTGCTAAGAAGAATAACAATGTCATGAAAACAAAAAACAAACCATTTAGCAAAAATAGCACCCAAAGTTGGAGTTAAAATATCACTACCAAAATACTGAATGCATCAATAACACAACAAGCAGATGTATCACTGGAGATAAAAGGTATTAAAGTAACAGATTGATTTAAGTCTGAACGCGATCGAATAAGTCATTTTTGTTTTTCAAGAGAGAGAGAGAGAGAGAGAGAGAGAGAGAGAGAGAGAGAGAGAGAGAGAGAGAGAGAGAGAGAGAGAGAGAGAGAGAGAGAGAGAGAAATTTGCTTTCTCGGGTAATAATCATGTAAGTCAATGAAACTCAAATCTATGACACGCACCGGCAAGGCATTAATAGTCCATCAAATATGCCGAATAACACAGTCACTGAATGACCCATTTAGGTATCAAAATAATAACACCCCCCCCCCCCCCCCCCATAATGAAGTTTGAAGTTGGAACAATGGATCAACATCATGGCACACGGGCCGAAACCCTCAAGTGCTCCGTTCTTTCTTCTAACTCATGTCTAGAAGCTCAGCACAGTGCACAGGCTCTGTAGCACCGGCGAGGATCCTAATAACACATTGGGTAGATTTTAAACTCCAAATTGTCGTTAGGCTACTGTTTTTTTTTTTTCAATTTCCAACTGCCAAAGGATTTTTTACGTGTGCAACAATGCAAACGGGCGTCCGACCTCACTACCCAGAAACCAGGGAAAATACTATAAACCTCACTACCCAGAAACCAGGGAAAATACTATAAGTCCAAGTCCACGTGAAAAAATCTCAGCCCTCCTGGAGATTGAACCCGGAACCTCCAGCACTCGTTTGGACACCATGCCTCGAGACCACCCAGCCTCCAAGCGACCTAATAAAAACAATCGACGATAAACATGTAAACAATCAAACAGGGACGATCCAAGACGACGGGTTAACAAAAGTACGAATGATTTACCGGAAATTGAAATACAAGGGAAACAAGCAATCAAAGAAAGATAACAAGATAAAACAGGATTGTTTTCCCCGTATCTCTTATTGGCTCCCTGTTATATTATTTAAACTCATCACCAGGCCAGTGGCTCTGCGGATTGTTCTAATGCAGTGTGTAATGTTTGAGCCGATACAATGGAGTGTGCTGCATCTCATGATAAAAATCCTCATCCGAATGGTGGCCCCGGGTGTTGACGCTCGTTGTGCGGTTTTGGGGTTGAACGTCACACACTCACACATACACACACTCACAGACAGACACACTCAATAGTCCAGTGGATAATGACCCATCTGATACAAACACGACTGCGTGACATGGAAGTACAGCATTGTGAGGAATGTCAATGCCACCTTGATGTTGAGATAGGAGACATTAAAACTAAATCCTCATGGTAAAAATCAGTACAGGTGCTTTGGAGTTGCTGCTGCATTCGGGGACTGAGCATGCATGGAAATGCCCAATGTGAAGTGACATTAATTGTGATAACATAACATTTATCTCGTGTTTGCTACTACATGGTGTTCAGCTCTTCGTACCAACGCGTTTATCTAGTGTTTTCTTCGCAATGGCAAACTACTGAATGTACAGCTGCCTAGCAAAAACACACACCGGTTAATACATGATGTCGTTGGCTTGTGAAGTGCTGTTACAGAAGTACAACCTACTTTCCACCTTCCAATGCAGACTGTACTTCAGGGCATAGTTGCGTGTGCGTTCGCTTGACAGATCTCACATACTGTGTGCAGACTGTTCGTTACTTGCCTCTCATGCAGATGCACTCCGACTTCGAAGGAAGCTCCCTATTAGTCGACTCTTACGACATGTTTGTGGGTAGGCAGTGGGTTTACTCCTATTTTCCCTATAATAGGGTCCCGGAACCCACACGGGGTACAGGGCACATTAGTAGCATTTCTCATCTTCTCCATCAGGGTCTACATTCCCTCTTGCTAACGTTTTTAGTCCAGATTCTTCATCTCTACTAGAGTGGCTGGCATGGCAGTACTTGTAGTAACGTATTTGTCTATATTTATCTCCTGCACCAGAGTGTAAAACGCATAGACTTGTTTATTTACCAGGCACCTCACAGTAATGCATGTGTCCAGTCTTGCCTCCCCCACCAGACATCCCACAGTAATGCATCTGTCCAGTCTTGAATCCTCCACAAGACATCCCACAGTAATGCATCTGTCCAGTCTTGAATCCTTCACCAGACATCCCACAGTAACGCATCTGTCTAATCTTGCATCCTTCACTAGACACCATGCAGTAACACATTTGTCTAGTCTTGACTCCTCCCAGCCACCCCATAATAACGTATTAGTCTAGTCTTTTCTCCTTTCCACCAGACACCAAAAGCAAGTCAAGTATCTCCATTGTAGAGCAACAAATGTGATACAACAAAGATTTAGATAAACAACTTACCCATGATTGTTGTTTGTAGTCTCGTATCCGTTCGATAATGCTAATGTTGAATTTGAAAGTCTTCCATTAGCAGCAGGCGTGCTCTTTACCCCGTCTCCATAAGGCTCTTTCAGGGACCTCACAGTCATCGCCTGAGCGTTTTCTGGAGCCGGGGATTTCAAGAAAGCCAAACCACCGTCATTATGCGGGGGTCTGAACTGATGCCGGTACTGGGGGTTGCTTTGGTAAGGGTTGTCTGAAAGGATGTCCTGGTGTGAGGAGCTGCGATCACGCAGCCGTCGGTGCAGCTTTACTGGTGCTGACTCTGTTGTAACTGAACGTTCGTTGCCGCCAGAGAGTTGATCTGACAGCAGATCGGAGCTGCTTCTACTTCTAGAGAATGCTAGATAGGAAATCTTGCCGAATGGTGATGTCGAACCAGTACTAGGCGCAGGATTCTGGTTAACTAGTGTCACCCTAAGTCCACTGCTGCCTGTTGAAGTATGCGAAAAGCCATCTGGATGTGCCACAGAATTTGTGGATAGGGCGTCAAGGGACGAGGAGTTTGTGGTTTGTCGTCCTGGGTATACCGTGTAGTTTGCGTTATTTAATGAAGACGGCTGAAATCCTAATAAATGTTGTTGCGATGGCGATGTCTCTGAGTTAGCTCCAGAAGGTGAATACAGCGAGGTGTAACATGCTGATTTTGAGGCTGAAGAATCAGGAGTTGATAATGAGGATACAGGTGAAAATACAGGTGATGTGGCGTCAAGATTATAACCTGAATCGTGTCTGTAAAAAGAAGTAGCACCGGTAGTAGTAGTTTTAATACGTTCAAATGTTGCTGGTGCAGAACTCATCGATCTGTCTGTAGACTGGTGCTGCTCTGGGTTCTTCTGTTCATGCCGTCGCACATCTGAAGGGGAGCTGTTCTCTCCAGGAGAGTTGCTCTTCCACTGTTTCATCAAGTCTTTAAAGTTCATTTTTGAGGTGTCTACTCGAACCTCCTGGTCCTGTGGTTTCCCCAAAGGAATCACTTCTATGCGGTGTTTCTCTTTACCTGAGCCGTGATACTGGGTTGGTTCTGGGTCTAGTGCTGCCCTAGTCCCACCGGGTGATGGCTTCTTGTCTCTATTCATTCTGGGAGGTAGCGGCGGAGGTTCGGGGTTTGAACTGGCAGCTGGTCTAGGAGGTGGCGGCGGTCTTCTCTTTGTAGGAAAATTCTGATAAATTGGGGAAACCACTAAGCCGCTGTCCATGCTGGCGCTGGAATGAAAAATAAAAATGCAACAATGAGAATGAGACAACAATGAGGCAACACTAAGAAAACAACAGGACAACAATGAAATAAGTGCATACATGTCCGATTCAACAACTGACATCCCTCAACTAAGGACATCCTTATACGATCTGTGTCACCATCTCTCTCGATGTTGTCGCAGGAAAGAAACAAGTTGGAATCCAAGTTTGGTAACTACTACTACTACAGCTGCTACTGCGTGGTCGTGGTCGTAGTCGTTCTCCTCCTCCTTTTCTTCTTCTTCTTCTTCTTTGTTCACTGGCTGGTTTTACAAGGTCCTTTTACGTCCAGTGATTTCCTTTACCATACTATTGTCGAAATCAACACAACGCAGTCTGCTGCCCAATTGCCAGCAGCTGAATAGAACAGAGTATCTCGGAATTACGAATCCTGTACGCAACGCTTAAGTAAGATGCTAACTTGGTGACGACATCTGTTGACTGTTATATCGTTTAGTGTGCTCTCTTGCTTCACCTTCTCTCCCATTCTGTAGCCGGACTTTTTTTTTGGTATTTAAATGACCTTGGTTTCCAAGTCGACCCAGCTTTGAGTGGGTACCAGGTGCAGTCATGGGAAGTAAAGGCGACCTGTGTGATACTCAACAAACCACCCACCAATACCAATTGGTCTATAAAATATATATCTAGCCATATGTCCAATACGCTTGAAGGCGTGGATAAGGGTCCTGTACTCTCATTCTATCATGCGAACAAATCAAGGACTATTTTCCATGGTTTAACGGTTTTTATATTATACTGTCGGCATTCCACAGGTGATAGAATCAACACCATGCCGGTCGCCATTACTTTCCATGATATTTACTGGTAGCTATTTTGAGCTGGGTCGATCTGGGAGCCAAAGTTATTTACAAAAAAAAAAAAAAAAAAAAAAAAAAAAAAAAAAAAAAAAAAAAATCCAGCTCCTTGTGGATTTGAACTTACGATCTTCGGACCAGCATGCGAGCGTCTAACTGGTACAGCACGGCGGCTCTCATACCTACAAATACTTGCATATTGACTTATTGCGCCGTTTTAATAGTTGTATATTTGGACTAACAATCAGCAGCAAGAAGACAGAGATGATTGCGTAATATGCTCATGATAGCCCTGCAGTCTACATTGATAGTGAACTGCTGGATAGAGTTGATCATTCCACACACCTGGGATCCCCAGTCAATGTCCGACTACCACTGGACCAAGCAATCAACATCAGGGTCGGTAAGGCAGCAACAACAAGGAGCAGATCAACCAGACAAGTATGGGACAACATAAAGGCACATGTCGTTGGATAACCAACCAAAGCATTTGTTAGCTTTTGAGGTTTTTCTGAGCAAATTTGAGGTTCAGTAGTTTGTCATTGCTTTCTGAAAGCCAGTTCTCGGTACCAATGTCGAAACCAACACAAGAGGTTCTGACAATAGAAAGCTCACGGTTAAAACAAAAAGAAAAACGCTTTGCCTATCAAGACTGATCTCATCCCTCTCACTGACAAAGTTTGATCTCATACCTCTCAATCACTAAGTGTGATCTCATCCCACTCACTGACAAAGTGCGATCTCATCCTTCTCACTGACAAAGTTTGATCTCATACCTCTCACTGACAAAGTATGATCTCATCCCTCTCAATGACAAAGTGTGATCTCATCCCTCTCACTGACAAAGTGTGATCTCATCCCTCTCAATGACAAAGTGTGATCTCATCCCTCTCAATGACAAATTGTGATCTCATCCCTCTCACTGACAAAGTGTGATCTCATCCCTCCCACTGACAAAGTGTGATCTCATCCCTCTCACTGACAAAGTGTGATCTCATCCCTTTCAATGACAAAGAGTGATCTCATCCCTCTCAATGACAAAGAGTGATCTCATCCCTCTCAATGACAAATTGTGATCTCATCCTTCTCACTGACAAAGTGTGATCTCATCCCTCTCACTGACAAAGTATGATCTCATCACTCTCAATGACAAAGAGTGATCTCATCCCTCTCAAGGACAAAGAGTGATCTCATCCCTCTCAATGACAAAGAGTGATCTCATCCCTCTCAATGACAAAGAGTGATCTCATCCCTCTCAATGACAAAGAGTGATCTCATCCCTCTCAATGACAAAGAGTGATCTCATCCCTCTCAATGACAAAGAGTGATCTCATCCCTCTCACTGACAAAGTGTGATCTCATCCCTCTCACTGACAAAGTGTGATCTCATCCCTCTCACTGACAAAGTATGATCTCATCCCTCTCAATGACAAAGAGTGATCTCATCCCTCTCAATGACAAAGAGTGATCTCATCCCTCTCAATGACAAAGAGTGATCTCATCCCTCTCAATGACAAAGAGTGATCTCATCCCTCTCAATGACAAAGAGTGATCTCATCCCTCTCACTGACAAAGTATGATCTCATCCCTCTCAATGACAAAGAGTGATCTCATCCCTCTCAATGACAAAGAGTGATCTCATCCCTCTCAATGACAAAGAGTGATCTCATCCCTCTCAATGACAAAGAGTGATCTCATCCCTCTCAATGACAAAGAGTGATCTCATCCCTCTCAATGACAAATTGTGATCTCATCCCTCTCACTGACAAAGTGTGATCTCATCCCTCTCACTGACAAAGTATGATCTCATCCCTCTCAATGACAAAGAGTGATCTCATCCCTCTCACTGACAAATTGTGATCTCATCCCTCTCACTGACAAAGTGTGATCTCATCCCTCTCACTGACAAAGTATGATCTCATCCCTCTCAATGACAAAGTGTGATCTCATCCCTCTCAATGACAAAGTGTGATCTCATCCCTCTCAATGACAAATTGTGATCTCATCCCTCTCACTGACAAAGTGTGATCTCATCCCTCTCACTGACAAAGTATGATCTCATCCCTCTCAATGACAAAGTGTGATCTCATCCCTCTCAATGACAAATTGTGATCTCATCCCTCTCACTGACAAAGTGTGATCTCATCCCTCTCACTGACAAAGTGTGATCTCATCCCTCTCACTGACAAAGTGTGATCTCATCCCTCTCAATGACAAAGTGTGATCTCATCCCTTTCAATGACAAAGAGTGATCTCATCCCTCTCAATGACAAAGTGTGATCTCATCCCTCTCAATGACAAAGTGTTATCTCATCCCTCTCAATGACAAAGTGTGATCTCATCCCTCTCACAGACAAAGTGTGATCTCATCCCTCTCAATGACAAAGTGTGATATCATCCCTCTCAATGACAAAGTGTGATATCATCCCTCTCACTGAAAAATTGTGATCTAATCCCTCTCAATGACAAAGGGTGATCTCATCCCTCTCAATGACAAAGTGTGATCTCATCCCTCTCACTGACTAAGTGTGATCTCATCCCTCACACTGACAAAGTGTGATCTAATCTCTCTCAATGACAAAGTGAAACTCGGCCGATGTATTTGTACTTGAAGAAACGGCTAAATAGATGCCCTACTGTTTTGTTGCGTATCCTATACAGGACATTGGAGAACCAACCCAAGCATATTTCGGCTGTTGTGGTTTTTCTAGGAAAATATACGTCCAGCAGTTTGCCATTACTTCTGGACGTTCGGCTTCTTGATACCTCTGTCAAAACCAACGCAAGGCCCGCAGCTGGGATCGAACCCGGAACCCCGGCCTTACAAAGAGCGTTCGCAACGCCTAAGCCACAGACGCCGATAGCTGTCCTATGCGATGCCTTAAAAGATGCTTGACATTAAGAGGTACTGGAAACATGCGGTATCACAAACAATGATATATTGGAAACATGCGGTATCACAAATAATGAGGTATTGGAAACATGCGGTATCACAAACAATGAGGTATTGGAAACATGCGGTATCACAAACAATGAGGTATTGGAAACATGCGGTATCACAAACACTGAGGTATTGGAAACATGCGGTATCGCAAACAATGAGGTATTGGAAACACGCGGTATCACAAACAATGAGGTATTGGAAACATGCGGTCGGTATCACAAACAATGAGGTATTGGAAACATGCGGTATCACAAACACTGAGGTATTGGAAACATGCGGTATCACAAACAATGAGGTATTAGAAACATGCGGTATCACAAACAATGAGGTATTGGAAACATGCGGTATCACAAACAATGAGGTATTGGAAACATGCGGTATCACAAACAATGAGGTATTGGAAACATGCGGTATCACAAACAATGAGGTATTGGAAACATGCGGTATCACAAACACTGAGGTATTGGAAACATGCGGTATCACAAACAACGAGGTACTGGAAACATGCGGTATCACAAACAATGAGGTATTGGAAACACGCGGTATCACAAACAATGAGGTATTGGAAACACGCGGTATCACAAACAATGAGGTATTGGAAACATGCGGTATCACAAACAATGAGGTATTGGAAACATGCGGTATCACAAACACTGAGGTATTGGAAACATGCGGTATCACAAACAATGAGGTATTGGAAACATGCGGTATCACAAACAATGAGGTATTGGAAACATGCGGTCGGTATCACAAACAATGAGGTATTGTAAAACATGCGGTATCACAAACACTGAGGTATTGGAAACATGCGGTATCACAAACAATGAGGTATTGGAAACATACGGTATCACAAACAATGAGGTATTGGAAACATGCGGTATCACAAACAATGAGGTATTGGAAACATGCGGTATCACAAACAATGAGGTATTGGAAACATGCGGTATCACAAACACTGAGGTATTGGAAACATGCGGTATCACAAACAATGAGGTACTGGAAACATGCGGTATCACAAACAATGAGGTATTGGAAACACGCGGTATCACAAACAATGAGGTATTGGAAACATGCGGTATCACAAACACTGAGGTATTGGAAACATGCGGTATCACAAACAATGAGGTATTGGAAACACGCGGTATCACAAACAATGAGGTATTGGAAACATGCGGTATCACAAACACTGAGGTATTGGAAACATGCGGTATCACAAACAATGAGGTATTGGAAACATGCGGTATCACAAACAATGAGGTATTGGAAACATGCGGTATCACAAACAATGATTTATTGGAACTGAACATATATACACTGGACAACAACCGTACTGTGCTGAAAACCAGCGACCTGATGCTAATGAATATAATACTATGGGACATGGACAAACGGGCCAAGTGAGCAAGACCTTGACAATGGGAGAGAAGTTCGACGTTACCAGACAGACGGTTTTTTACGTTCGTGGATACCAACGGTTTTGTACGTTCGTAGAGAACCGACGGTTTTGTACGTTTGCAGAGAATTGATGATTTGGTACGTTCACAAAAGACAGCCGTGCAAGATAGTTAGGTGTACCTTAGTATAGTGTCATAGCGATGTTTTCTAAAGACAGTTTTTCTCAATAGCAGCTACTCTGTGATAGCGGCTAGTGTCTTCGAATAACCGTATTTCTGCTAGACTGATAGACTTCCGTATATCTGGACGAATCGTTATATACGTCATACATGTAATATTACTGTCAAACCCTTTGAATATAAAGTTCGTTCGTTGGTTAGTTTACTGAAGCAGGGGCGGTCGCTGCAAACGAGGTATCACTGCTGAGAGATGAGAGACAGTCGGTGCAACTAACAATGCACCAACGAGGATCTCTGTGGGTCTCACCAGCAACGTTAAAGCTGCAGTAGGAGCAGGAACTGTCAAGTAAAAACTCTTTCCACGCCTTCATACTTTCTGGGCATATAAAGCTAGACCTATATTTTATAGACCAATCGGCAATTGATGGGTGATGTGGTCAGTATCACATCGACCACCTTTACCTCCCATGATTAGGAACTGTGAGGGTGGCCACCGAAATCTGGATGCTGGGTGAAGTCGCAACTGTAAAGGGTCCATCTGGGTGGTTTGGCTTCAGTCACGGGGGTAGACAAATTAATTGATACTGTAACATTAGTTATAAATAAAGCGCTATGAGAATCTAGCGATGCATAGAGATAGCACTAGCCAGTCCGGACTAGGAGTTACATTGTAAGTGTCGAAGCCCCGATATAAACCTTACGGTTGAAGGACATTTTTGCGACTTGTAGCTGGGGGACTGTAATCCACGTAATGATATATTGCATTTTAGGTCACCAAGTGTTTAATCACTCAGTGTGTGGTCCTAGTGGCGGTTAATTTTACTCACTCACTCACTCAGCGAGGAGAGAGCATTGCTTGTGTACGAGTTGTTACCCTATCAAAAGTGTTTATTTCAGGCGAGCCAAGATGAAAATAACTACTCAGGTAACAGTGACTTCAAGAACTTTGACACTTCCATTCCCTAGAAAATGTATGAAGGGGCTGATTAACCCCCCCCCCCCCCTTTTTCCAATGGCTTCACTGTGTAGTCGCCTTTGCTTTCCATATGTATAAGACTTCGGATACTCTCTGTACGCACCCACCTACACAAAAATGAATCAGAAATGAGATTATCAACACAGTTGTGCGACGGGTACAGTCGAGATATTTCCTACACCTACACGTGTCAAATCTATTGTCCCCAGCAGTGGGTGTCCCAATAAAACATATTGGGTTGCTGTGTGGCACTCAATGGGCAAGAGATAACACATCATACACGGGGGTTTGGCCATTACTGCTGCGTGACGACGTAAGTGGGTTCTCGTTCTTCGTCTTTTGTCGTCTCCCCGATATCAGGTTGTAGTTCCGTGTCGTGGTTTTGTAGTCTCACTGATACCAGGCTGTAGCCCAGTGTCGTGGTTTTGTGGTCTCACTGATACCAGGCTGTGGCCCAGTGTTGTGGTTTTGTCGTCTCATTGATACCAGGTTGTAGCCCGTGTCGTGGTTTTGTGGTCTTACTAATACCAGGTTGTAGCCCAGTGTCGTGGTTTTGTCGTCCCACTGATACCAGGTTGTGGCCCAGTGTCGCGGTTTTGTGGTCTCACTGAAACCATGTTGTAGCCTAGTGTCGTGGTTTTGTGGTCTCACTGAAACCAGGTTGTAGCCGAGTGTCGCAGTTTTGTGGTCTCACTGAAACCAGGTTGTAGCCCAGTGTCGTGGTTTTGTGGTCTTACTGATACCAGGTTGTAGCCCAGTGTCGTGGTTTTGTCGTCTCATTGATACCAGGTTGTAGCCCAGTGTCGCGGTTTTGTGGTCTCACTGATACCAGGTTGTAGCCTAGTGTCATGGTTTTATCGTCTCACTGATACCAGATTGTAGCCCCGTGTCGTGGTTTCGTAGTCTCACTAATATCAGGTTGTAGCCCGTGTCGTGGTTTTGTAGTCTCACCAGGTTGTAGCCTCGTGTCGTGGTTTTGTGTATTTGTCTTGTGCTTCACGACTGGCTTGAGTGATGGATTTGTTCATATTTTTGCAGGTTTTAATTACACCATTTATCCATCCTTTTCTTTGTCTTCCTCTCGCCTTCCTTCCAGATGTTCTATTGCAAAAAGTCTCATATGGAGTCTGGTCTGGCTGCATTCTCACTAGATGGCTGAACCATTTCATTCTTTGTCTGTCAATATAATCCAGAAATGGTCTTGTTCCAACTTTTTCTCTAATGCTGGTATTCTTAACACTGCCTCGTCTTGTGTTGTTAGCGACCTTGCCAAGACAGCGCATTTCACATGTAGTTATTTTCTCGTCCAGTGCCTTATTCATTGTTCATGTTTGGCACTGATAACATGAAGCAGGGATACAGACGCTATTAATCATCTGCTGTTTTTGCCGAAAAGAAGACATCTGGGTGTCTATGCTGTGGGGCCAACTGGTAGGTGACATTCGAATTCTGTACTCTCGCTTTTATCTCTCTTTCGAGTCTGCCATCCTCCGTAAATAAGCTTCCTACATGTTTGAATGCTCGTATTTGTTTGATTGTAGTACCGTTAACATGAACGTTTATGACTTTATATTTCCTGGATATCCTCATTATCTGTTTTCGCGGTGTTTAATGTCGTACTTTGTGCAGGCTTGATGTAAGGACTCAGTGTGGTGTTGTAGATTCTGTTCTTGGTGGTTTATTTGACATTGGTCGACTGCAAAAAAAGAAGTTAACTGATTTCATCAGTGTCTGCATTTTCTTCCTGTGTTATTCTAACCACGTAAGTGATGAACAGCAACGGTGAGAGGACACCAGAAGAAACAGCTAAAAAGCTTTCGAATGCGACGCCTAAGAAGAATACTTGGTATTAAGTGGCAGGACAAGATCACAAACACTGAGGTATAGGAAAGAGCATGTATTAAACGTTTTCTCACTGCTCAGTCTAGAAGGCTCAGGTGGTTGGGTCACACCTGGGTAGTGGAGGTTGGTAGTGTCCCTAAGGACATCCTCTATGATGAATTAAAGATGCGTAGAATATATCGATGCTGACCTCTACTAAGATATAAAGATGCAAGTAAGCGGGAAATGAATGATACAGGTAATGAGGTGAAGACAGAACAAAACGCCAAGGACAGTGTTGTGTGCGTGTGTGTGTTTGGGGGGGGGGGGATCAGAAAGAGAATGGAAACGGAGGAAGAAATGTTTGCAGAAAGGATGCGAACTGAGCCTCTGAGAAGAAACGGACTAAACACAAATGTTGACAACAACGGTCCTGAAATCCCATGCTATAAGTGTCAAAGACTTGTCTTATCGCGGGCGTGTCTTGCTAGTTAGTTAGTGCCAAACCTCCTCATAGAGCAATATCACACTATCGTCTCGAAATGTGCCAATCAGTCTGACTGCGATGGAATTAATAGTAATCTAAAAGACCGTTTTCAGGCCATTTACCATATGTAGCAAGGTCGACATGTTTTATAGACAAATGTGTGTTTATTAAGTGATGTAGTCATGATTTCCCGTGTCCGCCCCAGGGGCCAGATGGTAGGGGGGGGGGGGATTCCAGGGGCCAGGTGGAGGAGGGGGATTCCAGGGGCCAGGTATGGGGGGGGGGAATCCCCGTGTCTGCCCCAGGGGCCAGGTGGGGCGGGGGGGGGGGAGATTCCTCGTGTCCGCCCCAAGGGGCCAGATGGTGGGGGGGGGGGGGAATTCCAGGGGCCAGGTGGGGGGGGGGATTCCAGGGGCCAGGAGGGGGATTTTAGGGGCCAGATGGTGGGGGGGGGGGGATTCCAGGGGCCAGGTGGGGGGGGGATTCCCCGTGTCTGCCCCAGGGGCCAGGTGGTGGTGGGGATTTCAGGGGCCAGGTGGAGGGGGGGGGGATTTTCCATGTCCGCCCCAGGGGCCAGATGGTGGGATGGGGGGGTTCCAGGGGCTAGGTGGGGGGAATTTCCCGTGTCTGTCCCAGGGGCCAGGTGGGGGGGGGGGAATTCCCCGTGTCTGCCCCAGGGGCCAGGTTGAGGGGGGGGGGGAATTCTCCGTGTCCGCACCAGAGACCAGGTGGGTGGGGGGGGGGGGCAGAAGACCCAGTGCTCCTCTAACAAGCATGTGGTTAGAGTCGACTAATTACGGATTTCCTTTTAAGTCGGAGTGCATCTGCCTGAGAGACAAGGAACCAACAGTCTGCATACAAATAAACTAGAAATGTAAAACAGATGTGTAAGCATGTCGCAATTTACAGAACAAGACTATAAGCCAGAAGAAATGCATGGACGAACAACCAGAACTTTCCGCCAGAGTTTACAGCAGATGAACGAGAAGATGATGTGTGGGATAACACGGCAGGCACGTCGTAGCTGCGTGACGCCACTAATAGGGTTGTTTAAGGTACTGGGGAAGAGGGAAAATAGAACATGTTGTGACCACTGGAAAGATCTGTGGAAGGTGGGATAAAGGAAGACAACGAGAAAAGATTACTGACAGTCTTGTTGCATGGAGGTGTGTCGGCACACAAACTGATACATGCTGCAGGAGATCGCAGATTGTGATGAGGCGTGATCGCCCGCGCCAGTCGGCAAGGTACCTGATGATGATGAAGATCAAAATGCTGGAGCCCTCTATCGCATTAACCTTCACAGATGGTTGTATTGACCCATGTGGGTTCCACAGTCCCATTTTGAGGGCACAACAACAAATCTACTGACCCACTGGCCAATAACGGACAGTCGTCAAAAGCAACTTATAAGAGTTTTGCTGATATCGGATGTGTTGTGCCGAAAAGCGCAGATATCGCATCTTAGCTGTAAATAACACCACAATATTCCTACAGCTCTTTTAAATGTCGACGGTGTGGAGAAGGAGGAGGAGAAGGAGCAGCAACAGCAGCAGCAGCAGCAGCAGCAGCAGCAGCAGAAGAAGAAGAAGAAGAAAGAAGAAGAAGAAGAAAAAAGAAAGAGAAGAAGAAAGAAGAAGAAGAAGAAAAGAAAAAAGAAGAAGAAAGAAGAAGAAAGAAGAAAAGAAGAAGAAGAAAAGAGAAAAGAAGAAGAAGAAGAAGGAAGGAAGAGAAGAAGAAAGAAAGAAGAAGAAAAGAAGAAGAAGAAGAAGAAGAAGAGGTAAGAAGAAGAAGAAGAAGAAGAAGAAGAAGAAGAAGAAGCAAAAAAAAGAAGAAGAAGAAAAGAAGAAGAAAGAAGAAGAGAAGAAGAAGAAAAAAGAGGAAGAAGAAGAAGAGAAGAAAGAAAAGAAGAAGAAGAAGAAGAAGAAGAAGAAGGAAAAAAGAAGAAGAGAAAGAAGAGAAAAGAAAAAAAAGAAGAAAAGGAAAAAGAAAGAGAAGCAAAAAAGAAAGAGAAAAAAAGAAGAAAAAAAGCGGAAGGAAAAGAAGAAAAAGAAAAAAAAGAAGAAAGAAGAAAAGAAGAAGAAAAAAGAAGAAGAAAGAAAGAAGGGAGGAAAAAAGAAAGAGCAAGAAAAGAGAGAAAGACAGAAGAAAGAGAAAGAAAGAAGAAAGAAAAGAAGAAAAGAAGAAGAAGAAGAAAAAGAAAAAAAAAAAAAGACAAGAAAAAGAAATGAAGAAAGAAAAGAGAAGAAAAGAGAGGAAGAAGGAAGACAAAAAAAAAAAAGAAAAAAGAAGAAAGAAAAAAAGAGAAAAAGAGAAAAGAAGAACAGAAGAAGGAGAAAGAAGAAGGAGAAGAAAAGAGAGAAGAAAGATGGAGGAAAAGGTATTTCCGTCTATTATGATATTTCTACAAATCATTGACTGTAGCAATTTAAAAAAACGTTAAGTACATTTTATGTAGTTAGGAAATGTCTTTTTAAGCTGACAGAGGCATACTAGTCGCACCGTTACTCTGATACTGTGTATTGCTGTTTTGTAAAGCTGAGCAGTTCTATATTCCCGTGTTTGTGTGTTTATATACTGTTTAGCAATAACCCACATGACTCTGCAGATTAGGGGTTAGTGAACGTGCCTCAGCACACAATATACTCAGACACACTTGAATGCCGCCATCAAAAGTCTGGGGTGTTAAACAACGGATCAACATCACGGCACAGGTATTAGTGCTCCTATCTTCTTCTAACTCAAGTCTGAGTCAGAATAAGCTCAGCACAGTGCACAGGCTCTGTAGCACCGACGAGGATCCTGAAATACTTTGGGTAGATTTAAACTCAACATTTTGCCCGGTCAGCGCCGTTAGGCTGCTATTATCGATTTCCAACTGCGAAGAGATTTTTTATGTGCACAACAATGCATATGGGCGTCCGATCTCGCTACCCAGAGACCAGTGGGAATTAATCCAAGTCCGTCCGACCAAAAAAATCCCAGCCCTTGCCGGGGACTGAACCCAGAACCTCTAGCACTCAAGACGGACACCAATGCCTCGAGACCACGCAGCCCCCGTGGATGCCATGAGCAACTGTTGCCCAACCAGCGATGTAAAGACATTCAACAAATTAACCATTTCAGTGCCAGGTAGCTGCTACTGAACTGTGTTCTGTACTAAGAAGTTGGCGTCTGTGGCTTAGGCATTTCGAACTAGCTTCGTAATGTTAGGATACAGGTTCGATCCCAGCTGCAGGCGATTGGGCGGGAGACAGCCTTGCGTCGGTTTCGAAAGTGGTATCGACAGCCAACCGTGCAGTAAGCAATGGCAAACCACTGAACGTAAATTTGCTCAGAAATACGATAAAAGTTAAAAAATTTTTTTAGAGTTGGTTGAAACACCATATAAAGAACAGGCAACCAAGGAGTTGTAGAAATCATTACGTGTTTTAAGCCCGAATCAGTTACACGAGAGACATCATGAGGCTGCAGACCTTCGACTTATAACTAGGGTACAGAGAGTGAACCTAGTATTTATCAATTGTTTAGGAATTCAAGAACAGTATGTTGTCTTTGCAGTAACCAAATAAAGCATAGTGAATTGTTCGGTACCCAAAGAGTTAATAAGTTTCAGCGGGGTCTATATTATCATGTTTACGTTATCTGACCTACTTGCAGGTCCAACCACCCACCTAACCAAAAACCGCCCCCCCCCCCAAATCCAAACAACCAGTTAACAAAGCAATAACCCTAAAAAACGTGTCTATATGTTTATCTAGTTCGTTTACCTGTCGTTCATTCATAAATCCATCCATCCACCTAGCAATGCACGTAGCTATCCATTAATTCATTCAGGACCCATCCACCCAGCCACACGTCCATCCAACCACTCATCCAGATATCACCTAACTTTTTATCTATCCATATGTCAGCCACTACATATATATCTATCCACACACACACGCGCACGAGCGTGCACACACACGCGCGTTCTGGCAGACGGACCTAGACAATGAGAAAAGATACATCCCGACAATCGAAACACTCAAGCAAAGTCAGGAAAACAAAGCCAAGATCATTTCCTGACCATATTCCCGCATTTTCACAGTTCCGGAATTCCCCAGTGGAAGGTCACAGTTCCCCAACACCAAACCGACTCACACCATCCCAAGCATAACACTTCTATCCCTAAAGGTTGCTCACTTGAAGACCCTTGACATCAAACGCCCACCTGTTTCCTAATCTTTCGCTGCAGCTTCCTGCCCTGGAGCACCAGATATGCCCTGAGACAAAACAGCTGTAGGGAAAAACCTGGACTCAAAGAGTCTCACAAGTTGCCGTCCTTACTTGCCAAAAAATGCAAACTCAATTATTTCAGAAATATATACACAGAGACCAATTTATATTTTAAATTACATACAGACTTCAAGTTATCATGGTAGATATACACTTTTCAAATGATTAAACTTTCATTTATATATTCTCTTTAAAAATTCTTTGGAGCTTGCAAACAAAATGGCTGATAGCCGGCTATGCGTTGATGCTGACTCTGAATTAAATTTTTCTAGCCAGGTTCTGCTGAAGCAAATTTCCCATTTCTGGACCGGGAGTCCAAATGTTCGACAGCCAGCTACTGAGCTGTGAGTGCTTTGAGCGAAACTGTGGTCCGTTAATTTCATGTGCAAAGTTTTTGTGTGTGTGTGCCCGCAGCGTGCTGTTGATTGCACTAACACAGCGGGTAGCCGATTACGTTTAGAAAGGGTGTGCACTTTTACGGGTACTAACTGCAGATTACGTTCTGGATGGTGTGTACTTTCATGATTGACCGTTTGCACTAGCACTGACCTGCGATTCTGGTGTGGGACAGTTAGTTAGAGATAGCTACCTTTTACATTTTTAATCTGCGTGTGCAAACTTCAAGATTTTTCTGGCACAGACAGGTTATTCACTAGTTTTCAAATGGGTGGTGAAGGAAATTTGATGTGATCTCCTCTAGCGCAGAAACGGACCAGTAATGTTGCAACCTCGACTAACCAACTAACTAACTAGTTTGCTAGCTAAATAACTAGCTAGCTAACTAACTAACTGATAGTTTACTTACCTAACTTACTAACTAACTAGCTAGCTAACCAACCAACCAACTAGCTAACCAACCAACTAGCTAACAAATGTATTAACTAACTAACTAACTAACTAACTAACTAACTAACTAACTAACTAACTAACTAACTAACTAGCTAACTAACTAACTAACTAACTAACTAACTAACTAACTAACTAACTAACCAACCAAACCACCAAGTAACTAACTAAACAACCAATCAACGAACCATACGTACATACATACGTACGTACGTACGTACACACACACGCATGCACACA
>CAJHNH020001715.1:0-32500 GCA_905116865.2 Candidula unifasciata
TTTAAGTACCTCACATAATGTAACCTCCAACTTACACCATACCACCTTCTCGCTCGCAGGTGGAAACCTGATTCTGGAACGCACTTCTTCAGAAATCATCAAAGGTGCTCCTCCGCAGTCGACGTCATGGGCCTCTCCGGGCGAGTGGGGTTCCCCCTGCCGTCGTTCCCTAACGACTCAGAAACTACCACAGGAGTAGTAGTTTTGCGACGGCGTTTACTGCGTGGAGCACCCTCGCATTTCATTCTTCCGGCATGCGTTCTCAGACCATGCAACCCCGTGAAGCTTTTCCCACATGTACAGAGCCAGCCCGGACGTTGGGCGAGTGTCTCAGTCCGGGGGCTAGCAAGGTCGTCAACGAGGGTATCAATCAGATTGGGCCCTTCATTCTCCCCCCCTTTCGGAGGGCCCTGGGGGCATATTTCATTGTGGTCGTACGAAATCGGAGGTATTATACTGTGTTAGGGGTGATCAACCCGGTCCACAGTCGACATCTGTCTCCAGATGTCAGTTTGAAATGAAACAGATAATGAATTAGCTGTCATTACAACCATATGTCGACATGGTGGCCTTGATTCACATGTAATCGATTACCTGAGATCTCACACTTTTACGGTATGAAAGTCAATAGGAGGAAATTTTATGGGAAATAATGGTGGCCGATGTGACGTTCACCACATATCTCCATGCTATTAGTAGTAGTAATATATTTTACCCCACCAGGGCATCACACACGCGATAAACACCTGGTGACACAAAGTGACACCATGCGGATAAGGATCACCCGTAGAGAGGTCCCGGAAACCAAGTTCAGCCATTAGACCATATTTATGGGCAGGCTATATTGCGGCCCCTGGCAAGAGCCAGGGTGGGGCTTCAAAATAACTACAAAATTGCATCCCACAAGGGGATGACCATTGGTTTTCTCCGTGCTCGTTGATTGGTTCATGTAAGGAAAACAACAGGTTCTGTCGGTATGGGAGATAATGTGTGGGTGGTATAACAGGTTTTACCTGGTATAGCAGGTATTGGCTGGTATAAGACGTACAACAAACTGCTCCTATTGACTGACAACATGCAATAGTTGTACCATTGCAAGGAAAGCAAGCGAGAATGCAATCAATATCGAGGCATCTCTCTGTTAAGTCATGTTGGGAACATGTATGAAAAGAGAATAGAAACGAGGCTGCGACCAGTGATAGATCCACAGTTGACACAAGAACAGATGGGTTTCAAAAGAAATAAAAGCTGCACAGCTGCAATCTTGATACTTAAACAGTTAATATGCCCGTCTCTCGAGCGTAGTTGGCTAAACCGGATGGCGCCCGGGTAACGAACTCCTTGTCGTCCTGGTTCACTTCCGGGGCTAGGCAGAAAAGCCAGATTTCTCCGATATTTACGGTATTTAAAATAGAATCAAGGCCGAAATGTTGCGATATCCATAATACCGAGCCTAAGGGTTAACAACTCATGGCTTCTGTATACTAAAACAAACAAACAAACAGTTAATATAAAAGAACATCGCAAATGATCAGAACTTATTTGTAGCATTCGTAGACTAGGAAAAAGATTTGGGCAGGGTCGATAGACACAAATTATAGAAAGTAATAGCTCCCTGTGGAACAAGTGAACACCTTATTGAAGTTTGCAAAAGCTTACGTAGCGACCGTGGAAGCGTAGTTGCAATAAATCAGGGAACATCTAAACCATTCAAAGAAACATCTGGAGTAAGACAATGATGTGTCTTATCACCACTCCTGTGAATCACCTACACTGTCTGTATAAGCAAGAATACCAGTCCCAGGAATGAAAAATGTAAATAAAAAAATATAAGAATCAACATCAAACAGACAGAAGTCATGTCAATAGGAAGAAAGAGGCAGAATTTAAACATAACATTAGAGCATACATATATAGAACAGGCATCTGAGTATAAATATCTTGGAACAACATTCACTGAAGATGGTAAATTGGACAAAGAAATTGACATCCAATACAGTACAGTAGGTCAAGTATTGGGACAGCTAGCTCCCCTCTTACAGCATGTGACAATCCCAGTCAGAACAAACACCTCATACAAAGCATATTCATTCCCACCCTATGCTACCAGTGCCAGATGTGGTCACTCACAACAAAACATAAACGAACATTAGTAACCATGGAAATGAGGTGTCTAAGAATGAGGTCATACGGGATAAAGAACCAATTGTGAATTTCATACAAACACAGCAAATCAAATGGTTTGCCCAATTATAGAGAATGCCTTCTGAGGGTATACCATACAAGGCATATACCAAAAGAGGAGAGGGACGTAGAGCAAGAGCTAGACAAAGAACACCATGGGAAGATACCATCAGAGACACTCTACAGCACCGCGATGTGTCTATGGTAAAAACGACCAGAAGAGGCCGAAGCAGGACCTGATATCCCCCTCGACATATAAAGCGGTAAAAGAGAACGTAAAGAAGAGATATGACGTTCTGGGTGGTATAACAGGTTCTGGGTGGTATAATAGGTTCTGTGTGGTAAAACAGGTTGTGGGTGGTATAACAGGTTATAGATAGTATAACAGGTTATACATTGTTTAAGAGGCTATAGATGGTATAACAGGTTCTGGGTGGTATAACAGGTTCTGGGTGGTAAAACAGGTTGTGGGTGGTAAAACAGGTTGTGGGTGGTATAACAGGTTCTGTGTGGTAAAACAGGTTGTGAGTGGTATAACAGGTTCTGTGTGGTAAAACAGGTTGTGGGTGGTATAATAGGCTCTGTGTGGTAAAACGGGTTGTGGGTGGTATAATAGGTTCTGTTTGGTAAAACAGGTTGTGGGTGGTATAACAGGTTCTGTGTGGTAAAACAGGTTGTGGGTGGTATAACAGGTTCTGTGTGGTAAAACAGGTTGTGGGTGGTATAACAGGTTCTGTGTGGTAAAACAGGTTGTGGGTGGTATAACAGGTTCTGTGTGGTAAAACAGGTTGTGGGTGGTATAACAGGTTCTGTGTGGTAAAACAGGTTGTGGGTGGTATAACAGGTTATAGATAGTAACCGGTTCTAGCTTTTATAAAAAGTCCTAGGTGGTATAACATATTCTGACTTTTATAGCAGGTTCTGTGTGGTTTAACAGGTGACAACTTTATAGGTAAACAACAAATCAAATGGTTTGGCTATGTATTACGATTGACATCAGAGAAGGCGCCACAGAGGGCAGTGCTATACAGATACAACGGGAAAAGATTCAAGGGTTCAACCGCAGAAATATCAGAGACATTGAAAAGTACTTGATACAAGGCAAACAGAAGGGCCCATTGCAGAGATCTCTTCACATTGACGATGATTATGATGATGTTCGTTATAATGGTTTTGACATAATGATCATGTTGAGTAAGTTGATGGTGACATGGATGCGGATGGTGTCGATATTGTGGATGGTGATGGTCATAATAACGTTGATCATGATGGGGATATTGGTGGTGATGATGGTGGTGGTGATAGTAATAATATTATCATGACTGTGACCATTTAGATGATGGTGATACACTTTTGAGGATGACAATATGGATAGTGATGAACTTCTGAAGATGACAATTGGATGGTGATGAACTTTTGTTAATGACAATATGGATGGTGATGAACTTCTGTTGATGACAATATGGATGGTGATGAACTTTTGTTGATGACAATATGTGTGATGATGAACTTTTGAAGATGACAATATGGATGGTGACAAACCTTTGTTGATGACAATATGTATTTTGAGTAACTTTTGAAGATGACAATATGTATGATGATGAACTTTTGAATATGACAACATGGATGGTGACAAACCTTTGTTGTTGACAATTTGGATGGTGATGAACTTATGTTGATGACAATATGTATGATGATGAACTTCTGTTGATGACAATATGTATGATGATGAACTTCTGTTGATGACAATATGTATGATGATGAACTTCTGTTGATGACAATATGTATGATGATGAACTTCTGTTGATGACAATATGTATGATGATGAACTTCTGTTGATGACAATATGTATGATGATGAACTTCTGTTGATGACAATATGGATGGTGACAAACCTTTGTTGTTGACAATTTGGATGGTGATGAACTTCTGTTGATGACAATATGGATGGTGATGAGCTTATGTTGATGACAATATGGATGGTGATGAGCTTATGTTGATGACAATATGGATGGTGATGAGCTTATGTTGATGACAATATGGATGGTGATGAGCTTATGTTGATGACAATATGGATGGTGATGAGCTTATGTTGATGACAATATGGATGGTGATGAGCTTATGTTGATGACAATATGGATGGTGATGAGCTTATGTTGATGACAATATGGATGGTGATGAACTTCTGTTGATGACACAATGGATGGTGATGAGCTTATGTTGATGACAATATGTATGGTGATGAACTTCTGTTGATGACAGTATGGATGATGATGAACTTATGTTGATAACTATATGTATGGTGATGATGATGATAATGATGGTGATGATGATGAAGACGATGTTGGTGATAAGGATCTTTTTGATGATTATAACCGTGTTGTGAGTAGAAGGGGAATGAGAACGATACTGATAATGGAGATAATGCATCTGTGATAATAACGTTGACAGCAATGATCACTAGCAATAATGATTTTATGGATGATGACAATGATGATGATACAGAACAAAAAAATACCCTACAGTAGCCATCAACTTAAGACAGGAAGAACATAAACACGAAAGAAGCGAAATGATACAATATGATCTCCAATAACATCGCGAGATGAATCAAAAATGTGAAATTGCTCCAATTACAGGAAGGGACATCACAGAAGAGCCATCGATTAGGCCAAGTTTTTCCAGATTTGAGAACTAAATTTACCTCCAAGACACTGTGAGAAGATAGCCGTTTCCATCTTCACGTTGCCAGATTGGCTAAAAATCGACTCAGTGCTGATTTCATGGGAAGCGATGTTTGAATTATTTTAGACACGGCGAACTCTGTGCAAGTGTCATTTTTCGAGTCTCTTAAATGAGTGTCGACTTGGCCTTGTTTGAGTGTTAAATGAGTGTTAGTTGTCGAATGTGTAGCGAGGTTTAGGGTTGATAAAAGCGAAAATGAAAGGGTTTGATGAGAAAGGTCAAATGTGCTTGACCGGCTTCAGTGCACATCGATAATATAAATGAACAAGTGTCACCGGAATAAAGGAATTGATGACGACCAGTAAATAAACAAAGATGTGACCGCGGTGTAGCACCTAGAGGTTCGCCTGCCGATCCGAATGTCATGATTTCGAATCCAACGGGTGCCTGATTTTTTTCTTTTTTTCTTTTGAAAATGACTTTGGTTCCCAAATCTACCCAGTCTTGGGTGGTTCTTTTCTGTGTGGAGGTTTTTGAACAACGGATCAACATCATGGTACACGGGTAGTTACCCATAAATGCTCAGTTCTTCTTCTAACTCAATTCTGGATCTGAATAAGCTCAGCACAGTGCACAGGCTCTGTAGCACCGGTGAGGATCATGAAATACTTTGGGTAGTTTTTAACTCCATATTTTAACCGGGCAGTGCAATTAGGCTACTCTTTTAGATTTCCAACTGCCAAGGGATTTGTCTTTACGTGCGCAACAATGCACATGGGGGAATTACTAGAAGTCCGAGTCCAGGTAAAAAAAAAAGCGAACCCTTACTGGGGATTGAACCCGGATCCTCTAGGACTCAAGGCGGACACCATGCCAAGAGACCACGCACGTCCCCTGTGTAGCTAGCAACTAAAGTGGTGGGCATGGAAAACAGTCCTTTATTTTGACATTTGCTTTGTAATGCCGGAATGCCGGGTTCGATCCCAACTGCGGGCCGCACGCCTTCCTTGCGTTGGTTTCGACAGTGGTATCAAGAAAGCCGACCGTCCAGGAGCAATGACAAACTACTGGACGTTAATTTGCCTAGAAAAACCAGACAACAGCCAGGGCCTGTTGGAGTTGGTTCTGCAATGTCCTGTAAAGGATACGCAACTAACTTGATATATACCTGTTATGTTAGAGCAGCATCAAACGGTTACGCTATATATTGTAGTAATCGGGTGGGTGTTCATGTGAAGTATAGATAAAATAAGCAAAATATTTTTTGGAAGGTATTTTTAGCACAGACAAGAAGGAGATAGTAAACTATACGTACTGGGAAAATCAACCCCGTTACCAGAGAAAAACGGAAATACGTATAGCATATTTTACTGTCAAGTACAAAAAGTGTCGTCCCAATAAATAGCACGGAAGTCAATAGCAGGGAAAGATAACTCGACACAGAGTGATTGAAGACGCCACTTTACTTTCTGCTGGTTATCTCCTGCTGACCCGGTAGAGCGGCCATTTTCCGTGTCCCTTTTTTTTTTCTAACGTGGAGAAACCAGATTGGAAGAAAAAAGACTGGCGACGCTTCAAAGCATAACTCTTATATCATGGAGCTCTGACATAGCTATTTCTAGATAGCCAATGAGGTTCTTGGTTTTAATGGGATAGACTAACTAATCCTGCTTTGTTGGTACTTTTTTCCATCGAGCTGTTTCTGCCAGGGCTGCCAATGATGGGTTTTTACCCCCAGATCTGGGTTTTTTATTTCACGCCTTGGGTTCAGATTTTGGAATCTTGAGTTGCTACAAAATTTATCCTTATATAAAAGTGAGTAAATGTTTCGTTTCGTAACAATAAAATTTGTACTGTTTATCAATCTTGGGGTTTTTTTGTGTTTGTTTATTGTTCTTTGCTTTTTTGGCCAACTTAGCTTGGGATTTGATAAAAATCCCCTTGGCAGCCCTGGTTTCGGCTTTTGCAATTCTTTTCTAATCCCATAGTGGCTTGTTATTGCCTTGCATTACATGGCTTTCTTATTTTTCTGTTTCTGTGTTGACTTGTTCTGTGACAGATGGTGGTGGGTATGTTTGTAGCCTTGTGGATCTGCAGTCGATCGGCCGTCTTGAAAGTGCTAGCGGTAAACTTGCTGGTCGGTATTTCGGTAAGTGGGTACTGTAGACACACTTTCAAGAGATGGAAAAAAATGTGAGCAGATTTCCACCAAAACGAGATGATTGCTTTAGATATGCGATCGATCGAGTTATCTCCTAAGATGTTGCTACCTGAAATTTTTATACCACCATCATCGTCATCATTAAGCGGGTCTTTTACAGAACTTCGCTCTCATCACGGACGCCCGTAAGTATCTCTTTCTCTCGACAATTCTCCAGTCATGCGTGCTTTCATAGACAATCATCTTCTTGTCTCCACCTTCTTGGTCGGCTTTTGCCTCGTGTTCCACAAAGTGGATCTTTCATTACCGTTCTCTAATGGCCACCGCGACGTTTGACAAATACCTGGATATTCAATGATGCAGGATGTTGGTATTTTAATTCTTCTTGGTTACAGGTTTCTAGTAGTTTGTCTCTAGCATTTGGGTTCAGAAAAAGCTCTGAATTGTCTTTGTTCAAAGTCTGAGCAAGAGTTGTTGGCTGACATCCGTGAGTTGCCACATGTGAGTTGTCTGATCTCAGGATGGGCTACTATACCTTCCCCAACCTAACAATTAAAAATATTTAACATGCAATACCAAAAATAAAAATGAAATTTCAATCTTGATGGCAGACAGGAAAGCAGATTTCATATACCCGGTTCATTCTCTGAGAAAGTTATAATTCCTGTGTAGCATGCATCCTATACGGGTAAGAAAGATTTGTGAATATTCTTTGTCCTTCAATAACTCACCCATGCTCAACCATTCTGCACTGTAGGTTACATCGCGCAGCTATACGGCCATCTTTTTCAAGTTGTAAAGCTGTTTGTTTCACGCTCTAAAAGTCGTGTCTTCTGCCATACGGCCATCTTGACGAAGTTGTAAAGCTGTTTTTTTCACGCTCTGAAAGTCGTGTTTTCCTTTTGACAACGTGTTATTTTGTTAACGAGTGCAGTTGTCGCAGCTATCCACGGGGATCGTAGTTGATGCTATGGAGTTTGTGCTTTGTGCGAAGCTCTTTGTAGTTAGCTAGCATTCTGCGGCGAAAGCCCAATCATTATAACCCTGGTGCATTGAGCTCGATCCTCTGAACTTGAACATTACCTTCTAGATAAAGTGCCCTAATCACAACAGTTTTATGAAGTTGAATAGGGCTTCTACATTTAAAAAAAAAATGTACGCATCTATCCGAACAGTAAATTGTATGTCAATAGATCACGTGGATCGCATATATGTGCAATACTTTTCTCCTTTGTACATATTTCCTTCCCGGGAAACACATGGGGCCGGCGTCATGTTGACTACATCATGCACCAAATGCCGATTGGTCTATCAAATTTAGGTCTAGCCCTATGTACCCCATTAGCCTGAGGGCGATGATTAAATGAATTAATGAATGAATAAATGATTGAATGAATGAATGAATGAATGATTAAACGAATAAATGATTAAATGAATGAATGAATAAATGAATGATTAAATGATTTATTAATGAATAAATGAATGAATTAATGACTAAATGAATGAATGAATGAATAAATGAATGAATGAATGAATGAACGAACGAACGAACGAACGAACGAACGAATGAATGAATGAATGAATGAATAAATGAATGAATGAATGAATGAATGAATGAATGAATGAACGAATGAATGAATGAATGAATAAATGAATGAATGAATAAATGAATGAATGAATAAATGAATAAATGAATGAATGAATGAATGAATGAATGAATGAATGAATGAATGAATGAATGAATGAATGAATGAATGAATGAATGAATGAATGAATGAATGAATAAATGAATGAATGAAGAATGAATGATTAAACGAATGAATGAATGAATGAATGAATGAATGAATGAATGAATGAATGAATGAATGAATGAATAAAAGCTCCGAAACCAGTCCTCAACCCAGCACACAATCTCCCACTTACGAAACCCACCCAAAGCTGCCAACAACTACGCCGCACCTAAACAGACCTTCCCATCGATCTCACACAAAAGTGCTCACACACCGACCCCACCATATTCACAGCTCAGACAGTCTATCCATGTTTATAGTTCCCCAACCTGAAGGTAATTTCTAGAACTGTTTCAGACGCCATCTGACAAAATTCCCATGTCGCAATGTGTCCCTGCTTTCCCGTCTTGTGCCGACAGTTAAGGGGCGCTGCCACAACGACATCAGTGGGAGAGGGGAGCACTCGGTAGGCCATCGGTGGACCCTAAGTCCCAATAATACTTTAAAAGAAGTAGGGCGCCCAGTGGTCTGCACCCTTGTTTAATTGCGCAATAACAGTATTGATTATTATAATTATTGTGTGTTAAATGGCAAATAAATAAAATGTTATATTTAAAATGTTTGAAAATGCTTAAATCAGCGTCAATACGTAGGGGTGGGGGGGGGGGGGGGGGAGGAAGGAAAAAACAGGGGTGGGGGCAGGTCTGTTCCCTAAAAATAATGGGGGGGGGGGTGGAAGTAGCCTCAGCCGCTTAAAAAAATGGGTGGGGTGGGGGACCGATCGAAGAGATTGAACTCACAGGATGAGGCGCCCGTCCGGGCAGTTGTACGCGGACGACAAGATTGTCGAAAGCCTCTTATAAATGTCGGAATGTTAATAGTCTTTTGTTAGCACTGGATTTTTAGTGAGTGTTTTTCTCCATACGAGACGGCTGGTTTAGTACATGGCTGTTTCACATTGCCTTTCTTGTAACATAGAAAGGATCTTTATTGAATTACTTTTTGGGGGGTTGTGGTGGCGGGTTGGTAGACTGGTTGGCTGGCTGGTTTACTGGTCAGGTGGTTGGTTAGGTAGACTGGTTGGCTGGCTGGTTCGCTGGTTGGGCGGTTGGTTAGTTGGCTGGTCAGTTGGATGGCTCACTGAGTTATTTGTTGATAACTGGTTGGATGGCTCATTGTTTTGTTGACTGGTTGAATGGTTGATTGGATGATTGGTTGTTTTGTTGAATGGTTGATTGGATGATTGGTTGTTTTGTTGACTGGTTGAATGGTTGTTTTGGTGATTGGTTGTTTTGTTGACTGGTTGAATGGTTGTTTTGGTGATTGGTTGTTTTGTTCATTGGTTGAATTGTTGGTTGGTTGATTGGCTGTTTTGTTGATTAGTTGAAGGAGTGATTGCATGATTAGTTATTTTGTTGACAGGTTGAATCGTTAATTATATAACTGGTTGTTTAGTTGACTGATTAAATGTTGGTAGGCTGGTTGGTTAGTTGGCTGGTTATTTGGCTGGTTAGTTGGATGGCTGGCTGGTTAGGTGGTTTGCTGGTTGAATGGTTGACGATGTATTGGTAGGAAGCGTGGACTATTAGACTGTTTCGATAGCTGACGATAGAGGATGATAGAGTCCCTAAAGATATCCTCTGTGGACAATTACAGATTCAAAGAAGATGTCGCAGTTGGTCTCTACTACTATTCAAATATGTGTGAAAGCGGGACATGAAGGATACACATTTTGAAGTGTGTTGGAAGAAGAGGGTGCCATGAATCGCACTGCACGAAGGAGGCGGAGAATTGTGAAGGCAATGTGGACAAAGGAGACAGATATTGCAGATAGGTCTCCTTGTGTTTTTTTTCCCCCCAACAAATCTCTCTTTTTTTTCCAGTCCTCGCACAACCTTTGTTTTCGACTGACTCCCAACTGTTCTGTTGCTTTACTAAACAAGGAACAAAATTGTCACGTTCAACCAGCATCCCCGAAGGAGTACCTTTCGGTTATTGTTGTGACTAGGTTTTGTGCGCCATATAAGAATGGCTCAGCCTTGCACTCCACCAAGAGACCTATTGCGACCGGCGGCGAAGTCGTCTATCGGCGAGACAGTGGGCGGCCCGGTCGACTACAACCGCTTCGGCATTTATGACTACCTGCCGTGCAATAAACACGATGAAGCCTTCTAGATTTTTAGTTTCAAATACTCTGATTTTTAAATTTGTTGTCTGTCTATGTTTTTGTCACATAAAATAATCGAAAACTGTTGTTAAAAAACTAAACAACACAATAAATAAACATAAATACAAGTGAGGCTGGCTAAAAGCTCCACAAATATTTCAAAATAGTTTTCACTTGAATTAATAACCACAGTTGTAAGGATTTTTATGTCGGAGAATAATTGATCGACAGTCGACGGGAGATAATAGCACAGGGTGTTTTAATGTACCAATTATTTGAAAATGTTTTGTGTCAAATACCCAGAGAGGAAATATTCCGCCGAGACGCCACAAAAAGGCGTCGAGTGGTTCAAGAAACATAATTATTGAAAGTGTTAACGCTAACAGTTGTGTTTACTTTCCGATGTATTTGAGCGGGGAATAACATTGTTTTGTCTAAATTGAATAGGTTAAAGAAAATGCTGAAAACATTTTGTGATCTAACCTGCCGTTCAGTTTTTGACAATCTGGTATTCCCCTTGTTGGATGCAATTGTTCGTTATTTTAAAGCTCACCTAGGCTCTTGCCAATATAGCCCGGCCATAAATATGGTCTAATCGCTGAACGCGGTTTATGGGACCTCTCCACGGGTGATCCTCATCCGCATGATGGCACTTTGTGTCATCGGGTGTTTATCGTTTGTGTGATGTCCTATTGGGGTATAATATACTACTACTAATTAACCTGGCGTTCAGCTTTACATATAAGTAACAGCCGAAGAAGGCTTTGATAGTCAGGATGCGAATCGAAATGTGTTCTTATGGTGGGTAACATATACTTTAGCCAGTGCAAGAGTCTGGTTAGGGTTGATGGCAGGACTTGCAACCCTTTAAACCACAGATATGAGCGCTTCCACCCAAAGAAGCCCAGCTCCAGAAACATCAGCTCCTCTGTGCTGTACCGAAGAAAGCACAACAAGAACCACACTGAGGAGGTGACCCAAAAAAGAAGACATTTTGCACTTGGACGTTCCAAAGGGCTATTGTTGAAACTACCTTAATGACTTGCTGGACCAAGAAACTAGAAACCCGAAGTTTGCAAAGCCCAGCGGGAACTCAAGGGACAAAATCTTAGTTTAAGGCTAAGAGAAACTAGAAACCCGAGATTCGCAAAGCCCAGCGTGAAGTCAAGGGGCACAATCTTAGTTTAAGGCTAAGAGAAACTAGAAACCCGAGATTCGCAAAGCCCAGCGTGAACTCAAAGGACAACATCTTAGTTTAAGGCTAAGAGAAACTAGAAACTTAAAGTTCGCGAAGCTCAGCGTTAAGTCGAGGCAAAATCTTAGTTTAGGAGCATAATACTACGCTGAGTGATAAATAAATATCAATATATATTGTGACTGGCCTCTACAGCGGAACTGGTAGAGGAAAGCAGTCTTTTTTTATTTGTGTGTATATTCCTTTCGTCCTTCTTAGGACGTAATTTTTTGTTATTTGAAGCCCCACTCTGGCTTTTGCCAGGGGCCGCAAAAAAGGCAGGCCATCAATATGGCCTAAAGGCTGAACGCGGTTTCTGGGACCTCTCCACGGTGATCCTCATCCGCATGGTGGCACTTGTGTAATCGGGTGTTTATCGTTTGTGTGATGTCCTGGTGGGGTGGAAAGTCAGTCAGCCGGTCAGTCTTTCTTCTGATGGGGATCGACCTCAGCCCACTGCCTAGCAGGCTAACACGATGTCCACTATGCCACACCAGCTCCCAAACATACTAGCACTTTATCATGCGTTCTTCCTTTTCTTCTCTCGTCGTCAGATTTAAAAAAAAAAAAGTTGTTGGAACGCTGTCGCTTATTTTACAAAGCTACGGCATTTGTGCCATTCGGTGCAACACATCACATTTCAACATTGTTCATTTGAAGATCGTCTTCAAGGCGCATGGGACATGACCATAAGTGCTCCAAACTCCTCCTGAGTATGTCTCCAAGTGCCTTTAGGCCAGCAACTTCCGTTTTGTTCTGGCTGATGTAATAACGAGTGGCTCCAGCAACGTTTTCCTGTCTCGCTACTCGAATTACTACACCCAGGGTATGTAGTCTATTCAGTAAAAAGTCATTTTCTAAAAAACTGAAAGCCTCACAGCATTTAGTCTCTCGTATGGCATTTATGATTTCTCTCCTGTCCATAGATGGCCCATTCATCATAGCCACACTGTTAGCCAAGGTGTCTGCTCTCTCATCGCCTTTCACACAAGTGTGTCCAAATATCAACAAACCCTAATTAGTTCCCTTGTACGATATCACATTCATACTGACCTCTGCGGATGATATACTTGCATATAAGCAGGGGGAAGAGCGGGAACAAACAGCCCGGGAGTTACAAGCGACATTAGACGATTTGACTGAGTGGTGTACAGAAATGAATGTCGTCCAACCGGAAAAGGCGTCTGTTTTGTGGTGTTCTCTGGACAACAGAATCGTTAAAACTAATGTCCCAAGTCTCACGATAGATGGTAGAGACGTCAACAGAGAGAGCAAACTAAAGTATCTGGGAATTACATTTGACAGCAGCCTGTCATTTAAGGACCATGTGGGGAGTGTTGTGACGAGATGCCAAAAAGGACTTAGTGCACTTAAGTCTATGGCTGCAATTGACATAGAGCAGAGAATGCTTTCCCACTATATCAGCACCTGATCCTGTCAGTGGTTGATTATGGCCTAAGACTGCTTGCCGTTTCAAAAAGTCAGATAGACAAACTAGAACGCATACAGAACGCAGCTATGCGGGTCATTCTGGGTTGCACCAGAGACACCCCAGATGTGTGTGTGTGCTATACATCCTTGGTTTGCCGACGGTTGCAGGTAGGCACAAGGTGCTGCAGGCGAAGTCATATCTTAGGGTAACTTTAGACACAGACCACCCTTTGCATGATGATCTGGGTGCAGTTAATTGTCAGCGGTTGATAAGAAGGAAGCCATGGATGGCTCAGACAGAAAACACAATCAGACAGGTTTGCATCCTTGAGAACACTAGGCGAGGAGAGGAGTAGGTCAAAGTGCTATGTGAACAGTCAGACTTGTGTAGGGTCATAATCACACTGAGCCGGGAATGCAGAGACTGGCCAGCAGGTGCCACGGAGATAGAAATTCAGCAAATAATTCAAGATAATGCTTGCCTCGAGGATTTGATCATTAACACAGATGGATCAGTGTCAAGAGGCAAAAGAAGTGCTTGGGGCTTCTTAGCAAAAGTTTATGTTCGACGTTTTGTGCAGGAGAGCCTAGCATATGATACCACAACATCCAGCTTAAGAATAGAGGTGAAGGCGGTCACTGCACCTTTCTGCTGGCTAAAGAACACGACACACACACACACACACACACACACACACACACACACACACACACACACATCGTGATTGTATCTGATTCAGAAAGCATGCTGAGGAAGATCAGGACAGGCATGCTTCGTGCAGAGTGGCATGCCTCGCTGCGGAGGACACGGGTGAGGAGTATTGTCTGGATTTTCTCACCGGGGCACGCCGGTGTGTTAAGAAATGAACAGGCCGACAGACTGGCTGGCTCTGCACAACTTTGTGGAATACTGATACATGATAAGGCAGACGTGGTTAGGGCCTTGTGGGAGAGCGTGTACAGTTCGGAGGAGCAGATGGATCACCACAGTCTGAAGAGATTGAGGCAGGGGGAAGTGACGAGAGGTTCCTGCAGATACTCGAGGCTCAAAGGAAAGGCAAGACGGACGTTAAATCAGAATGCTACTGGCACCATTAGTTTCGGAACTCTTTGCTGAAGATGGGGACAGAGCGCTTATGGGAATGCCTTGAGTGTTGTGATGTCGGTTCTTGAATGAAATGAAATCAAATTAAATAAAATCAACATTCATAGGCAACAATTTTTGTCTTCCGGCTCTGACAGTAGCCTGTGCCTGCCAGCATGCACTGGATCGTCAATTATCTTCCTCAAGGCGCTTTACGATAAAAGTGGGTTATGATGATGCGACTCACAAAAACCGAACTCCGTAGTTCTAGCCAAGACCCTAAGGATCTCAATAAAAACAACACCATTGAACAAAATGAAGTTGTTCCTAGAACGAAACCCCTTCCATCTTAGCCCTAAAATGTTCCTAAATTTAACAATGTTTTTTAGGAAACAAGCGGTCTTTAAGTCGAAACAGTCAAGCCGTTGGCTCCACATTCTAAAAGCCGCGGGTTCGTTACGCTTTTGCAGTTTTTGGATAGAGCTTTAAGCATCGTTTCTGGGGCTACGGAATTCGTCTTCAGCGAGAAGCTCTCGGCAGGCACTAGCTGTTAAACGGAGTGAGACTGGGCCATCTGGGATGAAGCATAGTACAATGAATTGCATTCTGTAGACTTCAGCATGAATCCGAAAACATCCAGGCTGTTTCGTAGACTAATTCAAAATATTTGCTGCTCTGAGACCTATGGTCGTTGATTGGCAGTTTGGTCAGGTTAAAGTTCACAGGTCGGACTGGTGAAGTAATTTCTGTCGAATCAATCGTTAACCGCGGAGCTGCCGTTTGACAGGAAGTGACGCAGGGGATACTTGAGAGCCCTGCTGGTATTGGCAATATTGGACTCCACTAAATAGGCTGGTAAATAGATAGATGATAGCAGATAGAGGATGGTAAATAACCACGCTGACATAGACATAGAATTGGGAATTATAGAAAACGGTAAATAGATAAGGAGTAGTTAAAAACCCAGAAAACAGTAAATGAATATGAGAGGGCAAAAAGGAGGAGGCGGTCAATAAATAGAGGAGGCTAAATGGGATTCGATGTTAGTTAGACACGTCTTTAAACAAGACAATAGTCAATAGATAGGAGATGGTAGTCTTGTAGTCTGGTAGCCTTAGTTTCAGCTTCATAGCAAACGGGTCACCCCAGTTTTGCTCCGCTCCTGTGCAAAAAAAAAAAAAAAAAAAAAACCACACTTAATGTTTTTCACAGTCCCTTGTGGAAAGATTGACAGACTGCTGTCTCAGCATATCTAGCATACACACCCATTAAAGCATACGGTAGCCATCCGAAGTGCTAACACAGACAGTCTGACATTAGAAATACAGTCCATCATTGATGGTAGCAGAAGTCACCATCAGATCAGCCGGTTGCCTACGCAATCAATTTTAATCACATACGGGCACCACCAACATTGCGACGACGGGAATCGCGCCATTTCCTGAATCTACAATTCACACCACCACGTTGGTCACAGTAAAAAAAACATTCCAAATGAAATTCGCAGCTCACAGTGTCACGACATGCATTCAATTCAGAAGCTGGGCGTCGAAACTATATCCAGTCTACAAATGGAGCAAAAATTTGCCTCAGCTTAAGACACTGCCCCTGCATAGCCTCCATTTTGACCGGATAGTAAATATATATAAGATGGTAAATATAAAGAAGAATTAAATATATACAAAAGAGTAAATATATAGTAATAGGTGTATAAATAAAATAGGATAACTGACAGAATGTGAAAATAGATAGGAGATTGTAAATAGACATCGGTGGAGGGGGAGGGGGGGTTATAGGCTAGACAAAAGAGGGTAAATAGGTAGAATAGGGTAAACAGATAAAAGAAGATAAATAAATAGAAAGTAAACTAACAGAAACTGGTAAATGCACAAAATATTTAAATAGATAGAAAATTGTAAACAGAAATCGATACAAAGATAAAAGCGGTAAATAAGAAAAGGTAATGTAGATATCCTTTTTCAATATATTGATTTGTTCAGTGGAAAGCAGACAAGTTTTTTTTTTATCTGGGAACCTGCGGACCGACACCGGCCCTCAGAGGCCAACCAAGCGGCATGCGAATCATTAACAAAACACCGATTTTTCTTCGCTGGGGCTAGAACCTCTAGCCCGTGAAAATCCCCATTTTCAACATATTGGCTTTTGAGTACACTTTGCCTACTATCCATGATCTACGATATGTTGTCTATTACCATCCTAAATTTACCGTCACAAAGCTGCGAGGGGACGCAATCATGGCTGGATGTCTTCCCAATACGCTAACTGTGTCTCCGCGTATTCCCTTTGCCTCACTTGTCTCCCCTATCATTCCTAGCCTCGCAACTGGACCCGCTCTCCTCCTTCCACGAGTCAGTCCCTCCTTTTCACTCAGCCCTACCCATCCTTCTCACTCAACTGTCAGCGCCGGGTGCTTCCCATTCTCAACCAAATATATCTCTGAGAGAGCCGACGAAGGTCGAGACAGCCACCTTTGGACACAGGAATATACTACAACTTAACATTCCTGTAAGGATATAATGCAACTTTATCACAAGCTGATAAACAAGTAATGAGATGTGAGTATATCAGTAATTAAATATCTACCCACTTCCGCCCTTATAGGACGAAATTTTTTTGTTATTTGAAGCCCCACCCTGGCTTTTGCCAGGGGCCGCAATATAGGCAGGCCATAAATATGGCCAATTGTCTGAACGCGGTTTCTGGGACCTCTCCACGTCGATCCTCATCCACATGGTGGCACTTTGTGTCATCTGGTGCTTATCGCTTGTGTGATGTCCTGGTGGGGTAGAAAGTCAGTCAGTCAGTAATTAAAATTTTCTCAGTTTCACCGTATTTCATCCCAAACACTAAGTTCATACCTCGCCCCAAACTGGGACTCAATTCTTTGTTATTTTAAAACCACATCCCGGCTGTAATCGGGGGCCCTAATATAACCGAACGGTTAAACGGGGTTTAAGGGACATTTACTGGTGTGATTCTCATCCGAATAGTGGCACTTTGTGTCACCAGGTCTTTATCGCTTGTTGTGCGGCCCTTGTAAGATTGAATGTCACTCGCACTAAGATACCTAAGCTTATTTTGTCTTTTAGAGCCAGGAATGGTTAAGAACCCAAGGCTTTGACTCCAGAGTCCAAGGTTTGCATCCTCGATGGATTATGTTTTTACTGTCGGGAACAAAAATAACAGTCTAACATGCAGAATGCAAGGCGACAGCACTAGCTTAGTGACCCTATACTCACAGGAATAAGACCATTATCACACAGATGGTCAGTGAAAGCGACAAGTAGAGTATTTGTGTGTGATGGCGTTTCAGATGAAAGTCTTTCATGGCTGGATCTTAATAGTTTTTAAACAATGACATTAAGGGTGGAAGCAGTTAATATTCTTTATTATGATAGAGGCCAATGTACAACAGGGTGTTTCATACGTGATCATTCTTCCGATGCAGCGGTAAGTCTGTTGTACCCGTCTCTACTGACCGTTTCTTTACGAAGTCAGTTATCAGATTTTTACAAACAATTTTGTGCCGTATCCCCATTGAAGGTGGACTTCTTGTGTACCCGCTGCTCTGAAAGTTATACATGTATGTGTGTATATATAATAAATAAATATATATATATATATATATATATATATATATATATATATATATACATGCACACACATACACACATGTATATGTATAGATAAGCTGCTGAATTAATAAATTAATTGTGTTAGTAGGTAAACAGTAACAAAAAAACAAAAAAAAAAAAAAAACAAAAAAAAAAAAAAACAAAGTGGACAGAACTAAGAAAATACAATGTACACTGCAACCAGATATTAGAACCATATGTATGACCTCTGTCGGCTCTGTGGCCAAGTCGATGCGAACGCTTCGTAATGCCGGGATGCCGGGTTCGATCCCAGCTGCTGGCCATGCGCCTTGGGTTGGTTTCGACAGTGGTATCAGGGGGCCGACCTTCCATAGAGCAATGGCAAACTACTGGACGTAAATTTGCCTAGAGAAACCACACAACAGTCAGGGGCTGCTGGGGTTGGTTCTGCAACGTCCTGTAAAGGATACGCAACTAACCTTTGTATGACCTTTGCTCCTAAACAGATTCTAGGTTATTGTTTATTTTTAAATCGCTAAGGGGTAAAACTAAGTTAAAACAACTTTATGTCAATTATTACTTTTCTTGTAGCATACAATTTCTCTAGATAAATTTTCCGTGTGGAAATACCCACTACTGTTATTTCTTCCAGAGTCATTACCAAACAAAAACGCAATTTACCATATGTACATTTTTCCCGCATAAACATTCACAAAAATAAATTTGCGTCTTGAAGATAAGTACTTTTTTATGCGAAGGGACAAAACTATTGATTGATAATTACATTCCTTTCTCTACCGACGCGAGGAAATTACACGGAACTCATAACGAGGGACCTCATTTTTGTTCTTGCACTAAGGAATCAGTCAGTACTCTGAACTGAACAAGAATGTTCAGGTTTGTTCAATCTGTTAATGGTGTCAGCAATACGTGTCCCGTATTCTAGAGGAAATAATGATTATAAAGTGGTTTACGTTTAGACGACGGATCAACATCTTTGCACAAGGGTAGTAACTCATAAGTGCTCTGTTCTACTTTTGACTCATGTCTGAGTCCGAAGAATCTCAGCACGGACTCCGTGGCACCGGCGAGGATCCCTAAATACTTGGGGTATTCTAAGTGAAATTTTGCCCGGGCAGCGCCATTAGGCTACTCTTTTCGATTTCCAACTGCCAAGGGATTTTCTTTACTGCACAACAGTACACACGGGCATCTGATCTTACTACCCATAGACCAGAAGAAAGTACAAGAAGTCCACATGAAAGAATCGCAGCTTTAATCAGGGCTTGAACCCGAGACCTCCAGCACTCGAGGCAGACGCTATACATCGAGACCACGCACCCTTTCACTGATTATAACATATCAGATACCACAATTTATTTAAAAAAAAAAGGAAACAAACAAGCACGATAATGTGTAAAAGTGACACACATGACCAAACCACACTGGACGACATCGTAACATTTTTTATGGTGCCCCCGATATAAAGTTAGATTTGGATCTATGGCTGAACAGGAGTTCGGGGATTCGTACCTGTTTGATTCTCATCCCTAAGATGTTAAATCGTTCAATACCAAGACATTCGGCCCGCGTTCATTGTTAATTCCTGACTTATATGTTTTCAATAACACATTGTTCTAAGTCCCAGTGGACTTTAACTCATTTTCTTACTCGACCGGAAAATGTGTGCTTTGTTTTGTTAGGACGTTATCCTTTAAATTGCTACATACTCTAACGGTGTTAGGCTAGAACACCAGATGCCTAGGATAGACATGGGTTAAGTAACATCGTGCTGGGACCGAAGAGTTAATCCCACAGATTGTAAATCCTGATAGAACTTTACAAAAAACACCGAGTGTGGTTTCATTGAGATGCTCATGTTTGATACTCATCTGAATAGTCTCCAAGAATGACCATCTGTTCATCATTTTTGTTTTTGTTTTTTGCTTTGGTTAAAGAAGGGTTTTTGTTACGTGTACATTATATTCTCAAAGATAATAATAAATGCACTGCACCTAGCTTTATTATAGAGGCTACACACATTTATTTAAAAGCTAAATAGGTTATCTGAAATTGCTGTTTTACTGATATATATATATATATATATATATATATATATATATATATATATATATATATATATATATATATATATATATATATATATATATATTTATATATATACATACATTTTTTATGAGTCCCATCTTCAAGGATGATTGTCTTAATTATGTCAGTGTTTTCCTGAGCACCAAAATAGTGGTCTTATATAAGACTTGTGTCATCTGCATAGTCCACATCACACACAACTGAGTTGAGTGACAGTGTGACACCTCTGTTTCTATCTGTTGTACGTCTCTTTATCACCCAGCCAAATTCCACGACGAACAGGTAATATGGCATCTTTCCGTCTCTTCAGAAGATAGTGTTATATTGCGATATAAGGTGACACGTGACTCACAGCCCATGGCGATGGCGAGTGTGACTACGAACACCTGTCTGCGTTAAGTAAAGTCTTCCTCAGTTATAGCACGGGATTTCGGGACCATTGACCCCACCATTTGTGGCTCATTTTATGCATTCCTACCTAACTCTTAAGCTGACGAAGACACTTTCTTCTGCATGATTATCACCGAGTACCTGCCGCTGAAACTACATCTAAAATAACGTTTTGATGGTATATGCACAATCGTTTATAGCGATACTTCATGCAGTCTATCGAAAGCTGTTTCAAAATCTATGAAGACCATACAAAATGCACTAGTCAGTTCGTTACTTCGTTAAATGATTTACCTCAGTGTGAAAATATGGTCAGTGCATTAGTTCTCCTTTCTAAAACCTGCTTGCCCTTGTCGTCATGCCCTATCCAGTTGTGACGCAATTCTATTTAGAATAATAATAATAAAAATGATGTTTATTATTACATTAATATTGATAATAATAACAACAACAAAAACGTGTGTATTCAAAGAGGTGAAACACTAGGGAAAATGTCAGAGAAACCCCTGGCAAAGACAGTTATAAGACAAAGAAGATGACCTTATGTTGGTCAAATCATGAAGAAACCAGGAGAGAATCACCAAACCAGAATTCAAATGGATGGAAAATAGATGGATTGAGGAAGTAAGGACGCCAGAAAGAATCCTATTAACGAACGTTCATCAGAGAGGCTGGACTGAATTCCATTTAGGTTATGAAAGGGATTGTTCAAAAAAGGTACAAAGGGGAGGGGGGGGGGGGGGACGGGAGAGAGGGGGAGGGGGATTCAAGGGGCATAAGTTTCCATGTTCCAGCGTTTGCCATATCCTGTGACATATTGTACCCATATTTATACTTTCATTGCGACCTTTATCCAATACAGTTTTGGTCAGTATTCTAATTTGTGGATTACCTTTTCATTAAAAAAAAAACACTTAACCACTTCGATATGCCAGCTGGCACTTTCTTAGAGTCTGTTGTCCAGGGAAACGTTGGCTGACAGGCCAAAAATTAATCAACCGTTCCTGGTGAAAACAAGCGACCATTGTTGAGTGTTCTTCAGAATAAAGTCTTTGCCTGTAATCACCAAACAGGAGTGTTATTTCCTGTTCCACACCTGGGTAGGGCTTCGCTTGTATGTTGGTTATATTATACACACCTTGATTTGGTAATTAGGATCTGGGTCAGCTGTACTCAGACTAAAGTTAATTATGTTGTTTTTGCCCGGACGTTGTTGACAGGCTCTGCGTTTGTTGACTTCTGCAAACTATTTTTTTCCAGTCGCGTTTGTAATTGTGCCTTTTTATATGAAATCTTACAACACTGAACCAGAAACCACTGAACTGGTTCGAAAAAATCAATACACAGGTACTTGATGGGCCGATCTATCCAGGCCAAAGAGTGGTTAGGACTATTATAATTGTGTGTGTTCTTACTTTATTTGGCTGAATTATGTTGTGGTTTACAGCTAGGCAACGACATGTGTGCCTTTCGGCCACACATACATGATTTCCTGAATCTATGAATTAGTCGCCTTTTACGGCATGCTTGTTAATATTATTATTTTTTTTTTCGTTCGTCATTTGTTAGGCAGTTAACACGTTACGTTGTGGTTTACATCTAGGCAGAGATATCTTTGCCTTTCGGTCTCACACACATCCACTTTAAGCAATCGCATAATTGTATGCCTGTTACGACATGCTTGTTAATAGGACGGCGAATCTGGTCTTGTGTCCCGAAGATGAGACATCGAAACCAACGCAAGTTGGGGTTCACCCATCTGCAGTAAGTAAAGTAAGTGAAGGGCCCTTGTCCACGCTTTTAGGTCTATTGGGTACAAGAACACTTTACACGTCTTCGGGCGTATCTGGGTTTGAGGACTAAACCCATATGTTTGATAGACCAAACGGCACCTGGTGGGTGATGTGGTCAGCATCACGCCGGTCACCTTTACTTCCAAGGACTGTACCTGACAACCACTCGAGGCTGGGTCGACGTGAGAGCCAAGGTCATTTTCGTAAAAGTCCGGCCCCCGTCAAGATCCGAACACACGACCCTCCAATCCGCAGGCGAGCGTCTAGCCTCTAGATCACATCGGCTCCACATCTGCAGTAATGACAGTAACATTTTTTCGTTTCTGGAAATTCCACAGGGGGACGGTCTCCCGAATGTATTCACTGATAACTATGATAATTTTATGGGGTGAGTGTTTCAGTACCTTCCACAGTGCAACTCTCGTACTGCCTGAGAGCAACAATAACGCTAATTTTTTTGTCATAACCGGCATCAAACAATCATAAAATCCAATAAATAACGAGATGGACAGATCGCATAAAAAGTAATAACGCAGCGAAGATTAGCAGAGATTTCTGTCAACAAGCGGATTTATTTAATCCAGCGTTAATGTCAACATTTAATACTTCTCGGCTCTTGCAATGTCCCATCTCTGCCCGTTGATTAACCTGAAAGGCTTAATATGTCTCCCCCCCCCCCCTTCCACCCCCGAGCAATCACATAATTAATTAATCAATCAGTAAGTAAGGTTTGCCTGTGCAGAATAGAAGGAATTAAATGGTATGATAGAAATACTTATGTAGAGCTTTGGGACAGAACTAAACAGGCTCCGGTGGACCAAGAGATGAGGAAAAGACGCTGGCGTTGGATAGGACACACACTGAGAAAACAGGAGAACAGCATAACTAGAATGTCTTTGCTTTGGAACTCACATGGGCCTAGGAATAAAGAAGGCCAAACAACACATGGAGAAGAAAGCTGGAGAATGAAGTTAGAAAGATGGGGAGGACATGGAGAGAGCTCCATGCAATGGCGAAGGATAGAACGACTTGGCGTGAGTTGGTTGAGGGCCTATGCTCCATTGGGGGATAGAAAGGCAGAAGAAGAAGAAGTAAGGTTTAGCTTAGTTAGTTTATGCCTAAATCCAGCGATGGCTGTGGATAAACTTAACGATACAATCTGGAAATTATCAGTGGCTAATTTACATTAACAACTGTCCGGCACAAATAAGATGCCTGAGAAAAGCCGCCATCTTAACCATTGAGGATAAAGTTAGAAATGATATTATCAGACAGACTGTAGGAAGAACACCATGCAGCAAATTCACCGAGAAACAGAAGATCAAATACAGTAAGAACAATTAACAGCTCAGGAGCTACACGTGGAATGATCTGATGGGAAAGCAGATCGCCCTAGGAGAAGATGGACTTATGACTTTAAAGAGCTTCTCCATCAACAGAGAATGGCAATAGCTATTGCTGCCCACCAAGCATAGGATCGTAAAATGTACTTCCCAACAGCGCGTGACGGCAGAAGTGGAATTAATGATAATGTTGAATGTTCGATTAAGAATCGACATCACAGAACTCGGGACACTCCCTTAAATGCTCAGTCCCCATCTTCAGCAACAAGCGAAGAGTTCCAATTCCGATACCGTCTGATTGTGTATCCGTCTCATCCTTCTCCTCAGTGTTTAGCCTCAGCCAAATTCCCCGATTACTCCTCGCAGCACCGCTCTCCTTAAACCGTAATGATCTATCTGTGCCTCCGCACTGTTCACTCGCTACTAAAGGACCCTCACATTATCTAACTTGTTATACATCAATTCACCACCAAGTGATGCAGAGCTAGCCACTCTATCCGCCTACTCATTCCCTCCACACCGGCATGATCTGGAGAAAATATCCAAAGGATGCTAACTACCCAGGACCTCTGAAGTTATGCTTGCCACTCTGCATGAAGTGATGATAATGATGATAAAATAATTTCTTTATGAAATTCTTACTCTCCCTTTTTCCTGCTTTGACATTTCAAAATCCTTGTTAAATCTGCTTTAAAGAACATTCTTGTATCCTCTCGTCAGTTTTTCAAGCGACCATCTCCCTGTCCCATCTCCCAGACTTTAAAACCTGGTATCGAATTATGCCCATAAACAAACATCGGAAGACTCAATGTCGCAAATTGTCAACGCTTGTGTTAACGCGATCGATACGTCATGTTAAGAACGGCGAATTTCTTGCGATACTTGGCTATTTATAGGCCACAAAGGAGTAATCGGATGCTCGATGTCATTTAAAGGGTATATATGCGTTACAAGAAGATTGCTGTGTTCGTTCAATCAGCGATGTTCTTTAGAAGGGGCTTGGAAAAAGTGATACGTTAGTTGGTTGTATAGGGCTATTGATTATGTCAGGTTGTTTCCATTATATGTGACAGCAGATAAGCTAGTTTGCCAACTTAAAGAGAATACATTACGACGTCACAACATTCAAGGCATGATAAGCTAGATGACTGACTCACAGAATATGAGTTGAGTCAAGAATTGACATCACAGCACCCGGGACATTTCATGTGTGCTCCGTCCTCATCTTCGGCAGCCTGCGCAGAGTTCCAATACTTATGGCATCTGTTACAATCTGGTTATATGTCTGTCTCGCCTTTCCTCTGACTGTAGTAAGCTGGCCAGACCCTCTAGTTACACCCAGGTGCCTCATTCTCTCCAGGCCATAATAATCTTGTTTCGGTGCTGATTCCGTTGCATGTTCCTATAGGTACTTAACCACATCTGCCTTGTCCTGTATCAATTCACAACCCTGTGGTGTAGATCCCACACAACGAGAAAGGCGGAGACGGGCATTATCTGTCTAGAGTGGCAAGCATGGTGTCAGAGGTTCCGTGTAGTTAAGCGTCCTTTAGATATTTTCTCCACGTAATGCCCGTCTGTTAGGAAACGAAGAGGCAGAAAAACTGGCTGGTTCTGCGCTGCAAGGGGGTTAATTGACGCATGACAAAATTGATGCTGTAGGGGTACACACTTGTAGCGAGTGAACTATACGAAGGTACACACTGGAAGCTAGTGAACTATACGAAGGTACACACTGGTAGCGAGTGAACTATACGAAGGTACACACTGGTAGCGAGTGAACTATACGAAGGTACACACTGGTAGCGAGTGAACTTTACGAAGGTACACACTGGTAGCGAGTGAACTATACGAAGGTACACACTGGAAGCGAGTGAACTATACGAAGGTGCACACTTGTAGCGAGTGAACTATACGAAGGTACACACTGGAAGCTAGTGAACTATACGAAGGTACACACTGGTAGCGAGTGAACTATACGAAGGTACACACTGGTAGCGAGTGAACTATACGAAGGTACACACTGGTAGCGAGTGAACTATACGAAGGTACACACTGGTAGCGAGTGAACTATACGAAGGTACACACTGGAAGCGAGTGAACTGTACGAAGGTGCACACTTGTAGCGGGTGAACTGTACGAAGGTACACACTGGTAGCTAGTGAACTATACGAAGGTACACACTTGTAGCGAGTGAACTATACGAAGGTACACACTTGTAGCGAGTGAACTATACGAAGGTACACACTGGAAGCGAGTGAACTAAACGAAGGTACACACTGGAAGCGAGTGAACTATACAAAGGTACACATTGGAAGCGATCGAACTATACGAAGGTACACACTCCAAGCGAGTGAACTATACGAAGGTACACACTGGTAGCGAGTGAACTATACGAAGGTACACACTGGAAGCGAGTGAACTATACGAAGGTGCACACTTGTAGCGAGTAAACTATACGAAGGTACACACTGGAAGCTAGTGAACTATACGAAGGTACACACTGGTAGCGAGTGAACTATACGAAGGTACACACTGGTAGCGAGTGAACTATACGAAGGTACACACTGGTAGCGAGTGAACTATACGAAGGTACACACTGGTAGCGAGTGAACTATACGAAGGTACACACTGGTAGCGAGTGAACTATACGAAGGTACACACTGGTAGCGAGTGAACTATACGAAGGTACACACTGGTAGCGAGTGAACTATACGAAGGTACACACTGGTAGCGAGTGAAATATACGAAGGTACACACTTGTAGCGAGTGAACTATACGAAGGTACACACTGGAAGCGAGTGAACTAAACGAAGGTACACACTGGAAGCGAGTGAACTATACGAAGGTACACACTGGAAGCGGGTGAACTATACAAAGGTACACATTGGAAGCGATCGAACTATACGAAGGTACACACTCCAAGCGAGTGAACTAATCGAAGGTACACACACACATCATCATAACCTGGGGAGAAGGGAATCTGGCCAACGTTCAACACTCAAGAGAAAGGCGAGACGGAAATACAATCAGACTGTTACTTGCACCAACAGAATTGAAACAGATCTTGCTGCTGAGGATGGGGAAGGAGGGTTTATAGCAATGACCAGAGTAGTGTGCTATCGAATATAAATTTCACATTCCATACAAGGCATACACAACAAGAGGAGAGGGCTGTAGAATTTGATGTAGACCAGGAAAAACAGAGAACCTCAGAGAAACTCTACAACAGTATAAATGATGTGTCTATAGTTTATGTGGTGAGAAAAACAAGAAGCAGAACTTTACATCTATTCCAGCTGATCCGGGTATCTGGTGGAAAAGAAAATCTTAATCCCTTAAAGTCCATCGTGTCCGAATTGTCTGCCAGTGTCCCTCTGCCATCTGCCAACGAAGTCTAACATGTGTCCGATAAATCAACCGTAATCTTGCCACTTGGTCATCCAGGTATGCAGACTGCTCTAATTATGCTACTGCATCGACTATGTAAATACAGTATCTCACAGTGCCTTTTGCAAAGTCATCAATTTCGTCTTGTCCCTGTCCGAAAAACATCCGCTAATTTGTGCAGTAGTAGTAAGTCAACCTCGGGTGGGCCCATTCTCTGAAAATGTCTAGGAGCTCGTGGGCCGAAACATTTGTCGACGAGAGATTACTTCGACTGATAATTGGTAGACTCCTGCTGTACATGTTTCCCTGTGGAGTTTCTTCTTATCTTACAGCTGTTAAAAAAAAGACTAAAGAAGAAGTGTTGTATCTTAAAACACGTCGTCGTAGGATGATATTTGGCCGGGAACAAACAAACGAACAAACAAAACTTGCTTTTCCAAGGATTACAAATCGGGCACGCAGACCCGTCTCATATTTGACCTTTGTAGACACCTTTCACGCGTCAGCTAAAGAAGCTTAGGATAACAGTGAAAGGAGTCAGTAGTCAAGTTTTTTGCTGGGAAGTATCGGTTTCGTTTAATGTAAGCATGTTTACGACCGATGCGATACGAATGTATATGAACAGAGAGAATAGCCTGTGGACAGGGCTGGTTTTCGACTTGATGAGGTCCTAAGCTGTACAAAGCTCTGAGACCCCATCCTGTTAAATTACACCAGTTAATTTCAGAAAACTTACAAATATCTAGGTTAATAAAAGATGCAAGTTGACGCATGTCAAGGTGATTATTTTTTTTTCAATTTATGTATCTCAAAAGAATGTTAGAACAACAACAAAATGCTGAAAAAAATACACCGAAAATAATATTAATAAAATATGAAATTTTCTGGAGAATTAAAAACTAAATATATAAAAGGAGAAGTCAGTAAGTTAGTTATAAATGGTTATGGGATGGCAGGAGAAGGTAGTTGATAGTTTGTAAAGGTGTCATTAGGTGACAGCAATGAGGGTGGGCAAAAGTGCTGCCTGCAAAGGACATTCTTAGGAAATGCTTCCTGTTTATGCTGTCAAATGTTTATCCCGTAAAGCGGTGCATAGCTAGGCTGAAAAAAAAATTCTCAGGGTCGCTCTAAAATTGTTGACGAAGTGTTGATTTCAACAGCCGCATTCGTGAAGCGGGTGGAGGAGATTTTTAGATGTGACAGGTGAGTAATAGTTGACTTTGTAGCAGCTGCAATAAGGTGCTCACAGGTTTTCGGTCCACTGAAAACCCACCTTGGCGGGAGATATTTCGCCAATGACGCAGAGGATGAATGTGAATTGAAAATGTGGTTTGGGAATCAGAGAACGCAGTTTGGGAGGACTGATAATACGATGGGACACGTGCATCAATGCTGGTGGAAATAATGTTGAAAAATGAAGAGACAGTGTGTATGTGTAAAAATAAACGGTTTTCAAGTTGTTCTCTCTTTATTATTATTTTTTCAACAACCATTTATGACTCACTTATTTACTTACCCTCGTATATCAAAAGTAAACTACACATGTGAAAATGATAGGTGTTTGTTAAGGCCCTTACAGACTGTGAGGCCCTAAGGCTTAGGTTAGTTTATGTCTAAATCCAGCGCTGTCTGTGGATAAGCTTAACGATAAAAGTAATACAATATTAGGGGAAGGATGGGGTGGTAACGTAGCAGTTACAATTTTGCCTGTTGGCCTCAAGGCCTTGAATTCGAATCCACATCCAGACGATTATTTTAGTGCGTTGTTGTGAGGTAGCGGCTGGACGCTCACCTGTGGGCCCAAAAATCGTGGGTTCAATTCTCTTCTGGGCCAGAATTTCTTTTCTTTTTTTTCTTCTGAAATGACATTGACTCAGAGGTTGACCATTTCTTTTATTCCTAGGAGGTGAAAGAGACCGGCGTAATGTTGACGGCTCCACCCAGATTGATCAAAAAAATACAGGTGTTGCACTTTATGTTCAATGGGAGCCGTTGTTGTATATCGGCTGGACGCTCGCTGTGGATCCGAAAGTTCAAAGCCGTCTTTTCTCAAACCTGACTTTTAGTTCCTGGTCTACCCAGCCTTACATGACAGGAAAACTTCTTGGAAGTAAAGGCGACAAGCGCCATATTGACCACAACATTCACCGTTTTGTCTAAACAATACAAGCCTATCACTATATACCCAATACTCATAAGGCGGCGAGAGATTGTCACTTTTTTAAACATCACGCCCGGCTCTCTAGCGTAGTTGGCTAAACTGGATTACGCGGTGACCAGGTGACGAACTCCATGTGGTCTGGGCTCACTCCCGGGGATAGGCAGAAAAGCCAAATTTCTCCCAGATTTACGGTATTTACAGTGGAATCATGGCCGGAAAGTTGCGATATCCATAATACCGAGCCTAAGGGTTAACAACTCATGGCTTCTGGATACTAAAACAAACAAACATAAACATCACCGTTTAGCTACGGGAGTAAACGTGGACTTTTACTGACTTTATTCAGAATCGGTTGAAGGAGGGGAGCCAGAAGGCTGTTGACAAATATGACGACAAGCAATCAGTAGACAATAACTAGATACAGCGAACAAAAAACAGCGACACAAAGGATTAAGAATTTCCTTGACACCAAAAACAGGACATGAACAAATGGTTCAGCTGGATTAGCTACTCTCTTTAGAAAAGGGGGTGGCGTGGGGAAAAGGGGGGGGGGGGGGTGGAGAATGTTGATATGTGACTTGGTTGTATGTGATCATTGATTACAATCTCAGGTTGTCTACATTGTGTCTGACTATGCTGAATTCATACTTATCGTATATTTGCGTGTTTAATGTCATGGCTAAAGAATTCAGCTGAGCTAAGTTAAGGAATGGCGTCACAGCACTCAGGTCATTCATATACGCTCTATGCCCGCATTTCTTCAGCCAGTGAGGCGTTTATTTCTGACTATACCAGTAAGATAAAGGGTCATGTCCCACTTTTTTAATGGCACTGGGCATATAGGGCTAGAACTGTATTTTATAGACCAACATCACACCAACCTCCTTACTTCCCAGGACTATATCCGGTACTCCTGGCTGGGTGGACATTGGGACCAAAATCATCTATGGAAAATTATAATGTCAGTTTATGTCAGGGTCTGAATCCACGACCTTCAGACCCACAGGCGAGTGTCTAGCAGCTACACCACAGCGGCGCACAAATAGCAGTTTGATTATACGTCCGTCTTGCCTTTCCTCTTTCCACAGTGTCCCCAGTTCACTTCTCGCCCAACCAGTCTCTCCGCATCGTAAATGTGTGTTCAGTACACCTGCTTACCGTGAAGAAAGTATATAAAGAACGCTAACAAAGTATTACTTCAGATGTAACAAACAAACCCAGTCACATCGTGACAACAGAGTGACAAACTGAAGGAGGAAGAACCAAGGAGAACATGCCGCTATCGAAATGAAATAGTAATTTGCAGATGACAGCTTTCGATTTTCATGTTGTCTAGTGTGTTCTTCTATCTTTCTACTTCTTTCTATGAGTGCCGATGAATACACTTTCTGTTACTTGATTAATTGAGATGACATAATGACAGAAGCTATATAGCAGTGGTTCTCAACCTATCAAATGGCACGACCCTTTAACACAGTTCCTCAAGTTGCGGCGACCCCGAAACATACAATTATTTCCGTCGCTATTTCATAAATCCAATGAAAATTTGTTTTGCAGTGGTCTTTGGCGACCCATGTGAAAGGGTCGTTCGACCCCCAGAAAAGGTCGTGACCCATAGGTTGAGAACCGCTGCTATATGAGGGAGGACTTCGTGATGGCAGGAAAAGACTTTAAAGACAGAATTGGGAAAGCGCTGACTAAAAAGGGAGAAACAAAATGAGGTAGAGAACCGTAATAATTTAAGCAGACAGACAAAAGAATTTGCAAAATAATATTAATATAGTAGTTAGACACATAGGAGGTAATTTATAACGTAAGTAGATGGAGATATTGATGTAGAGAGCCATTATTGACGCAAATAGATAGAGATAATGATGTAGAGAGCCATTTATAGCGTAAGTAGATGGAGATATTGATGTAGAGAGCCATTATTGACGCAAATAGATAGAGATAATGATGTAGAGAGCCATTATTGACGCAAATAGATGGAGATAATGATGTAGAGAGCCATTTATAACGTAAGTAGATAGACACAATGATGTAGAAAGCCATTTATAACGCAAATAGACAGACATAATGATGTAGAGAGCCATTTATAACGTCAGTAGATAGACACAATGATGTAGAGAGCAATTTATAGCGTAAGTAGATAGACACAATAATGTAGAGAACAATATATAACGTAAGTAGATAGACACAATGATGTAGAGGGCAATTTATAGCGTACGTAGATAGACACAATAATGTAGAGAACAATATATAACGTAAGTAGATAGACACAATGATGTAGAGAGCAATTTATAACGTAAGTAGATAGACACAATGATGTAGAGAGCAATTTATAGCGTAAGTAGATAGACACAATGATGTAGAGAACAATATATAACGTAAGTAGATAGACACAATGATGTAGAGAGCCATTTATAGCGTAAGTAGATGCCCGGCTCTCTAGCGAAGTTGGTTAAACCGGACTTTCGCGGCGGCCGGGTGACGAACTCCTTGTGGTCCGGGTTCACTCCCGGGGGTAGGCAGAAAAGCCACATTTCTCCCAGATTAACGGTACCTATAATGGAATCAAGGCCGAAGGGTTGCGATATCCATAGTACCGAGCCAAAGGGTTTACAACTCATGGTTTCTGGATACGTAAAAAAAAAAAAAAAAAAATAGCGTAAGTAGATAGACACAATGATGTAGAGAGCAATTTATAGCGTAAGTAGATAGACACAATTATGTAGAAAACAATTTATAACGTAAGTAGATAGACACAATGATGTAGAAAACAATTTATAGCGTAAGTAGATAGACACAATGATGTAGCAAACAATTTATAACGTAAGTAGATAGACATAATGATGTAGAGAGCCATTTATAACGTCAGTAGATAGACACAATGATGTAGAGAGCAATTTATAACGTAAGTAGATAGACACAATGATGTAGAGAACAATATATAACGTAAGTAGATAGACACAATGATGTAGAAAACAATTTATAACGTAAGTAGATAGACACAATGATGTAG
>CAJHNH020001715.1:37500-50000 GCA_905116865.2 Candidula unifasciata
GCTCCCTTACCAAACTGTTCGGAGAGGGCTGATAAGCCGAGGCTCCCTCCTCATTTTCGACTAGAAAATGTGTAAACAGAAGGGTAGCCTGAACCCCTCCCCCTCTCTCCAATGTATTCTTTGTGTCAGCGCGCCGGCACTCCACTGTACTTAGTAAACTTTTGTGTTGCGCAGCAACCTTGTCAATAGTCTATATCAGTTTGAGAACCTCTCAAAGAAGGCACGACCAAATCTGCTACAGACTTGATTATCACACATAGAGATTACATATACATTCATATTGCATGACAATGGCAGAGACTCGTTGAAGCCTCGTTTAGCATCAGCGATATTGCCAGATTACAGCAATCATCGCCTGTAGATTCAGAGTTGCATCACTCTTGATGGCAGCTTGGCCACATATTTTAACTTTTCTGTGTGTGTATGTGTGTGTGTGTGTGTGCGCGCGCTCGTCTGCGCGTGCGTGTGCGTGATTTATGATGTTTTAACGACATTTGACAGGCTGTTAATTTAACTCATTTAGCACTGAAAATTTTTAGCATCATAAATTCCAAGGTATGTTAGATTAGCTTCCTCTGGATGTTAATTTAACCCTATCCAGCCTCCTTGTTTACCTCCCGTAGTCCAGGAAATATGTTATTTTAACGATTTGCGTCTGATTTTTTAAAAATTGTTCACATAACCAGATATTTGTCTATCTATCTATCTATCTATCTATCTATCTATCTATCTATCTATCTATCTATCTATCTATCTATCTATCTATCTATCTATCTATCTATCTATCTATCTATCTATCTATCTATCTATCTATCTATCTATCTATCTATCTATCTATCTATCTATCTATCTATCTATCTATCTATCTATCTATCTATCTATCTATCTATCTATCTATCTATCTATCTATCTATCTATCTATCTATCTATCTATCTATCTATCTATCTATCTATCTATCTATCTATCTATCTATCTATCTATCTATCTATCTATCTATCTATCTATCTATCTATCTATCTATCTATCTATCTATCTATCTATCTATCTATCTATCTATCTATCTATCTATCTATCTATCTATCTATCTATCTATCTATCTATCTATCTATCTATCTATCTATCTATCTATCTATCTATCTATCTATCTATCTATCTAACTATCTATCTATCTGTCTATCTATCTATCTGTCTATCTGTCTGTCTGTCTGTCTGTCTGTCTGTCTGTCTGTCTGTCTGTCTGTCTGTCTGTCCAAATATCTACCTGCCTACCTTCATGTCTGTCACTGTCAGTCGGCCTATATTTCTTTCAAACCAGCAAACCCACCTATCCATCGATCGAATCGGTCTGTATTTTTGTCTATCTTCCTGACTGTCTGCCTGCCTGCTTAACTGACTGTCTACCTGCCCAACTGACTGTCTGCCAGCCTGCCTACCTGACTGTCTATCTGCCTGCCTACCTACTAAGTCTCTGTATGCTTGCGCGGAGACCATGTATAATTAACTCAAACAATCACATTATATATTTCTCCTCTATCCTAGGACTTCAGTGCCCTTGAATTATTTGCCGCAGATATCACATGCTCCAATGCATGTCTGTGATTGGCCTTCTCTTTTCTTTTGATGACTTCAAGTGCATACATGTAATCTGACCACTATCTTCTTCGTTCGCTTTTTATTTTATTTCCCATCAGCGCTTTTGTGTACGCAGATTTTCAGGTAGGCGGGGGGGGGGGGGGGGGGGAGAATCCTGAGTTTCCCAATGACCCTGAGAACTATGCCGGCGGTAGAAAAGCTACAATTAGAGCCTTCCCAGCATGACAGGTCAAAGTGTAGAGAACAGGGAAAGGTATTATGGTCTACCAGGGTGGGAGCTGAAGCCTAGTGCCGTCACGCCCACCTTTGCAAGTCTTCGGTTTGTCACGAAACAGATGCATCATCGTCATAAAGCAGGTGCTTTGCAGTGAGTCGTTCTCATCAAATTCTGTCTTCAAGAAACTCGGTCTTTCGCCAGCGCTTCCGCCAAGTGTACTTTCATATTAACTGAGCCATTTACATTCTCTGCCCATCTTCGAGTTGGTCGGCCCTTGCCCCTCTTCCTGGTACCATGCCTTCTTCTATTATTTTTTTCGAATCTGCCACGGCGCTTGATATCAGTTTCAGAGACAAGATGTTGTTTATTAGCCAATCTTCCTTGATTTTCACATCTTTTAAAATGTTAGTATTTCTTCTCTTCTTTGTGCATGGTATTCTGAGAATCTTTCTTTAGCATTTCAGCTCAAAAGCCCGTTTTTTCTTTGACGCTATACCCTTGTCACTAATTTCGGCAATTTGCGTAGCACGTTTCTTATCCTTGATGTATAGGGTCTCACGGGCGAGGTGGTTAAACTCCTTGCGTCGTGCTATGGGCGTTCACTTGTCAGTTTAGAAATCACTGTTTCAGTTCGCACATCTGGTTTCGAGATCCATGATTGTCTTCGGCTAGGAAATGTTGTTGAAGCTACGGAGTCTTGGGCTTTGTGCAAAAGCCTCGGAATCACCATCAGCTGCAAAGGGGAGAGAAAGAGAGAGAGAGAGAGAGAGAGAGAGAGAGAGAGAGAGAGAGAGAGAGAAAGTGAGAGAGAGAGAGAGAGAGAGAGAGAGAGAGAGAGAGAGAGAGAGAGAGAGAGAGGGTGAACTAAATGGGATCAAACATGACAATGTTATATCGATGCTTTCACCAGTTAACGACGCTTAGGGGTATGTGTCGATTTTAAATAGTCGAATCCATCTATCAACGATCTACAATGGTACACTGCGTTATTCTTTTCGAAACAATTTGTTTAAATGTATCGTAGAACTCGTCACGAATGTACAACAGTACTGATTAAGTGCCTACTGCTCTTTCACGACTGTGTGTTCTGCTTATCGACTGTTAATCGGGTTAAATCAGTTGCAAATTGGAAACCTCCCGAGGCAACTACAGTAGCCAATTAGACTGTTACTATAGGCTTTGAACTGCGATGGAGTGAACTAAGCGAATTTCGATGTTTAGAGAACTGAGACTGAATCGGGTGAATGTTAAAGTTTAGGAAAGCTGTTTTTTTTTTTAAATGATTTTGAAGTCTAGATACGTGTAAGACGTTAGAATTGCAAATTTTGAATTTTTGGAAAGCTGTTATGAGACAGTGATACATTTTAAAATTCAAAAAAGCTGTTCTGTTAGGTGGCTGTAATTGAATTTCAAACATCAGAGAGGCGCAATGATCTTTGAAGTGGGTGAATGTCTAAGTTTAGGGAAACTGTTGCCAGGCAATGAAGTCTGTAAATTTTGAAATGTTGAGCTGTCTTGATGCAGTTGAACTTTGAAGCAAAGAGAAACTGTTGTCAGGCTTTAACTGGATACATTTTAAAGTTTAGGGGGAAAAGTAAACTCCGGCGGAAAGTTCTGGATATTCGTCTACCTCCGGACTTTCGTCGTGTTCCAGAACCTAAATGTTGTGTGTACATCCGTTTCACAGATCTGGCCTTTATGTGTGCAACTGGTTGTTCCTCACATTCCAGGTAGATGGACTCCGACTTCCAAGTATGCTCCCCAGTTAGCCGACTGAACAACTTTTGTATGGGACGAACTGAGACGGAAGTTTAAGAAACATATTGTAGTATTCTTAGCTTGCAGGATGTGGAAATTTACAGAAATGTATTGGTGCGTTGGTCACGGCTAGACATTTGCCTGCAAGTCCAGAGGTCTTGGTGTCAAATCCTTGTCGAGACGCACCGCCCCGCCCCCTTATAAATAATTAAACTTAGCTATCAGGCCTGCTCAAGTAATATCCTGGAAAGTAAAGGCGGTTGATGTGATGTTGTTGAACACGTCACAAGTTGAGTGCTCGTTAAATTATAAAATATATATCTAGCCAGGTGTGTTTTTCAGTGTGATACTTCCTTCAGCATGATTATGAACAAGTAATAGATCCATTGAAGACACAATAGGGGTCCGCATCGTCATGCTAACGGAGAACACGTGACTTAAACTTACAACTATTTACAGATGGTGAAGTAACATTCTTAGAATCACCGAAGTTAAAGTAACATTCTTAGAATGAAAGAGGGTAGACTAAAGGTCTTAGAATGACAGAAGGTGAAGTAACATTCTTAGAATGACAGAAGGTAAAGTAACATTTTTAAAATGACAGAAGGTATAGTAACATTCTTAGAACAACAGAAGGTATAGTAAGATTCTTAAAATGGCAGAAGCTGAAGTAAGATTCTTACAAAGACAGAAGGTTAAGTAACATTCTTTAAATCACAAAAGGTAAAGTAACGTTCTTGGAATGACAAAAGGTAAAGTAACGTTCTCAGAATGACAGAAGGTTAAGTGATATTCTTAGAATGACAGAAGGTAAAGTTATGTTCTTAGAATGACAGAAAGTAGAGTAACATTCTTAGAATGACGGAAGGTGAAGTAACAACTACTTAGAATAAGAGAAATGTAAACTAATATACTTCCTGGTATTACAAGAGTCAAGCCTACGATGATATTCACCCACGCCGAGGTCTTACACCAACATCCGCTCCTTGTTAGCGACAACGGCAACCCGAGATACTGGCAACATAGGACTCAAGAATCATGTCTCCGTTACCACGAAGCTGGTCCTCTTGTGTTTGTCCCCCTCTGTTAAAATTCAAGCACTTACTCCATACATCAGATCAAGGTCAGCACCAAATTACTCTACTATTGTTTTCCTGACTAGTCTGTAGCGAAATTCGACGATTGTGAACCCATGCGGAAGATCTTGGTTGATCCTCTGTTACTTTAATCGCTTTCCTGTACCTGAATATTGAGTGTAATTCTGCTTTAGATGTGTTGCCTATTGAGTGCAGACTGTTGGTTACCTGCCTGTCAGGCAGATGTGATAGGACTTAGCTGGAAGCATCAGTCTTATCTACGTTGTTAGTGTTAGGGCTGACAGTGGCGAATATGTTACCTGTTTCAAGGATGTCAGCGTAGACGTGTCATGATCAGAGTAAGTTCTGACACTAACGTACCGCTGCAGGTCCTGATGCAGCATCTCTGCATCCTGTTTACTTGCTCCCAAAAGTTATTTTCAGTTATGAATTAAACCCCGTCCTCTTAGCACTGGGGACATTCCCATAAACGCTCCGTCTTCATCTTCAGCAGCAAGCGCAGAGTTCCAATTCAGATGGTACCAGTAACAGTATGATTGTTTGTCTGTCTTGTCCTTTCCCTTAGTGTTCAGATCTCGGCCAGATCCGGTCGTCACTCTGCACCGTTCACTTCAGTCGGTGATGATATGTTTATAACTCTGCATGATTTATTCGCTTCCATTGGCCTGCCATTACATCTATCCTGTCATGTATCAGTTCACAACCAAGTGGCGCAGAACCAGCAACTCTATCTCCCTGTGCCTTTCCCAACACACCGGCACCATGGAAAAAATACCAGAAGGACGTGAACTAGACTAGCCGAGGCATCTTATGCGATGCTTGCTGCTCTGCACAAAGCATACTTCATTAGCCACATCTAGCCTCTGATGCATCAAGTTACCACCCAGCTGTACAGCACCAGCCAACCTCTCCGCTACTTCACTCCCAATACACTGGCATAGCTTGCAGGCAAAGCAGTATATTACCGCTTTATGTTTGACACTCAATGACATAGTAGCGAAATATTGTTCACGATGTATGCTTTGTAACTTGATTTGTGGGTATAGCAATTAAATACTTTGAACATCTACCGCATTTCACATAAAAATTGTTAAACATTATGTAAATAACACTTTTTTTTTGGCTCTAACCTCCAGGTATTGTCGTTTGTCACTGAATCGATACGCACGTTTGAATAAGTACGGTAAAAAGTAAAATAGATTTTTCTGGAGATTTAAACAGCAGGTTCTGCAATAACAGGCAATCTTCGGCTTATGGGATTTGTATGTAAGGCGTAAATAGTCGATTGTTGCTATCTGTCTGTTATTACCTACCTATCTATCTGTCTTTAGGTCAGACGATCTGCTGGTCTGTCTCTCAAGTCGTGCTATCTATCTGTTTAATCTGTCCGTCCGTTCGTCTGTCTGTCTGTCTGTCCGTCCGTCCGTCCGTCCGTCCGTCTGTCTGTCTGTCTGTCTGTCTGTCTGTCTGTCTGTCTGTCTGTCTGTCTGTCTGTCTGTCTGTCTGTCTGTCTGTCTGTCTGTCTGTCTGTCTGTCTGTCTGTCTGTCTGTCTGTCTGTCTGTCTGTCTGTCTGTCTGTCTGTCTGTCTGTCTGTCTGTCTGTCTGTCTGTCTGTCTGTCTGCCTGCCTGCCTGCCTGTCTGTCTGTCTGTCTGTCTGTCTGTCTGTCTGTCTGTCTGTCTGTCTGTCTGTCTGTCTGTCTGTCTGTCTGTCTGTCTGTCTGTCTGTCTGTCTGTCTGTCTGTCTGTCTGTCTGTCTGTCTGTCTGTCTGTCTGTCTGTCTGTCTGTCTGTCTGTCTGTCTGTCTGTCTGTCTGTCTGTCTGTCTGTCTTTTCCATCATTTAATGTCTCGAACAACTTTCGGTCCCTACGTCTTTGTTGTCACTCGAAAATTCTCGGTGCATTGTGATCACTTGCACAAGTTTCTCCTCGACAAAAAAAATTTACACTGATCAAAGTAGACATAGACAGCTGGTGTGTGGGACATAGACAGCTGGTGTGTGGGACATAGACAGCTGGTGTGTGGGACAAAGCTGGTGTGTGGGACATAGACAGCTGGTGTGTGGGACATGGACAGCTGGTGTGTGGGACACAGACAGCTGGTGCGTGGGACATAGCTGGTGTGTGGGACATAGCTGGCGTGTGGGACATAGCTGGCGTGTGGGACATAGACAGCAGGTGTGTGGGACATAGCTGGTGTGTGGGACATAGACAGCTGGTGTGTGGGACATAGCTGGTGTGTGGGACATAGACAGCTGGTGTGTGGGACATAGCTGGTGTGTGGTACATAGACAGCTGGTGTGTGGGACATAGACAGCTGGTGTGTGAGACATAGACAGCTGGTGTATGGGACATAGCTGGTGTGTGGGACACAGACAGCTGGTGTGTGGGACATAGACAGCTGGTGTGTGGGACATAGACAGCTGGTGTGTGGGACATAAACAGCTGGTGTGTGGGACATGGACAGCTGGTGTGTGGGACATGGACAGCTGTTGTTTGGGACATAGCTGGTGTGTGGGACATAAACAGCTTGTGTGTGGGACATAGACAACTGAGTGTGTGGGACATAGACAGCTGGTGTGTGGGACATAAACAGCTGGCGTGTGGGATATAGACAGCTGGCGTTTGGGACATAGACAACTGGTGTGTGGGACATAGCTGGTGTGCGGGACATAGACATATGGTGTGTGGGACATAGACAACTGGTGTGTGGGACATAGACAGCTGGTGTATGGTCATAGCTGGTGTGTGAGACATAGACAGCTTGTGTGTGGGACATAGACAACTGAGTGTGTGGGATATAGACAGCTGGTGTGTGGGACATAAACAGCTGGCGTTTGGGTCATAGACAACTGGTGTGTTGGACACAGCTGGTGAGCGGGACATAGACTTATAGTGTGTGGGACATAGACAGCTGGTGTATGGGACATAGCTGGTGTGTGAGAATAGACAGCTTGTGTGTGGGACATAGACAGCTGTTGTGTCTGGGACATAGACAGCTGGTGTGTGGGACATAAACAGCTGGCGTGTGGAACATAGACAGCTGGTGTGTGGGACATAGACAGCTGGTGTGTGGGACATAGACGGCTGGTGTGTGGGACATAGACAGCTGGTGTGTGGGACATAGCTGGTGTGTGGGACATAGACAGCTGGTGTGTAGGACATAGACAGCTGGTGTGTGGGACATAGCTGGTGTGTGGGACATAGCTGGTGTGTGGGACATAGACAGCTGGTGTGTGGGACATAGACAGCTGGTGTGTGGGACATAGCTGGTGTGTGGGACATAGCTGGTGTGTGGGACATAGACAGCTGGTGTGTGGGACATACAGCTGGTGTGTGGGACATAAACAGCTGGCGTGTGGGACATAGACAGCTGGTGTATGGGACATAGCTGGTGTGTGAGACATAGACAGCTTGTGTGTGGGACATAGACAACTGAGTGTGTGGGACATAGACAGCTGGTGCGTGGGACATAAGCAGCTGGCGTGTGGGACATAGACAGCTGGTGTGTGGGACATGAACAGCTGGCGTGTGGGACATAGACAGCTGGTGTGTGGGACATAGACAGCTGGTGTGTGGGACATAGACAGCTGGTGTGTGGGACATAGACAGCTGGTGTGTAGGACATAGACAGCTGGTGTGTGGGACATAGCTGGTGTGTGGGACATAGCTGGTGTGTGGGACATAGACAGCTGGTGTGTGGACTGTTTTGAGAAGCAATGGACTCGAGAACTTGGTGACAACTGGCAAGATTGATGGGAGGAAAAAAGATAGGCATGGTGCGAGATGATAATAAGTGGTTCTGGTGATGGAGTCTGATTGGAAAACATGACAGTCTTCACTTATCTCCTATTCACATGATGATGATGATGATGATTATAATTCACATGTTCATTAGCCTGTCTGATTATGACATCTTTATTAATGCATTTTTCACAATAAAGATCACCATAGCTGGACTTTTTGCTTCACGTGGGTATCGTACTTCCTACAACAGGCACATTTGGTCGTATATTTGTTTTTCTAATTTTTTGTTTTTAAATACACGCGCGCTCGCGACTGCGCGCACGCACACACACACACACAATATATAAGAACAGACGCTTTCCAGTTTTTGTGTGCGTACATTTTAATTACTATGATCACTAGACAAGTTCGAATTTCAATTGCCCTGAGAGCCACGATGCAAAATTCAATATTCCAAACAGCGATCAGGTTTACGTGCATCTCTTTTAGAAGCTCCTAGATCACTTCTTATCATAGCTGAGAAACCATCGACCCGGCTGCTTCGAGATACCAGGTAAGGGATTTTGTCTATTTGTGTAGTATTATTTAATTTGTATGTGCTGATGAGGGCTCCATATCCACAACTTTCACGTTTTGTTTGTATTTGTTATATTGTAAAGCTTGCTAATATACTTTTCGTTCGATTTAATATCTTATCATAGTTGGCCCTACTGCCTGTTCAGCTACCACATGACTTCATAGGTAAGGCCCACAATGGGAAGAACTTTTCTAGGAGCTCCTACCACATCATGTGGGCTGGGACGCAGAAGCCAGATCCCACATCGTCAGAAATCTCTAAGATAAACACATCAGACTTGAGCTGAAAAAGGACAAGAAGGCTCGTGTAGTTCTCGCTCTTCCATGGAGTTTCTGCTCTATACGCGACAGTGATGGAGACCAGGATAAGGTGGAGGGCGGGAGAATAGAACTATCTTACACACTCCCGGGCCAAGCTAGGCAATTAAATCTAGTAGATATGTGTTTTAGTGTGTGTGTTTACTTCTGTGTAATGATATAATTAGCAGTGTATGTAGGTATGTAAGCAAGTAGATGGATACTTAACTAAAGGCGCATAAGAAGGCAAATAATTATCGGTGCTTTCTTTGAAGTAGGAGTGCCTTTGCCTAAGAGGCGAGGAACCAACAGTCTGCATACAGATAAAAACGGATGTACACACAAAACTCAAGTTCTGGAACAAAGAACAAAGTCCAGAAGTAAATGAACAACCATAACTTTCCACCAGAGTTTAACATCGAGTGATCGCTAGGGAAATGATGTACTCAGGTGGGTTCTAATCTTCACGTAGATATTATGTAAAAGGGCCCTTTTCCGATCCTTATACATGTTGAGCTAGACCTGTTTTATCGACTGGTCGGAACTGGGTGGATTATGTGGTTAACATCACGCCGGCCACTTTTACTTCTCATGAATACGTCTGTTACCCATTGAGGGCTGAGTCAACATGGGAGCGAAAATCATTAAAAAAAAATAAAAAAAATTGGACTCCGTCAGGAACCCAAGACTTTCCGATCTGCAGACGAGGTTCTGGCCGCTAAACCACAGCTGCTGTCAGATATATGTGTAAGTTAGTACATATGTACGTATTACGTGGGTATGTACGTAGGTAGACACGTATGCATTTACTTATATAATTGCATAGGTAAGCAGTCGTGCAAAACTAATATTACTGTAGTTTAGGCTGACTTGGAAACTATCGAGCATTCGTTTTACCGAAACGTATTGATAATCGATCGTTTTCGATCTTGTCTGCCATTACATCTACAAGATTGTCCAGCCTACGTTCAGACACTTCCACAAACCCGCGTCATATGCATATCTAACTGGTATATTAGTACATCGAATCAATCCATACCCGGATGAAAACACGCAAACCGATTGGCATCTCACAGCCTCCGTTAAACATGCAGTGATTTTCAAAGATTTCTGTTTTTCACCCCTCGGCTATAATGATCTATCTTAGTGTTCTTCAATTCGCAATATGCGGCTCACTGGTGGGCCGCGGAAAAGTGCAGGTGTGCTGCCTAAATGTATGCCTGACATGTAACGGGGTCGGGTAGATAGAGTTTCTCTTCCAGGACTACGGTCTCTAGATTAACATCCCAAGCACGAGAAGCAAAAAGGTACACATCCTGGACACCTCCTTCAACAGCATGAAATAGTTATTAAAAACTAGAGAACTCAAATGAATGTTATTGCAACGCTTCGTCTGTAAGAAGCAGCGCCCCAGCCACGTATTTCTGAGTTTCTAACCTTTACGCAGAAGCAGCAGATGTCCCATAAGATACATATATTTTGTATTCACATCGGATTTAACAAAAGCTGTGCTATCTACATTTAATTGTCTTTTGTAATTGTTATGCTGTCTTGTGGGTCGCAAAACAATTTCCACTGCTGTGATGGGCCGATGGTGTTGAAAGGTTGAGAAACACTGAATCTCTCTCGCGCTGAGCCCACGTGCTCGGGGGAACTATAATTCTATCTGCGCCCTCAACCAAACCTCGCTATCTATGTTGTCTTTTCCTATTCTATGAAAGTCGCACGACTCTCACTTCGTCTGCAACTCGTGCTCCCGTTAGAAGATCAATGTTAATATAATTCATTATATAATCTTGCTTGGGTTGGCATTGGGACGGGTTTTCACATACGAGGAGACTACGAGTGGCTGGGATATCGATGGCCAATATGTCTGAGATACGAATGGGTGCGTTTTATAAGGTAAGTTATTCATTCGCTAAACGCAGGCCGTCGTTTTGCATTTACTATTCGTACGAAAGGGATGCAATTGTTGTCTGTGTGTGGCAAGGACCCTCTGCTATGATTGCAGGCATATTGGGCATGTTAGGCTTGACTGCTTGGCGAGTGATGTGGTCAGCATCATGTCAACCGTCTTTACATTTCAGGACTTTTACCAGGTACCCATTGAAAGCTGGGTCAACCTGGAAGCCAAGGTCATTAACAACAAAGGCTGGCTCCGTCAGGAAGCAAACCAACAACCTTCGGTTCTACATGCAAGCGTTTAGCCGCTACACTACTGAGGCTTCCAGTATACTAGGATACAACCGTTTAGAAGAGCCGGGTGCAGCAATTTATTCTTCTTTTGCGTTTGTCATTGAAATGGCGACAGGCACGTTGTCTTGCGGTTTTCATCTAAACTGTGATATCTGCCCTTTTGACTTAACACATCACATTTCAGTTGAACCATAATTAGAACACATTTTACTACATACTTTGTAGGGACCTAGTTAATCTAATCATTTTTCTTTCTCAGTGGGGTCTGGAACCATTACCGGGAATGTGCAGTTGACTTTAGAAACAAATGGTAGAAAGAAAAGCAGTTACCGAAAGGAACATAATTTCTGTCGTCATTTTGACATTCGAAATACTTGTAATTTATTGAGTGAAACTGTTCAAATTACACAAAAGAGTACTTTAGGGTTCAACCAATCAATTGAAGGTTCTTTAGCGTCTAGGTGATGGATAGCTTTTAGAAGAGAAGGCTTTCCCGTAACTAATAAAAACGCGCCATTTTACAAATGTGCGTTTTCGTTTGTTTGTTTGAAAGAGTATAACAAGAAATAATGAAACAGAGAAGGTAATTACATCAGTAGGAGGACGACTTTAGCTCAAATGGTGGGGAGGGGGGGGGTACATTTATTAGGGCGGGGATATCTTCTTCTTCTTCTTCTTTCTTCTTCTTTTCTTCTTCTTCTTCTTCTTCTTCTTCTTCTTCTTCTTCTTACTTCTTCTTCTTCGTCTTCTTCTTCTTCTTCTTCTTCTTCTTCTTCTTCTTCTTCTTCTTCTTCTTCTTCTTTCTTCTTCTTCTTCTTATCTTCTTCTTCTTCTTCTTCTTTCTTGCTTCTTCTTTCTTCTTCTTCTTCTTCTTACTTCTTCTTCTTCTTCTTCTTCTTCTTCTTCTCTTCTTCTTCTTCTTCTTCTTCTTCTTCTTCTTCTCTTCTTCGGACTTCTTCTTTCTTTTCTTTCTTCTTCTTCTTATTCTTCTTCTTCGTCTTCTCTTCTTCTTCTTCTTCT
>CAJHNH020001715.1:57500-127500 GCA_905116865.2 Candidula unifasciata
AGAAAGAAAGAAAGAAAGAAAGAAAGAAAGAAAGAAAGAAATTAAGAAAGAAAGAAAGAAAGAAAGAAAGAAAGAAAGAGAAAACTAACTTCCAGACAGGCGACCAGACACAAATTCTACGTTCACAAGCCAACATATTGTTACACTTTACAGAAAACACCCTCTGGCCATTCTCCATTTATAATTGCTTCTAAAGTTACAGCTACCAAGTCCGCCAACTCTCACTCTCTCACCCACTGATCGCCTCACCCACTTACCCTCTCACCCACTTGCCACAGGCTCCATTCAGATACCGTGGTTTTTATGGCAAAGTTAAGGCTCCTTATGGTGTCTAGTGCATGCATATTTCATTGGGAAACAGCTACCCGGCTCAGATGAGGGCGGTGTTGTCATAACTCAAAACTCATTAAAATTGTAAAAGATTTCTCCTTATGAGCGATTAACGGAATTTGACAGGTTGTCAAATCGCTGAAAGTTCGTCTGTTCATCTTTCTAAATACTTTTACATCTTTATACATGTATGTCTGTCAATTACAGACAAGTCAAAATTATGAACAACCCCTATAAATACAATCGGAAGCTATTTTAATATTATCTCATAGCAGACTACTTGTCCCCTCAAAAGATAAAAGTATCTCAAGCATATAGTGGATTTCTCCTTGATTTATTATATTAGTATTTTTACCGTTTTTAAATGTAGGTATACTAGAGTACAGTGTAACTAAGATGGTGTTGATGATATTTATTATTATTATCTGCTAAAATGATGAATGATAAAAATAATGTATGTACGGAGTGAGGCCAGAAGGGCAGAATGTGAGACGTGCTTGTGTGCCCAATTCGTAACCCTCTGAAAATAAAGTTCGTTCTTTCGCTCGTTCTGTCTGTGTAAATCAGTCAGTTATTCTGTCTATTGGTCTGGCCACGTACTTTTATATCAGTTTATCTGTCGCAGGTTTGTCTATTCATCTCTCTCGCTATCTCTCTCTCTGGACATATGTCTGTTTGTCTATAAGTCACACAAGGCCCGCAGTTGATGGTTCCATTCTGTTCCATCTTCTACAGCTGTTTCAGTTGCATGGATGGAATCTGGTCCAGCACTTTTGGTCTCTCCAATCAATTTTGATCTTAGAGTCTTGTTTTTGGACGTCCTCATTTCATAACCTACATAACATAACCCTTTACCCGTTGGAGTCGTTCAGGCGTATCAGTGGCAGTACTAGCAGACAAAACCGTCATCTTTCTCTGTCTTCCGCTTGTTGAACATAATGTGGTCACCTCAATTTCTGGATGTCATTTCAGGTACTTCTTAGCTTCCCCCTCCCCACCCTCCTCCCTTATTCCTCGCGCTTTCTTCGACTACACCTTATTGTCCCTTTACAGTTTGTCTTTGCAAAAGATTTTGATTTCACCACCTGTCTGAACCAAACTAGCTTGCGACATTTCACCAATGCCTTGTTTCCTAAGTCGACCTATTTCACATGTTTAGTGATTCTCTGATTGCTTAACCGCATATTGGGCCTTGTGTCGCAGCCTTCTCTGTCTTATAACTAACTGTTGATCGTTATATAGTTTAATTCTATAATTATCTTGTCATCCCTTTTTGGGATGCAATTTTTCGTTATTTGAAGCCATACTCTGGCTCTTGCCAGGGGCCGCAATATAGCCCGGCCATAAATGTTGTCTAATGGCTAAACGTGGTTTCTGGGACATCTTCACGGTTGATCCTTATCCACATGGTAGCACTTTGTGTCATCGGGTGTTTATCGCTTGTGTGATGTCCTAGCGGGGTAAAAGAAGATGCTTCAGCTGCTCAGAGGAAATATATTTGTTTTGAAGCCCAGAGTCTGTAGTTTTTCTATCTTTTTCTTTATTCAGTATGCCTAACTTTTGATGTGTATTGCTGTATACATCACTTGTTTCCACTCATCTATGTGAATGGTCTTTTCGTTGCAGCCGTTGACTCCAAGTGTTTGTAGATCTACCTGGATGTAATCTGGTAATTTTAATTTCAGATTCATAGCAAACGGGTCACCCCATCTTTGCTCCGCTCCTGTGCCAACGAAAAACACACAGAATGTTAATCACAGTCCCTTGTGGAAAGACTGACAAACTGCTGTCTCAGCAAATCTAGCAAACACTCGCATTAAAAGCATATGGTAGCCATCCGAAGTGCTAACACAAACAGTCTGACGTTATAAATGCAGTTCATCATTGATGGTAGCAGAAGTCACAAAAAAGATCAGCAGTTGCACACGCGATCAATTTTAATCAAATAATGGCCCCACCAGTATTGCGACAACCGGCATCGCGCCATTTTATGAATCTACAAATCACACCACCACGTTGGTCAGTCGAAAAACATTCCAAATGAAATCCGCAGCTCACAGTGTCACGCCATGCACTCAACTCAGAAGCTGGGTAACGAAACTATATACTTCAGTCTACAAATAGAGCAAAGAAGCAACGGCCACAGTCTGGCAGAAGCAAAAATGTATGCCTCGGCTCAAAACAGTGGCAGTGCCTAATGTTCATTTGGACCTGAAGCATTATGTGAGGGTTAATAAACTGTCACCCCAGCAGTACCCTACTATTAGCTGGGGAAGGGAATTAGGACATTACATCCACCATCAAGAGTCGCCCCAACAACGACCTGACTGCCTTCGTTAACGACTGTTCACCCAACAGCCATGCAGTTCTTTGGCACGAAGGAGACACCTTGAACTTGGGTTTCGGACTGCCGACTCCCTACACGAAGATATATGTGTGCTACTGGTGTCCCGTAGCCAAAATACTATCTCACTGTATTACTAAAATTCAGCACGCATACTCAAACGCGCAGTAGTTAACAAACACACACACACAAACAGACACACACATATACATACACTCATTACCTGCCACCCGCTTGCTTGCTGGTGCAGCACACATGACTACATATTTATATAAGTATATATATATCGGGAGAGGGAGAGAGTGAGACAAGAGAAGAATCATGCAGAATGACCACACATATGTAAGACACTGACCCAGGGAATTCCCTATGCACACAAGGTTGGCATGACTGGCTCCAAGAAGGGGACAGTAAATTCAAATGGCTCAGTCAGATCAAACACAGTCCCTGCTGTGACAGAAAGTTGGCTGAAAGAAAGGACTGCCGTAGAAAGGTACACCCAGGGGACGGTTTCAGAAAGAACTGCATACTTTGTGGTAGGGTAACATTGCTTGAAAAATGTATTCTGCAAGCCACCGGGGGGTTGCATTCACATTTTCTAGGTTCTAGCAATAGTAATACCTGGATGTTATCTCTCCGTCGTCTTCCTGGTCTGCATCTGCCCTATCTCTATTCAACTCGTCTATGTACGCAGTTTTTGTCCACCTGGTTTCATAATCAGTTTGAAAATACCGCCGTAAGTCACGTGACTACAGTAACCGTCCGGCAACTAGACGATGTATTGTGTGACACCATTCACGTTTCAATGGAGTTTATTCAGGTGTTTTTCGCGTGCTTTTTTATAGGTTGATGAGGACGGCGTTTGTGACTTAGGAGTTGCGAGTCCGACTCGTAATTCCGACGTACCGCGATCAAAACCCACTGGTGGCTGCGTGGATTTTTTTTTCACCCTGCCCAAAATGGGTACGAGGATGTATGTCCAGGGAAAGTAGAGACGGCTGGCGTAATGCTGACCACATTACCCAGCGATTGTGTCGATTAGTCTGTAAAAATATGGGGTGCTCTTCCCATATGCCCGATGCGCCCAAGGCGTGAAAATGAATCTTTACGTATTGATAGTTTGATGACAGCCTGTTGTAACAACTTAACGAGGTGGAGCTAAATATGCGTGGCAATAAATGGTGCCATATACTATTTGAGTCTGCATTATTTAAAATCTGTTCTTTGTCATTCTTTCTATTTGACATGAACACAGATGTGTCAGTTTATCTACCTCTATGGCTATCTGTTTGTCAGACAATACGTCACATGAGACCCGCAGTTGATTGTTTCTTTTTATCCTCTGCAATTTGGTTAATAACACTGACAAATTGTCATTTTTGATACAACTGTTATTGAGCCAGCTAGACTTATGGGACCCCCTTCTAACAAGCCATGCACATCTAAGTGTCACAGCTAGACTTATGGGACCCCGTTCTAACAAGCCATGCACATCTAAGTGTCACAGCTGGACTTATGGGACCCGCTTCTAACAAGCCATGCACATCTAAGTGTCACAGCTAGACTTATGGGACCCAGTTCTAACAAGCAATGCACATCTAAGTGTCACAGCTAGACTTATGGGACCCCATTCTAACAAGCCATGCACATCTAAGTGTCACAGCTGGACTTATGGGACCCCGTTCTAACAAGCAATGCACATCTAAGTGTCACAGCTGGACTTATGGGACCCCGTTCTAACAAGCCATGCACATCTGAGTGTCACAGCTGGACTTATGGGACCCCGTTCTAACAAGCAATGCACATCTAAGTGTCACAGCTGGACTTACGGGACCCCCTTCTAACAAGCCATGCACATCTAAGTGTCACAGCTGGACTTATGGGACCCCCCTTCTAACAAGCAATGCACATCTAAGTGTCACAGCTGGACTTATGGGACCCCCCTTCTAACAAGCCATGCACATCTAAGTGTCACAGCTGGACTTATGGGACCCCCTTCTAACAAGCCATGCACATCTAAGTGTCACAGCTGGACTTATGGGACCCCCCTTCTAACAAGCCATGCACATCTAAGTGTCACAGCTGGACCTATGGGACCCCCTTCTAACAAGCCATGCACATCTAAGTGTCACAGCTGGACTTATGGGACCCCCCTTCTAACAAGCCATGCACATCTAAGTGTCACAGCTGGACTTATGGGACCCCCTTCTAACAAGCCATGCACATCTAAGTGTCACAGCTGGACTTATGGGACCCCCTTCTAACAAGCCATGCACATCTCAGTGTCACAGCTGGACTTATGGGACCCCCTTCTAACAAGCCATGCACATCTAAGTGTCACAGCTGGACTTATGGGACCCCCCTTCTAACAAGCCATGCACATCTAACTGTCACAGCTGGACTTATCGGACCCCCCTTCTAACAAGCCCTGCACATCTAAGTGTCACAGCTAGACTTATGGGACCCCCCTTCTAACAAGCCCTGCACATCTAAGTGTCACAGCTAGACTTATGGGACCCCCCTTCTAACAAGCCCTGCACATCTAAGTGTCACAGCTAGACTTATGGGACCCCCCTTCTAACAAGCCCTGCACATCTAAGTGTCACAGCTAGACTTATGGGACCCCCCTTCTAACAAGCCCTGCACATCTAAGTGTCACAGCTGGAACATGCCAACCTTAACTCCTTCGCTACCACACAACTCAGTAAACCATTGTTGACTCATTCGAATGTGATTCCCATTTCATAGTAACGTCCAGCTTGTGTGTATGCTGGGAAGGTTTCGATTGCTAGCTAAGTGGCTAACAATACATTTCCTACTTCTTCTAACTGTTGAAACCGCGGCATCGTTAACATAGTCACTCATTTAGCTTCTTCAACCGTCTAATGTGTTCTTCAAGAGAGTAGAGATCGTAGATTTAGCCATGTCATATTACTTAGGGAGATCAGAAACATGAACGCTGTTCTCGTGATTAGCTATTATTTCCTTCCTCGTTTCTATTGTAATACACTCAGGTGTCTTTATACTAGGGCTGTACCGATGAGTAGGGATTTTCACTATTCGGCCGAATACGAATAGTGAGACCAACTATTCGGCCAAATACGAATAGTGTATCATCATCATCATCATCAGGTGCCTTGCCGACTGGTGTGAGCCTAGTCACATTCTGCGACTTCCTGCAGCATGTATTAGTTCGTGTGCTGACACACCTCCATGCGATGCAACAAGACTGTTAAGACTCTTCTCTCGTTGTCTTCCTCTATCCCTCCTTCCACAGATCTTTTCAGTGGTCACCCATGTTCCCTCTTCTCATAACATGGCCAAAAAATAATGACTGTCTCCTTCTGAGGTCTGTGATTAGTTGTCGTTGGCCTCCCGCCTCTTTCAAAACCTCTTGGTTGCTTTTTTTTTTTTTTTGGCTCTCCAGGGTATTTTGAGTAGTTTTCTGTAAAACCACATCTCTGAAGCCTCAAGAAATTGTTTGGCCAGCCTACCGTTTATCCAGGACTCACAGCCATATATTAAAACTGGATGCTGTACCACGCAACCGGGTCGAATTTGCCCCCACTACGACAGAGGCAACAACTATTGTGTAAATGAGAGTGTTATTTCAGTCTATCGCAGTGTATGCAGAAACGGGTGTAAGGTAACCACTATTCGTATTTGGTCCGACCGCAAGCATTCGGCCGAATAGCGAATAGTTATTAGGTCCACTATTCGGCCCAGAAGCGAATACGAAGCGAATATTCGGTACAGACCTACTTTATACCACTGTTACTTACACTTGTCCACTTTCTCAGATCCATAATGAGGATTAATTTAATGCAGCACGCGAGCGCGCGCGCACACACACACATATTGTATCAAGAATAATGCAATGACAATGTTCACAACGCGCAGGTCTGAGTAAAAAATTGTGCTATTCATTATCCGAAATACGACGCCAAAACCATCTTTGTGCGTTCATGTGCCGAGTGAAAATTTGTTCGAAAATTGTGTTCGTGGACCAAGCTGTTCGTGACTAGAGGCTTTCATGATCCGAGATATCACTGTCTATTTTGTTTTTTCTTTCTTTTATCACAGAGAGATGCTACTGGTATATGAATGATTAGTTTAACAATTTTTGGCCCCAGCGTTTTCAGCATTACTCCTAGGTATGTATTGTCTCTGAGCTAAAGTTGGCCAGTGACACATAACGCGAAAGCGACGGAGATGTGGTTTTATAAAGGAGGGATGAGATAAAACGAGATATATTGATGTCTTGACAAGATCTGACTTCCAAATAAAACGGACTGCCCACATCAAAAGTAGATAACATACATTATATGGTCCTGCATGTGGAGGGGACAAACTGGAGTACATCGTGACGGTGGGAAAGTGTTTGGGACGGAGGAGATGGGCAGAGGAAGACCGAGCGATAAGACACTGGACAATTTTGTATCAAGGTATGGAAGATCATTTGTGCCAGAAATGACTGAAAGTATACAGGACTGGAGGTTGTGAATTGATATGACTACCAAAGCCAAACGAAATGGATCATAGGAATCAGAAGGAGATCAACTTCTGAACACATGATGAGTTATAGTAGAACGGTTTGGCACGAAAAACAGAACAATCCGTTAAAGCTCACCTAAAATGAAAAGTCCACTTGAAAATTAAAATACTAGCTAGGAAATGAATTTTTACTGTATGCGAAACAAATGTTTTTGATTGTATCGTTCTTCTTCTTGTAGTCAGTGCCATGTAGAGTTGATAGTTCTATTTAATCGCAGACATGATACTCGTCCACATTCAATCAATTCTGATACACATGGTCTTCCATACCATGAGTCAAATTGTCCGGTTGCCTCCTCTCCATCTCCCTCTGTCTTTCATCTCCTTCTTCTTTCCCGCTGACACGATGCTCTCCTGTTTTCCCCTTCTCGTAACATGACCAAAGAATGTAGATTGTCTATTCCTGGTGAGGGCAATCAGTATTCTCCTTGAGTCAGTTTCTTTCAAGACATTTTCCCTACTGTTATTACTGTCTAGACTGTCTTATCAGTTATATCTGAAAGTTGCAGATGCCAGTGTTGCAGATCTCATGGTTAAAGATCTCAGTGCTATAGATCTCAGTGTTACAGATCGCATGGTTTACAGATCTCACTGTTATAGACATCATCGTTGCAGATCTCAGTGTTACAGATCTAAGTGTCAAAGATCCCATAGTTACAGATTTCATAGTTACAGATCTCAGCGTTACAAATCTCAATGCTGCAGATTTCATTGTTACAGATGTCATAGTTACAGGTGTCATAGTTACACATGTCATAATTACAGATTTCAGCGTTACAAATCTCAGCGTAAAAGATCACAGCGTTACAGACCTCATTTTTTACAGATCCTAATGCTGCAGATCTCAGCGTTGCAGATCTCTGTCGTAGAGCCGGGGGACGGACACTCAGTGCATCTAAACCCCAATGAGCCGGAGGCGCTCACTTTTCTACGGAAATGTTACTGGTAAACTGAAATACTTCTACGAGCTTAATCCCCGTAATGGTTTGGAGGTAATACTAAGGAAGGGTATAGTTTTTTAGCATAGGCAGGGGACGACCAGCACGGCGGTAGCCAGAAGATATCAAGGAAAAAGTGGTGAAAGTTCATGAGGCGGGAAAGTTGGCCAGTGACCTTCTTGTGAGCGGGATTAGACCTATCTTCTGCAAAAGACATGCTACATGATGATGATGAACATCATAGTGATGATATTGATGTTAAGAGTGTTATACTCACATCAGGACCGTGCAAGATAATTCAAAGCCCGTGCACCGTGCTGCGACCCCCTATGTATGGATCACAAAACAACAGTGAATCTCGCTGCGAACAGTCAAAGTCCTCAACAACAGACACAACCACAACGAAGAAATCATACTGATTGTAATTTCTGCCCAGATGACATCGAATCTTCTTGGATTGCGTAATGTATAATTGAATTGGTATTTCCCGTTCTCGGGATGCGGTTTGTTGCCGGTCTGTAGAGGCAATTTTAAAGAACTGTATAGGATTTCACGGATATAATCTCATTATTTTATGTTCTCTTGGCTTATTACCAGTCTAATCTGTGTCTGTTTAGCTGTCTGGTCTGGCTGTCTGTATATTTAAGGGTAAAATGTGCAAACAGTAAATACGATATATAGACAAGAGTTGTGAAGAGACAAGCTTGTAGAAATGTTGTGGAGAAGGAATGTAATTGTAGAGTATATGATAGTAAACATGTTGCTGAAAAAACAAATGATTGTAGACAGGTTGTAGAGAAGATATTTATGATTGTGGACATGTTTTTGAAAGGGAATGCGATTGTAGAAATGTTGCTAAGAAGGAATATGATTGTAAACATGTTGCTGTAAAGACAAAGGATTGTAGGCATGTTGTTGAAAATGAATATAATTGTAGAAATGTTGTTGAAAAGGTATATGATTGTAGACATGTTGTTGAGAAGTAATGTGATTGTAGACATGTTGTTGAGAAAGTTGAGAAGGAATATGATTGTAGACATGTTGTTGAGAAGAGATATGATTGTAGAAATGTTGTTGAAAAGGTATATGATTATAGAAATGTTGTTGAGAAGGAATGTGATTATAGAAATGTTGTTGAGAAGATACATGATTGTAGACATGTTGTTGAGAAGGAATGTGATTGTAGACATGTTGTTGAGAAAGTTGAGATGGAATGTGATTATAGAAATGTTGAGAAGGAATATGATTGTACACCTGTTGTTGAGAAGGAATATGATTGTAGAAATGTTGTTGAAAAGGAATATGATTGTAGACATGGTGTTGAGAAGATATATAATTGTAGAAGTGTTGTTAAGAAGGTAAATGATTGTAGAAATATTTTTGAGAAGGTATATGATTGTAGACATGTTGCTGAGAAAACATATTGTTGTAGACATGTTGTTGAGAAGATATGTGATTGCAGAAATGTTGATAAAACATATGATTGTAGAAATGTTGTTCAGAAGATTTATGGCTGTAGAAATGTTAACTTAGGATGTAATATTCTAGAAATATGACTTTAAAAATATATTGTTACTTGTAACTTTTGTCCCCTTCAACAACCTGCACATCGGTCTGACCCATTCGTGCTCCGTCCTCCGTTGTAGCAGCCATCTCAGTGTCTTCATGCCCTAGGTACCCAACAAGAGTTTATTAAGTCTGCCCTGTGCATACTATTACACGAAACATACTAGGTTTGTTAGAATAGTAATGCTGTTATTCATAGTAGGTAAGAAAATAGAAGACATATATATATATATATATATATATATATATATATATATATATATATATATATATATATATATATATATATATATATATAGGGCAGGCCTCAGGCATGCAACCATGAAGTCCATCGCAACTGACCGCCAAAGTTGGAAAGAGCTGATTAGACATTCAACAGAAACTGGTGACCCAACGACACGCAGTGTTACAGGATGATGATGTTAAGCATTAGCATTTTCAACATACAGACAGACACATATACCGTAACCTGCACAAGAGGACGTACGGAGGGACATACACAGACAGACGGACGGACAGCTGAGTAAACTACTAGATGATCTAATATTTGTCGGGACCAGCCGGAAGACCTCAGACTGTGCGGTAATGTGTAGAAACATTTTTTTTTTAAGTATCTGAAACCATGAGTTGTAAACCCTTTGGCTCGGTACTATGAATATCGCAACCCTTCGGCCTTGATTCCTTTATAGGTACCGTAAATCTGGGAGAAATGTGGCTTTTCTGTCCACCCCCGGGAGTGAACCCGGACCACAAGGAGTTTATCACCCGGCCACCGCGATGTCAGGTTTAACCAACTACTCTAGAGAGCCAGGCGTAGAAACAGATAAATATACACACCAAAACAGACAGATAATTTGCGAGTTATACAGATGGACAGATTGTTGTAAACTTAACAGTCAATTAGGCAGTTTGACACCCTGCTGGGCTTTGCTAGGTTTCGACAGACTTTTGGAACACATGGGCTTTAGTTTGATTGAGACAGACAAACAGATACACACACGGCAACATGTAGAAAACATGCGAAGAGTAACAGATTGAGTTAGACATATAGGTAGGCAGCAGGAAGGAACGATATTTTCAACGGGTCGCGAATTGAGCAACAGATTAGATAGATAGATAGATAGATAGATAGATAGATAGATAGATAGATAGATAGATAGATAGATAGATAGATAGATAGATAGATAGATAGATAGATAGATAGATAGATAGATAGATAGATAGATAGATAGATAGATAGATAGATAGATAGATAGATAGATAGATAGATAGATAGATAGATAGATAGATAGATAGAGAGAGAGAGAGACAGACAGACAGACAGACAGACAGACAGACAGACAGACAGACAGACAGACAGACAGACAGACAGACAGACAGACAGACAGACAGACAGACAGACAGACAGACAGACAGACAGACAGACAGACAGACAGACAGACAGACAGATAGATAGATAGATAGATAGATAGATAGATAGATAGATAGATAGATAGATAGATAGATAGATAGATAGATAGATAGATAGATAGATAGATAGATAGATAGATAGATAGATAGATAGATAGATAGATAGATAGATAGATAGATAGATAGATAGATCGACATACAGACATATGAAACCTTTTGTATAATATAATGAAGGAGGCAGGCAGACAAACAGACGGGCATTAGAGTATTAAGATACTATGAGAGCCAAATGGGCGGTAACATGCGGACATAAAATAGACAGACCGACTTAGATGCTCACTGACAGACAAACAGACGGTAACATGTGGACACGGAAGGAACAAGCCTTTATACCTACAAGGTAAAAAAATATGCAGACACTCAGACAGACAGAAACACAAAGGGAGCCGCTTGTAAATAGATTATAATTAACTCGAAGATCTTATTAAAGCGAACTTATCACACCTCGCGGCACTCCTTTCATGTCAAAGGACTATATCCTCTCCCGTTCAATCTCTTCGTCGTGATACGGTCGGCATCGCCTTTGGCGGAATAATTCAACATGGCTGGCACGACGGGAACCCGAGACAAACACAGCGTCTTTCAACGCATCCTAAGCGCTGCTTTCTTCATTCTGTTGTATCTTCAAAGCTCTCTTTGTTTTAATCATGGTGTTTTTTTTTTGTCTCTTTGTTTTGACACATGCATCCTCTCCTTTAAATTAAATAGTTATTGGATTTAAACTGAATTTGATAAGAAAACATTTGCTTTCTTCTCAAAACAGTGCTTTGTTGCACCTGTGGATGTTTATTTCACATAAAGACACTGGCCAAAATGGCTTTTTAGTTGTCCGGCCGATAATGAATTAATGGGACTTATATCTCATCCCACCCCTCGCCTTCTTTCCCCTTTCCTCTGTAATTTTAATCTCCCTCCCGTCTTGTAGGCTTTAGGCTGTTTGTCTCATTTGTAAGTATTGATTATTTTGTTCTCAGTCTCTCTGTATCTCTTTCCGCGTGTTTGTTTCTAAAGTTTTCTCATTTAGGCTTGCATTGTTTGTTTTTAGAAAAACAAAATTGTTTGAAAATTTATATGCATCTGTAAAAATCCAGTCATGTCCGTTTGTTCGATTATCTGTTTGTCTGTTTTAGCCATTAATACGGAGTTGAATAAATCAGTGAAGAATGTTGACATAATTACGGAGTTGAATAAATCAGTGAAGAATGTTGACATAAATGCGGAGTTAAATAAATAAGTGAAGTATGTTGACATAATTACGGAGTTGAATAAATCAGTGAAGTATGTTGACATAATTACGGAGTTGAATAAATCAGTGAAGAATGTTGACATAAATGCGGAGTTAAATAAATCAGTGAAGTATGTTGACATAAATACGGAGTTGAATAAATCAGTGAAGTATGTTGACATAAATACGGAGTTGAATAAATCATGCACAAGATGTGCAGGATATTAAAATAAATCGCTAGTTAAAAAAGTCAGAGAAGAGATGTGAAGAATATAGACATAAATTTAGTTGTATGAATCGGAGAAGAGATGTCTCCAATGTTGAAACAAATCTAGAGTTGAATTAATCAGAGAAAAGATGTGAGGAATATTGAAATAAATCCAAAGTTAAATAAATAGATGAAGAGATCTGTACAATGTTGAAATAAATCCAGAGATGAATAATTCAAGGAACTGATTTGAAAGATATTATAATAAAACTAAGCTGAAAAATATTAATATAAATCCTAGTTGAATAAATCACTGAAGAGATGGGAAGGATGTTGAAATAAATCCAGATACTTAAATAAATCAGCGAATAAATGTAGAGAATGTTGAAATAAATCAAGAATAAAGAAATCATAGAAAAGATGTGAAAGATATTCAAATAAATCCCGATGTGAAACATGTAAAGAATACTGAAATAAATACAGAGGTGAAACATGTAAAGAATACTGAAATAAATACAGAGGTGAAACATGTAAAGAATACTGAAATAAATACAGAGGTGAAACATGTAAAGAATACTGAAATAAATACAGAGGTGAAACATGTAAAGAATACTGAAATAAATACAGAGGTGAAACATGTAAAGAATACTGAAATAAATACAGAGGTGAAACATGTAAAGAATACTGAAATAAATACAGAGGTGAAACATGTAAAGAATACTGAAATAAATACAGAGGTGAAACATGTAAAGAATACTGAAATAAATACAGAGGTGAAACATGCGAAGAATTCTGAAATAAATACAGAGGTGAAACATGTAAAGAATACTAAAATAAATACAGAGGTGAAACATGCGAAGAATTCTGAAATAAATACAGAGGTGAAACATGTAAAGAAAACTGAAATAAATACAGAGGTGAAACATGTAAAGAATACTAAAATAAATACAGAGGTGAAACATGCGAAGACTTCTGAAATAAATACAGAGGTGAAACATGTAAAGAATACTGAAATAAATACAGAGGTGAAACATGTAAAGAATACTAAAATAAATACAGAGGTGAAACATGCGAAGAATTCTGAAATAAATACAGAGGTGAAACATGCGAAGAATACTGAAATAAATACAGAGGTGAAACATGTAAAGAATACTGAAATAAATACAGAGGTGAAACATGTAAAGAATACTAAAATAAATACAGAGGTGAAACATGCGAAGAATTCTGAAATAAATACAGAGGTGAAACATGTAAAGAATACTGAAATAAATACAGAGGTGAAACATGTAAAGAATACTGAAATAAATACAGAGGTGAAACAATCAGCCAAGAAACGTGAAGAGTATTGAAATAAATCCATATTGGGCTATCCTCCGAATCACGGTCTCAAATTATCAAGCCCGAAAATATACCCTAACATGGCCTCAGTCACATGTAAATTGCGTACCTCTTTCCGGCGACTATACAACATACCGCGAAAAAGCTTCCGCCGAGTTAAAGTAGCTGCCGAGAGTAAGCGGAGCGGGGCTAAACTAGATGGCTGGGACTCACGAGCAGCAGCTACCGCATCTTATGCAGCTTCCTCCTTTTTATATACGCGCAGCGCGGGAGATACTCTCGGCGCTATGCTGTGAAGTCGCCGGAAGAGGTCCGCAATTTACATGGGACTGAGGCCCTGTTAGGGTATATTTTCAGCCTCGATAATTTGTGACGTTATTCGAAGGATATCCCCATATTGAATCAATCAGTAAAAAGGTGTGAATTATATTAAAATAAATCCAGAGTTTAATAAATCAGAGAAGAGGTGTGAACAATGATGAAATAAATCAACTGTTGAATAAACCAGTGAAGAGATGTGAAGGGGGTCTAAATAAATGCAGAGTTTAATAGATCATTGAAGAGATGTGGATGATGCTGAAATAAAACCATGGCTGAATAAATCAATTAAGAAATGAGAAGGATATTGAAATAAATCCAGGTTTTAAAAAAAAAATAAAGAGATATGACTGATATTGAAATAAATCATGAGATAAATAAACCAGTGAAGAGATGTGATAGATATTGAATCAAATTCAGAGCCGAATAAATCTGTGAAGAGAGTGAAGAGACGAATATCGAAATAAATCCAGCGATGAATAAATCAGTGAAGTAAAGGTGAATGATTGTAAAACGATGCATAGGAATATTAATGACTGTCAAAATGCAGGTTCGAATGCAAGACATCCGTGCAGAAAGGCAAGAGATTATCCACTGCTCTATGTCGATTCCCTATTAATGAAGTGGCAGGGAGCTTCCTGAGCGAACTAATCTTAGTATTAGGGTCTTTACTGCCCGTGTTCCTTCCTCGGTTATTTGACCCCAAGGGCGTGGGAGAAGCAGAAGACTGTAGTGTACCCGCGGTGGCATTTGGGGTAGCCTAATTGTGGCGGGTGTTCTAATTGTTAATTAAAAAAGTAAAAAAAAAAAAATTAAGATCTCTTTTCACGCTTTTAGGCGCATCGGGCATACTAGAAGAGCATTCATATTTTTACAGACAGATCGGCACTAGGTGGGTGATTTGGTCAGCATTACGCCGGCTGTCTTTACTTCCCCAGAACATACATCCTGGTACCCATTTTAGACTGGTCCACGCAGCCAGCAGTGGGTTTCGATCGTGATACGTTGGAATTACGAGTCGGACTCGCAACGCCTAATCCACTGAAGGACTATACGGTAACCGGCCGCACGTCTGTCCACTCCTCTATCGGTTTGCCTGTCTGTCCGTCCGCACACCCACCGGCCGGCTTGTTCGTTTGTCTGTTCGCCCACCCGCCCATCTCTCTGCATGCATGGCTGACTTCTACAGACCTCAACCTCCATCACTGATAGAAAGTTGGGCCTCACACAGGTCGCTGTGCCCAGATTTGTCACCAGAACAGAAACCACCTGCTGATTTTCCTTAACTGGTTGCAATACCGAATCACATCTAGCCAAATCTTATTTGTGCCGGTCTGTAAACGCATTTACCCTCATCATTATTTGGCAGACAAGGATTTGGGCTGATAAAGTCTGGCACTGTCTGTGTGCCGGGAAGGGAATTAGGAATATTCAAGTTAGCCAGGGAAATGTTCAAATAAACGACAACAGATAGCTGCTGGTTATTAGGACCCATTGGGCCATGATTATAGGTCCTTCAAATAAGACAGTAGTGATCAGTCTTCCTAGTGTTGGCGACCTTTTAATACAGTTCCTCATGTTGTTGCGACCCACACCCATACAATTATTGTCGTTGCTACTTCATCATTTCAGCGAATGTATGTTTTCCGATGGTCTTACGAGACTCCGTGAAAGGGTTGTTCGACAGCCAAATGGACTGCAACCCAGGGGTTGAGAACCTCTGATCTTAGTGATAGTTTAACCTCCTATGTTTTAGTATAATAGCTACGGTCTTTCATTTCGTCTGTAGATTGGTCGAATTGCATGTCTATAGGTCGTAGGTCGGCTGATTTGTCTCTTTCTTTTTGTCTGTGCGTCTATTCCCCTGACTTGTTTTTCTGTCTGTTTATTTATTTGTGTGAGTGCATATGTACAGTGTAACCTCTATACTTTGACCACTTAAGGCACTGTAGCGAAACGGTCCATTTACGGATTGGCTGATACTATACTGCCTATGTGGGTTCTGGAGCCCTCACAAGGGTGGGGTGTGGGGTTTTAATAGAGCCGTTGCTCACTAACCAGCATGTTGTAGAAGGTGAATAACTAGGGATGTATTTTTGGTTTTGAAGTCGAGGTACATCTGTAATTGAGACCAGGAACCAGCAGCCTGCACACACATACGCCAGATGTGAATAGTGGATATGCACGCAAAACTCAAGAATTGAAACAAGACCAATGTCTAGAAGTGGGCGAACAACCAGGACTCTTCGCCAGAGTTTACAGCCTGTGAATGCCGAAAAGAACAAGAAGATTCCATTGAACAGTGATGAGGTGCCTTTTGTGTTTGTCCACGCTGACCACAAGCCCAACAGTGATAAGGTGCCTTTCGTGTTTGTCCACGCTGACCACAAGCCGAACAGTGATGAGGTGCCTTTCGTGTTTGTCCACGCTGACCACAAGCCGAACAGTGATGAGGTGCCTTTCGTGTTTGTCCACGCTGACCACAAGCCGAACAGTGATGAGGTGCCTTTCGTGTTTGTCCACGCTGACCACAAGCCCAACAGTGATGAGGTGCCTTTCGTGTTTGTCCACGCTGACCACAAGCAGAACAGTGATGAGGTGCCTTTCGTGTTTGTCCACGCTGACCACAAGCCGAACAGTGATGAGGTGCCTTTCGTGTTTGTCCACGCTGACCACAAGCCCAACAGTGATGAGGTGCCTTTCGTGTTTGTCCACGCTGACCACAAGCCGAACATTGATGAGGTGCCTTTCGTGTTTGTCCACGCTGACCACAAGCCGAACAGTGATGAGGTGCCTTTCGTGTTTGTCCACGCTTACCACAAGCCGAACAGAAAACTTGTGCCACAGAAGAAGTACGGAGCTGGAAATATGAACGAGGCAAAGCCCGAGGTTGGCTAGTGCTCAGTTGCGTACCTGATGTCGAGGAAGACAGTTGAATATGTAGTTTCAATGTCGAGTGAATGACTAGTGTTATCATACTGTGGAAGCGAACAGTGATGACTAGGTCTGAATAACTGTGGGATTAAACTGATAGATTGTACAGAGGAAACAGAGAGTGAGTCGTTTTCTTGTTGTTAATCCCAGACAGTAGAAGCAGCGCTAGCAGCAACGTGCAAACGTCAAAGTAGAATCGTGATGTAGCTTCGTCGCAAGTCGTTTTCTATTGTTAGTCTCACGTGACGGTTATTAAGTGACCTACTGTCTGATAAGGCCGAGAGTACAGATAGTAGAGGAACATGATGTTGATGTGCGGGTGTGTCAACGCCCATGGCACTGCTTTGTCTGGGTGGGAGGGTGGGAACAGTGAAAGGGGCAGGGGGGGGGGGGGAGTTTATAATGTTGCTTTTTTCTTCTTCTTAGCGCTCTAAAAGCTGTAAAATTCTAATTGTTTGTCCACCCCTAGACTGTAATCTTGTTCCAGTACCATAGTGTTGCGTGAACATCTGATTTACAGGTCTGACATATTTGTATGCAGACTATCGGTTCCTTGCCTCTGTACTCTCACCACCTGCATATTAGGCAGACATTGGGTCTGTTGATGAGTTCCCCACAATGGGGTCTCAGAACCCATATGTAGATATAATGTTGTAAAACGGATGGAATCTTAGTTGCAAAACATTAGCTAAACATTCTTGTTAGAGGATGTTGCAAGCTAACACCAGCTCGGCTAGCTACGGTTTTACAGGAGAATTGTTGCCATTGCTTACCGAATCATCAGCTCTCATTACCATTGTCGAAATCAACGCAAAGCAGCCTGCTGTCAAATCATCCACAGCTGTAAATAAACCAGACATTTTAGAATTACAGAACTTTTTGCATTTCAAAAAGTCACTGACGCCAATAGTCTTGGAATCTAAGTTCCATCAGTTCTGTAATTCACGTGTTGTTTAAAGAATCTTCGCTACAAACAAAAGGAAGAACAGACACCAAGGGGAATGAAGGCAGCCATACAAAATCTACACAATAGATTTTGAGCCAGATGGATTCTGTCCCCCTAGAGATGAGTGTATAATAACAGATTTATGCTGCTAGGATGTATCGATCTTTGGGTGAGATCTCTCCCTCGCATGGGGTGGGGAAACTATGTGTTCTCACCATCATTAAACGTATATAATAGATGTATATGTTTATGGTGAGTGGAACAGGAATAGAGTAATTAAATTATGGGACATTCTGAAAGATGAGCAGGTAGGGAGAAAAACAGTCAGGGTGACAGAATGACACATAAAACAAGGAAACAGGCAGACAGCAAGATAAAGAAACGGATGGGCGGACAGTTGCATGGGTGGGTGCATGCATGAGTGTCTGGGTGAGTGCCACAGCCAATCGAAAATATCAATAATCCTACACAAACAATCATAATCTGTTTGAATATTATCACAAAATAGACTATACCCTCGTAACAGATATTAGTTTGACACCTATTATGCACCCCCCCCCCCTCGCCCGCAACACCCTCTGTTCCCCTATATTTATTACAAATTACTACACTTAGTATTATTACTATTTATAAATGACAGCATAATTAGAGCATTTTTGAGCAATTCTAATTTAGATGTAGATGTGTATTATTTTTATGCTAACTGATATGTGAATGGAGTAATGTATGTCAGGAACGAGATCAAAAGAGTAGAATGGGCGACGACTTGCGTGCTCAATTCTTAAACTTTTGAAAATAAAGTTTGTTTGTTCGTTCGTTGGGGGTGGTGGGGGGGGGGGGGTGGATAAATCGGTCAATGACTGATGGATGTATCTAATGAAATAAATAAATGGAGGTATGGAAGGAAGGACATAGAGATTAGTGGATGGGGTGCGTGAGAAGATGAATCAGTCAATGTTTTAATCAAGAGGTGGATACACAGATAAATTGACAGATCGGGTTGATGGTGATATGTGGGCTTTCGGGAAATTGCAAAAGGTATCACTAACTTAAAGCCGCTCGAGGCAGTTCTATAAGAAATAAAGAATTGTTAACTGGCCAGAGAAACTTGACACAGACAGACAGACAGGATATTGGGGGGGGGGGGGGGTGGGGGAAGGGGGTTAATAAAGAGGAATTTTAACAAGTTCCTCCATTTGAGTTATTGTGTAGCCTAGGGCAACCGTTACCCTGAAGCCAATAATGCTGTCAACACTGTGCTGAATCTGAGACGAATAAGAAATAGTTAGAAAATATCTTTTCTGTAAGTGAAGCGCCTAATTAAGGAACCTATCGATATAAATAATAAACTGAAGGAGGCACAATTCCTTAAAGAAATCAAGATATTCATACATCCGAATGCGTTCAGTTAGATAGATTATCTCCCCCTAGATGCTTCAAGGATGAATCGATCTCTAGGTGAGATCTCTGCCTCGCATAGGGTGGAAGTTCCATATGCTTTCGTTTTTTTTTTTTTATGTATACATAATATTTACATTTGTTTTACGTGGGGTGGACACAGGATTTGGGGATATGTAATCTGATAGACTTAACGTCAACATGGCAGACCGATAGATGCACTGAAGGTAAAGCAGGCATCAGGTAGGCAAGCAAGCTGGCAGGTTCAAAGAGTTGCATAGATAGAGCACATACGCCTGCAAATTGAAATATATAAAGACAAAGAGATAAGTAAACTGGTGGAAACAGACAAAAAAGACAGACAGATAGACAGACTGACGAACGGACGGGAGCACGGAAGAATGATGGGCGAATGGATAAACGGTCGGGTGGGTAGTGGGTAAGCCTAGAGGGATGTGTTAGTATGGACAAATGGGCGTTTGGCTTTAAGACACATGAATGAAAAATTTAAAAAGTACAATAAACGCACAGATGGAATTAGAAATTCGTCGAGAAATATATGGAAACTGTAAATTTCTTAGAGAATTTAGATGTTGTCATTCACAAGCATACGACAGTTAACTCTTTCAGGCCGATAATATACCTAATGCCTGATGTGGTAATAAATCTATAACCCCCCCCCCCCCCTTTTTCCCCAGCTTGATGGTGTGGTTTTTTTTCATGTTTGGTCTGAACATACAGAAGTAATCTGGCTTCCCCAAATGGTCATTACAACTATGTCTATTGCCACTTTGAGTGTAATGAATTTATTATTTATCATCATCGTTATTTCTACATTTTCGATTCTCCTGTGAAACATTGTGGTGCCGGAAAACACTCAAGAAAATAAATAATAAATTGTGAGTGAGTGACGTTCACCCCCAACAAGACATCATACCAGGCGATAAACAGCAGGTGACACAAAGTGCCAACATTCGTATGAGGATCACCCAGGGACAGGTCCCAGAAGGTCCGTTCAACACATAGTCTGGGTTATATTAGGACCCCAACAAAAGCCAGAGTGGGGCTTCAATCACCCCAACAAAAGCCAGAGTGGGGCTTCAACACAACAAAAATTGCGTCCGACTCTGGGGCGCACTGTGCTTGACTTAAATAATAAATTATCATTTCTTTTATCGCCTGTGAAAGCACAAGGTTTGTCAGGGACTCCTTAAGGCGGCTTAAACAGCCCGAAATCTGATTACACAACAACAAAAGACATCCTTTCTGTATTTCCTGATTACTGTAACCGAATATTTTACCTTAAAACCGAAAGGCAAACTAGCCTCGAGGGGAGTGAAGGCATTCATTCAATATCTACACAATGTATGTAAAGCGAGATGGATTCTGTCCCTTAGAGATGTGTGTATAACAACAGATTTATGCTGCTATCGATCTTCGCCGCGCAGGTGGGTAGGAATGCTAATGGTTCCGTCTCTATCTGGTTAGAGAAATTAAATATAAGCAGTCATAAATTTTAAGGCAATTAAGAAAAAACAACGTTATTTTGCCGTGTGAATGATTGTGTAGACAAGGCCTGATGCGCTGCGTTGGCCAAGAATCCACAATATTGTTTAAACGTACAGAAGAAAAAATTGTTTTGGTTTTTTTTTATACAAAGGATCAACATTATGGCACAAGAGTAGTAAACCATAAGTTCTCCGTTCTACTTCTAACTCAAGCCTGAGTCCAAAGAATCTCAGCGCAGTACACGAACTCCGTAGTCCCTGCGAGGATCCTGATATACTTTTGGTAAATTTTTTACTCTAAATTTTGCCCGGGCGGCGCCGTTAGGCTACTTTTGTTTCCGATTTTCAACTGCTAAGGGATTTTTGTACGTTTGCAACACTACATATGGGCGTGCGATCTGACTACCCAGAGACCGGGGGAAATTATGAGAAGTCCATCATCATGTGCCCCGTCAGCTGGCGTAGGCTCTCTTGCATCTCCACAGATCACAATCCATGGTTGCATGGAACAGCTCCCTTGATGATATCCCTCCATGGCATCGTTTCAGTCCATCCAGCATTATCTCTCTTGGTCTGCCTCCACTTCTTTTTCCACTAATCTTTCCAGTTGTCACGATGTTCTCCAATATTTGTCTTTTTATTACGTGGCCAAAGAACAGTGTTTGTCTTTTTCTTATTGTTGCATATATAGATCTACTTTTATTAGCTTCTTTCAAACAATCGTTGTTAGTTACTCTGGCCGTCCAATACGAGAAGTCCAATTGAAAAAGTTTCCAGCCTTCGCCGGTTCCTGAACTCCAGCACACGAGGCGGACGCCATGCCCCGGGGCCACTCAGTTCCCTTTCTGTAAATTTAAAAATTATGGGTAATTTGACAGCAGCGTTAAAGAATTTTTCAATATAAAACAGAATAGAGAGCAAAGCCCGAGGGGAAAAAAGGCAGTCATACACGGTCTACATAACTTACGAGAGAAAATCAATAAGTGAGTCACAAATATTTGTTTAAAAAACAAACTAAAGATGATAACAACTTGAAAACCATTTGTTTTTACACATTCACTGTCCCTTTAATTTTCAACATAATTTCCACCAGCATTGGTGCACTTGTTCAGTGGTTTATTAGTCCTTCCAAACCTGCTGCATAGAACTACGTGCTCTGTTTTCTAAACCATATTTTCACTTCACATTCAATTTTATCACCCCATTTCTACCGCCAAGGTGGGTTTTCAGTGGACCAAAAAGGTGGAAATACCTAGATAGCTAAGACGAGACTGTAAGGTAGAGGTTAAAAAAGTTCCCACCCTAGATGGTTAATTGTTTCCGGAGTTAAGGTGTGTACTCTAACTTTGTAGGATGCTCCCAGCTAGACGACTCTTACAACATGCTTGTTGGGGAGGCAATCGATCTATTCTTTTCCCCCACAATGCGGTTAGGATGGAAGGTAGGCAGGTTGGCAGACAGAAACACACATACAAACAAGAAAACAGGTAGACAAGTGGATATAGACATAGACGAATGGAGTGACTGACAAACGGACAAATAAATGAATAAATAAGTGGCTGGCCAGCTGGGTGAGTGTTTGGATGGATGCAATGACGGAGGGACGCATCAAGTTAACTGGGCTGTGAGGGCTTACGGAAAATGCAAAAAAACCTCACAAAATTGTTTAATGCATTTTTTTGGAGGGCGCGTATAAATGAATGAATGAATGAATGAATGAATGAATGAATGAATGAATGAATGAATGAATGAATGAATGAATGGTTAAAGAATTGACATCACTGCACTGGCGACATTTCTACATGTGCTTTGACCGTTCCTCAGTGGTCAACGAAAAGTTTTCACAATGATGGGGTATGTCATTCTCCGTTTCTCAAGAGATATGTGAAAACGGTCATTGGGTTAGAAAGATTAAACGGAAAAACTCAATATTTGTGGACACATTTGAGCACAGGGCACAACTTCACCCTGAGGCCCATAATGATGTCAAAACAGAGCTGGATCTGAGTACGAACAAGAAATAAATAAAAACAATTTTTGCTGTAGATCAAACGCGCAATTAAAGAACTCTTTGAAATAAAAATAACTTAAGGGGGAAACACTCCCAGAAGGGATTCTAGACCTTCATTCATTTGCACAACATACGTTTGGCGAGGTGGATTCTGTCCCCTTAGAGATGTGTGTATAATAACAGATTTATGCTGCTAGGATGTATCGATCTTTGGGTGAGATCTCCATACTGCCTTGCATGGGGTGGGAAATCTATATGTTTTCACCTTCATTAAGTGTGTATAATAGATGCATGTGTTTTCCGTGTGTGAATACGTACTGGGGGATGGGTGGATTGATAGAATAAAGAGTCAAGGTGACAGACAGATAGGGGAGCAGGTAGGCAGGCAGGCAGGTTGACAGACAGAAAGACACACATAAAAACAGTGTGCAATTTACAGTTGGATAAATAGATGAAACGACGGACAAACGAAAGGGTGGATGTACTGGTTGATGGATATGTGGATGGATGGATGGACGTAATGGAGGGTAAGGGCACGAACGGATGGATCAATCAATCAGTGGATGGATGTCCGACCGGATCGAGGATTTAAGGATATATATCCATTTTCTCGAAAATGCAGAAGGTGTGTCTTCATTGGCGAGTAGATAGAATGTTAAGTTGATAGAATGCTGGTTCAAGACGAAATAGACACACGGACAAGTAAAGACAAGGCAAACAATCCGGCATATAAACATATAGACAGAAGAGCAGACAAGCTGACAGATATAAATACAACACATTAGGTAAACGTGTGTCTACAGAAACGTACAAGTGGACGAAGGAGACGAAGAACGGATGTGTTAGGATGCATGGATGGATGGACGGGGGTGTATATCTGTTTCAATCTGGGTTTGAACTCAGAGCTCAAATCAGATATAAATATACGTCTCAGTGCGGGTTTAAATCCTAGCAGTTTTGTCCGACATTCAGGCGTGCATCCACAGCTCTGAAATAAACATAAAAGCACGAAAAGACGCAACCAGAGATGTGTTTACTGGCAGATTTTGTTTAAAATACCCCCCCCCCCCCCCACGTCTTCTTTTCCCTCTTCTTCTGTTTCTGAGCGTTCACCGGTTGTAAACCCAGAGGAAAATTCTGGTTGTTCTTCAACTTCTAGACTTGAGTCTTGCTGCAGAACTTACGTTTTGTGTGCACATCCGCTTTACAGGTCTGACTAATTTGTATGCAGACAGTTGGTTCCTCGCCTCCCAAGCAGATGCGCTCCGACTTCGAAAAAAAGACCCCTATGTATTTGACGTCGGCTCTGTGGCTAAGTCGATGAGAACGCTTCGAAATGCCGGGATGCCGGGTTCGATCCCAGCTGTGGACCATCGCCTTGCGTTGGTTTCGATAGTGGTATCAAGAAAGCCGACCGTCCAGAGGCAATGGCAAACTACTGGACGTAAATTTGCCTCGAAAAACCACATAACAGACAGGGGCTGTTGGGGTTGTTTCTGCAACGTCCTGTAAAGGATACGCAAAAAAAAAATTTATTCGCTATTTACCACAGGCTTATTGGCGGAGATGGGGGGGGGGGGGGGGGGGGTTGGATCCCTGAAACCCTAAATGGGGCCCAGAACACACAAGGAAACATATTCCCTGCTGATGTCATTATTTGCTTTTTGTTTAGACGCCGTGGTGTAGCGGCTAGACGCTCGCCTACCAATCCGAAAGTCGTGGATTCGAAACATGACCTTAACTTCCAGGTCGACTGAGCTTTAAATGGGTAGGAAGTAAATTCTCGGGAGGTAAAGGCGGTCGACATGATGTTGACAATATCCTCCACCGAGTGCCAATTGGTCTATAAAATATAGATCTAGTCCTGTGTTCCCAATAAGCTTGAAGGCGTTGAAAAGTGTCCTTTGCTTTACTGACTTTTTGTTTTGTTTCGTTTTCAGGCTAAAAACAAGATTATCATGCTCAGAGTTTTGAAAGAGTTCAGAGGCCGAAACTCCACGAGACCATTAACAGAAGAAGCCCGGCATATGCAGGAGACAGATTCCGACAGACAGACTTTGGATAAGAAAACAGAGGTGGGTTATTTCATTGGCTGTTTGCATGTCTTTCTGGCAAAATTCGAGTCATTTTGGTGTGTACATGGGACATGCAATTGTATGCATGCGGCACATATTTGCATTTATCATCATCATGTACCCTGCAAACTGGCGTAGGCGCTCATGCGTCTCCATAGATCACAGTACATGGTCGCCTGAAACAGCTCTCTTGATGATACTCCTCCATTCCATCGTTTTAGCCAATCCAACATCACCTCTCTTGGTCTGCCTCTACCCATTTTTTTCCCACTGATCTTTCCAGTTGTCACTACTTTCCATATATAAAAGATGCAGTGTTACAGGGGGAAATGCACCTTAAAGTCGCAGAGGACAGAGGACACCTTCTACGTGAGGCCATGGGGGGACAGCAAAAGGCATTGGCTGAAAGAGGTAGCTCCTGGATGGCACAGGCAGAAGTCACCATCAAACCTCTTTGTGATACTAACAAAAAAGCGCATGGCACGGAATGAGTTATACTGCTGCCCAGCTAAACAGACTTGCACAGAATTATAGTAACCTTAGACCGAGTGTGGTGGGAATGGATAGCTGGTTAAACAGAGTCAGTATTGCAAGAGCTGGTCAAACAGAATCAGTAGTGCAAGAGTTGGTCAGACAGAGTCTGTAGTGCAAGAGCTAATCAAACAGAGTCAGTAGTGCAAGAGCTAATCAAACAAAGTCACTAGTGCAAGAGCTGGTCAAACAGAGTCAGTAGTGCAAGAGCTAGTCAAACAAAGTCACTAGTGCAAGAGTTGGTCAGACAGAGTCTGTAGTGCAAGAGCTGGTCAAGCAGAGTCAGTAGTGCAAGAGCTGGTCAAACAGAGTCAGTAGTGCAAGAGCTAATCAAACAAAGTCACTAGTGCAAGAGCTGGTCAAACAGAGTCAGTAGTGCAAGAGCTTGTCAAACAGAGTCAGTAGTGCAAGAGCTGGTCAAACAGAGTCAGTAGTGCAAGAGCTGGTCAAACAAAATCACTAGTGCAACAGCTGGTCAGACAGAGTCAGTAGTGCAAGAGGTGATTAAACAGAGCCAGTAGTGCAAGAGCTAGTCAAACAATGTGACTAGTGCAAGAGCTGGTCAAACAGAGATAGTACTGCAAGAGCTGGTCAAACAGAGTCAGTAGTACAAGAGCTGGTCAAACAGAGTCAGTAGTGCAAGAGGTGGTCAAACAGAGTCAGTAGTGCAAGAGCTGGTTAAACAGAGTCAGTAGTGCAAGAGCTAGTCAAGCAGAATCAGTAGTGCAAGAGCTCGTCAATAAAAAATTCATATCTAGGAGACATCGTTATATGCACAGACGGATTTGTATGAGAGGTAAAAAAAAGACTGGGTCGGGTTTTATTGCAAAAGGTTGATGGACACGATTTGAAAACAAAGAGCTGCTCGTATAGCGTCACAGCATCCGACATAAGATTGGAGGTAGAGGCGGTCACGGCAGCTTTCCTATGGCTTGAGAGCAGCATAGCCCAAGAGGTGGTCGTTGTAACGGAATCACAGAGCATGCTTTGGAAAAAAAGAAACTGGTATCCTACGCGTAGAGTAGATAGCTTGGCTTGATAAGACTCTAATTAGGAGCATATGGTGGATTTTCTGTCCGGTATATTCTCGTGGTCGCGGTAATGAGCATGCTAATAGATTGACTGCTGCCGCTCCTCTGGGTGCTGAGCTGCGTTATGATAAAGCGAAATTGGTGACGGCTCTGTGGGATCAAGTGGACAATGCAGCAGAAAAGACCAAGCATCCATACATTGACAGACTAATTCAGCGAGAAGTGATCAGACATCCTGGAAGATATTCAACATTACTGGTACTATTGGCATGACGACTCTTCGTTGGCTACTGAAGAAGGGGGCGGAGCACGTGTGGGAATGCCTCGAGTGCAGCAATGTCATTTCTTGATTGACTGATTGATTAAATCATTCATTCATTCATTCATGTCTTTATGGCTGCTTGCCTATCCGTCAGTTCATATGATCGCATGTTTATCTTCCATCAGTCTATTTGATCGTTTTTCTGCGTCTCTCTCTGTCTTTTTGATTGCCTGTCTTTCAACCAGTTTATTTGATTGACTTTCTATCTCTCTCTCTGTCAGCCCGTATGATTAACTGTTGGTCATTCGGTCGTCTTCTTGATTGACTGTCTTTCAACCAGTCTATTTGATTGACTTTCTCTCTATATCTCTGTCAGTCCGTATGATTAACTGTTGGTCACTCGGTCGTCTACTTGGTTGACTGTTCTTTTACCTATCTATCTGATAACCTACATGTCTCGTTCAGTCTTTTTGATTAACTGCCTATCTTTTCGTCAGTCTGTTTAACTGACTTTATTCATTCCGTTCAGTCTATTTGACTGATTGCATGTCTCTGTCAGTCTATTTGACTGGTTGTCTATCACCCCAACAGTAAATTTATATCACTGTACATCACCCCAACAGTATATTTAAATCACTGTAAATCACCCCAAAAGTATATCGGAATCACTGTCTATCACCCCAAGAGTATATTTAAATCATTGTATATCACCCTAAAAGTATATGTGAATCACTATCACCCCAACAGTATATTTAAACCACTGTATTATAACCCCAAAAGTAAATGTGAATCACTGTCTATCAACCTAACAGTATATTTGAATCACTGTATATCACCCCAAAAGTATATGTGAATCACTGACTATCAACCTAACAGTATATTTGAATCACTGTATATCACCCCAAAAGTATATGTGAATCACTGACTATCAACCTAACAGTATATTTGAATCACTGTATATCACCCCAAAAGTATATGTGAATCACTGACTATAAACCTAACAGTATATTTGAATCACTGTATATCACCCCAAAAGTATATGTGAATCACTGACTATAAACCTAACAGTATATTTGAATCACTGTATATCACCCTAAAAGTATATGTGAATCACTGTCTATCACTGGGTCTGATCTGTCTGATTGACTGTCTCTCCCTGGGTCTCTGACAGTGAATGCGGCTTCTCTTGAATCAAGACGGTGACGTGGCCACAGTTAAAGCTGGGTGACGTGTATGTCCAACACGCTCTGAGAATTGTTCGCCCATCTATTGATGTTATCTTTCAACTTGTATTGCTGTCTACCTCTTGCATGCTTGCTGTCAACGATTCTTGTAATGTTTTTTTTAAAGGGGATTCTTTCATTCTTGTATGGTCTCACCGATACCAGATTAAAGCCCTGGGTAGTAGATTTCTGTATTTGTCTTGCGCCTCTCGTGTGGCTTGAGTGATGAATTTGTTCATCGTTTTGCACGATTCAGCTGCACTATTTATCCATGTCTTTCTTGGTCTTCCTCTCGCCTTCCTCGCTGATGATCTGCTGTAAAAAGTATCACATGCAGTTTGGTACCATAAGGTACTCTTGAATCCATTTGGGGAAATTGTTTTTTTTAGCTGAAAGTATTTCCAACTGAGATCCCTGTCCTCTTCAGTGTCTTCAACCAGATGGACAACCAGATGGACAACCAGATGGACAACTAAATGGACAACCAAATGGACAACCAGATGGACAATCAAATGGACAACCAGATGGACAACCAAATGGACAACCAAATGGACAACCAAATGGACAACCAGATGGATAACTAGATGGACAACCAGATGGACAACCAGATGGACAACCAAATAGACAAACAGATGGACAACCAAATGGACAACCAGATGGACAATCAAATGGACAACCAGATGGACAACCAAATGGACAACAAAATGGACAACCAAATGGACAACCAGATGGATAACTAGATGGACAACCAGATGGACAACCAGATGGACTACCAAATGGACAAACCAAATGGACAACCAGATGGACAACTAAATGGACAACCAGATGGACAACCAAATGGACAGCCAGATGGACAATCAAATAGACAATCAGATGGTCAACCAGATGGACAACCAAATGGACAACCAGATGGACAAATAAAACGACAACCAGATGAACAACCAAATGAACAACCAGATGGACAACCAAATGGACAACCAGATGGACAACTAGGTGGACAAACAAATGGACAACCAGATGAACAACCAGATGGACAACCAGATGGACAACCGGATGGACAACCAGATGGACAACCAGATTGGAAAGAGTGCTACAAATGTCAATAATTTCCGTCTTCCCCCTCGTCAGTACATACCTGCCGTAACTGTGAATTACTCTATTTACCAGTGATTTCCGCAGCGGACTGACGATACAAATCACTTCCGTACACAACATTACGTAAGGTCATTCATACTTCGACGTTCATAATTTAAATTACCTCTCAACCTGATTTAAAAACATACAATTGATGACAAATATAACCGAATCACATTTTCTCCAATTTGTGATTGCCCCCCTGAACAACAAAAGTGAGAATTGTCAGGGGACATCTTGTCAGTTATTTGTGTTGTGCGGTTAAGTTTCTCCTCTGCAGCCTGTCTACTTTTAGGAGAAGAGAAATTTAAACAATGGGAAAACGCACAGTATATTGCACAGTATATTTTACTACATCCCTGATTTTCCGGAAAATAAATATTTTCTTCTATAAAGAGCATAAAGGTTTTTTTTTTCAGGTGAAGTATTTTAAAATTTTACAGTTTTTTTTCCCTTGTCGTTCTTTCTAGAACTACCATACTATAATCTTTATTATCATTTATTTAAAACATTATTTCCTATTTATTAAAATGTATTTATGTACCCAGTACATTTAATTGTCCGTCTGCACCCTGGATCTTCCTCTTCTTCTTCACTTCCTCTTTTACCGCTGTGGGTGTCGAGGGAGATATAAGGTTCTGTTTCTAGCTCTTCTGGCCGCCTCGACCATAGGCACATCGTGCTGTTGTAGAGTTTCTCTGATGTTATCCTTCCATATTGTTCTTGGTCTACCTCGTGCTCTACGTCCTTCTTTTCTTTCCATTTATGCTTTGTATGGTATGGTGTCACAAGGCATTCTCTCTAAGTGGGCAAACCATTTCACTTGCTGTCTTCGTATGTAATTTAGAATTGGTTCTGTGCCGACTTTTTCTCTTATGATCTCATTCCTGATCTTATCTCTTATGGTCACTCCTACAGCCCTTCTCGGACATCTCATTTCCATGGGTACTAATTTTCTTTTATGGTTTATTGTGAGTGACCATGTCTGGCACTGGTAGCACAGAGTTGGAATAAATATGCTTTGAATTAGATGTCTCTTTGTGCTGATTGGGATTGTCTTATGCTGTAAGAGGGAGCTAGCTGTCCCAATACTTGGTTTGCTTTACTGCATCTACTGTCAATTTCTTTATCCAATTTCCCATCTTCAGTAAATGTAGTTCCCAGATATTTAAACTCAGATGCCTGTTTAATGTCTTTGCACTCTATTGCTATGTTTAGATCTGTCTTCTTTTCTCCTATTGACATTACTTCTGTCTTTTCAGTGATGATTCTCATATTATTTGTTTTACATTTTTCATTAATGGATGTTAGATGTTGTTGCAATTTCATGGCTGTATCTGCTATCAAGGCCTGGTCATCTGCAAAGAGTAATTCGTTGATCTTACTAAGATTTTCATTCATGGGCTTGGCATTCTTGCATATACTGTCGATGTAGGTGATAAATAGCAGTTTTGATAAGACACACTTCACCCGGGAGAGTGACAGAAAGTCTTATTCTCCCCTCTCCTACCACATATTGGTCTCTACCGCTGCCCTATTTAAAGGCCTAGTGGAAATAGGTCTCTGACTAAACTCCTATATAATGTCTTCTACTTTATCTTTGTATCTGCCGCTACCGTATCTTTAGTTATTATCCTTAAGTGCATCCGAGTGATCCCTCCAGTACTAACACCAGCATTTAACAGTTTTAGAGACAGAAAAATGCATTGTCTCAGACACATATAGATATGTGATTTTAAGGGGGAAACGGCGAGATATAATTTGTAAAAAAAATCAATTTCAAGCAATATAATAGAAAATAAACATTTAAAGGGACAGCACTCCAGCGAAAGTTTACTTTAACTGATTATTCAATAAATAAAGCAGTGCACACTAATCTGAGCCGCCAATGTGACCATTAAATTAAACACTGTAGTCCTAATGGCAATTAGAAATTTAACCCATGGTTAACCCATGGACACGGTTTGGAAGGAGTTAAACACACGAAATACAGAAAGTGTTTGTGATTTATAGTATAGATGCATGTATAAATCAATACGTACGTTGTGTGTTGTCTGTTATAAAAATACACTTACTTATGCAGTATTCGTTACGTCCTTTTTAGGACGTAATTTTTCTGTTATTTGAAGCCCTACTCTGGCTTTTGCCAGAGGCCGCAATATAGGCAGGCCATAAATATAGCCAATTGTCTGAACGCGGTTTCTGTGACCTCTCCACGGTGATCCTCATCCACATGGTGGCACTTTGTGTCATCGGGTGTTTATCGCTTGTGTGATGTCCTAGTAGGGTAGAAAGTCAAGTCAAGTCTGTTATAAAATTAGTTTACAATATCCTTACGTCCTTTTTAGGACGTAGTTTTTTGTTAGTTAAAGCCCCACTCTGGCTTTTGCCAGGGGCCGCAATATAGGCAGGCCATACATATGGCCAAATGTCTGAACACGGTATCTGGGACCTCTCCACGGCGATCTTCATCCGCATAGTGGCACTTTGTGTCATCGGGTGTTTATCGCTTGTGTGATGTCCTGGTGGGGTAGAAAGTCAGTCAGTCAGTCTGTTATAAAAAAAAATTCTATTAACCGTCCTTTATAGGATGACATTTTTTGTTATTTGAAGCCCCAACCTGGCTCTTCTCGGGGGCCGCAATATACAAAGGTCATAAATATGGCCTAATGGCTGAATTCGGTTTCTTGGACCTCTCCACTGTGATCTTCATACACAAGGTGGCACATTGGTTCATCGGGTGTTTATCGCTTGTGTCATGTCCTGGTGGGGTAGAAAGTCAGTCAGTCAGTTGTGTGTTGTGTTTCAAAAGATGAATTAAATTCGTGCCTGTGGCAAACAGTTTTACCTAGGGTTTATATTTGCGGATGGGGCTTATATTACCAGCTTTCTGGAAATTCAGGCTAGGATTTATTTTCGAGATAGATGTTATTCTCGGAGAGATACGGTACATAATTTACATTACGTATCATCATCACCATCATCGCCACCCTGCTGTGGTGTTAAGCGTCACCCAGTTCTTGTTGTCTAATCCTCCGTTTCCTTTTATCCTGTTCAATCCTTTCGATATCCTGGATGGATGTTCCAGTATAGCAGAACTTATGGTGCTTTCTTTTTAGCCGACCACAAATGATAACACGGGACAGTCCAGTACTTTAGAGGGTGGTAAGAGTGGATTTTCTGTGTTTTCTGTGCTTTAGCGCGTTTTTTCCAAGGTCAAGGTTATCGCACGTTCCCTAACCCTAACAGAAATAATACGCCTAATCTACCACTCCTTGAAATATCTGACTGTCCCGTGAAATGTAGATTTTTCATGTTTGTGGTCGGCTAATAAGAAAGTACCGAACTTTTAGCTTCGCTCAACAACGTTTCTCTTACATGTTTTCATAGGCGCTTTCGTTTCTTTTTTTTTTTAGGTGTCTATTTCGGTGATTTTTTTTAACCCTTTAAGGTAGATTTTTGATTGGCTGGCTTGCTTTGCCAAAAACAATAATCGACATCTTCAGCAAACATCCCCAAACGGGGAACTTTGAGGACACCTGCAATGTTGTTGCGATCAAAAGAAACAGAACCAGAAACTGTCGCCACCAACGATGAAGTTGTCTACAGACCAGACAATTGGTCAACAGTGTCGCTGATGTCCCTTTTCAGGTGGTGTTTTCCGGGAAAATATTACAAGACCCCCACCCAACCCACTTTTCTGCCCCAAACACTACTAAAAAACAATGTGATTAGAATAGGAGGGCAAAGAGAATTATCCCAAGAACAGTTAACAAGAACATGGAGAAAAACAAGCTCATAAATGAAACTGTTGAATAATATAACAGACACAAACACCAACAACTGGTAATTTGGTGTTTAGATAGAAATGTAAAATTGTTAGACATTTCTAAGAGGAAGTGAAGAAGAAGAAGATTGAAATGTCTAACAGTTTTACATTTTTGTATTGATGATATCTGCCTTGTGTGGTCTGATGTTTGAAAAGGGACAACGGAGGTCACTCTCCGTTCAAACTGTTTTGTGTTTATGATTGTGACATTTTAATGTTTAAACTTAAAAAAAAAAACTGTTAGTATTGCAGATTATTACAAATACAAACGCACTCAATTTCAAAATTTACTGTTTCATCACCCACCCTTCTTTGTGTTTTGTTTGTTGTTGTTGTTGAAACATTCATTAGCTCCCCGAAGGTGTCCTTCCCTCTCCTCACCCGAGGTTAAAAACCATTGGCCAATTTAGTGATCAACTGTGTGCCCCTTTATGATATCCACATTACATAAACCTCTTCTTTGTTTTACAACTCTTCTTTGTCCTACAGAACTTCGTTGTCTTACAACTTATATCTGTCTTGAAACTGTTGATACCAATGGCTATTCATACATTTCTCTAATTTCTTCGCGTTTCTTGAATTCATCCCATTTAATGTTTATCAGGGGATTAGTAGAATTTTTCATTAATATACAATGAATCACAACAGATGTCTCCTCTTCAACAAAATGCACAAATCACAGTCTCTCTTGCTGTACATTACACCACGCCAACAGAAGCATTCTGTGTTTTATAATTATTCTCCAGCTTTCACGTGCATATGTTAAAAGTGAAATAAAATTAGAATAAAAAATACGTAACATGGTTTTAAAACTATACAGTTTAGAGTTCTATATTTTGTTCAAGCTATTAAAAGCTGTTGGTGATTTGCCAGTGCGTCTCATAATTTATTTCTCGGTATTTTCTTTGCTATAAAGATGCATTCATTTTTTGATTATCCTGTTGTGCCATTATATGTCACAAATTGCTCGAAGTTAATTCCGCTATTCCGTTTTATCCTGTTCAGTATCGTGGATGGAGTTCAGTCCAGCAGCTTTGGCTTCTCTCATCAACTTTCGTCTTATGGTTTTTTGTTTGGTCCTTTTGTTTCCCATCTTAATGCATGTTTGGTGATTCTCGGAATTTTTTTTTTCGGGATGTGTCCATTGTAGCGCTGTCTTCTCTTATAACTGTTGGTAGTAGTGGTTGCCTGAATGTTTCTCTTATTTCTTCACTACTTTACTATAAAAATTACTACCTACACGAGTCAACTGATCTGCTACTTTCATTACTTTTGTCTCTAGTGTTATATCTGTTCGGTCCATTGTTCGTGCCTTTAATAAATATGTCTTTTCATAACTTATTTTAGTCCAATCGTTGATGATATATTCACTAAAACATATGTTTTTCTTTTCTTTACATTTAATGGGCCGTAATAATAATTAAATATTCTCAGTCATATTATGCTGTCTTGAGAGGCAAAAGAAGTGAATGGGATTCGTAGCAAAAACCTGAAAAATTATGTAACATATATTTTGAGAATGGAGATAGAAGCGGTCATTGCAGTGTTCCATGGCTTGAGAATCAGCTACATGTATATGCATTGATTATGACTGACTCGCAGAGCATGATGAGACGGTGGAGACAGGTATGCTTCGGGTAGTGTAGCACGCATCACTTTAGAAGTCTAGCGTAGTTAGCATCCTTTGGATATTTTTCCGTGGCATGCGGGTGTGTTAACGAGCAGACGGACACAGTGGATGGCTGTGCAACACTTGGTGTTGAACTGATGCAGGGCAAGCTACATGGTTTTAAAGCAGTTTGGGAGGGCGTGAGAAGTTCAGAGGCACACTTAAATTATCACGGTCCTAATAGAATAGTGCAATAGGGAATGACTACAAGATCTGGACAATACTTCATACTAAGAGGAAAAGCATCAGCGTGATGTTATATTTGTCTTTAAAACTCAACTCAACTCAGCTCATACTAAGCTTATTCCTTAATCTGAATAAAACGGGACAGTGAGCGGCTTTTTCTTCCGTAGTACAAACGGGACACACTTAAAAAGCCTTTGAAGTCCCTATGAAAACAGGACGTGAGGCCAGCCTAGTCTAGAGGAAAGAACAAGACGTTCCTGATGACTATCCAGATCACAATCCGCGCTAGAGTATTTCCAGAGGTATCTGGGAAAGGAGACGAGGATGATAACTGTTACAGGTCTGGAATGTTAGTTTTTTCATTTATTCAGTGCCACGACAAATGATGTAGACGTCAGTCGTCGTCTTTCACTCCCAAAGCAGGAGCCTAGCGTGGTCCAGACAGAGCATGAGCGATACAAATAAAGGAAAACGAAAAAGAAGATATGCAAAGATTTTTTTTTTTTGGGGGGGGGGGGGGGGGGGGGATTTGACAAAGCCCAATAAAATCGAGTCATCATGAAATGGCTACGTCACTCAGACCAGGTATCGTAACTATAGCTTTAAATGTTAGTATTGTCTAGTGCGTTATTCTTTCTTTCTACTTCTTTCTATAAGTGCCGGTCAATACATGTTTGTTTGTTTGTTCAATGTGTACAACACTTCAAGAGAGATTTAGAAAGACACTACGTCCTGAGTCAGTAGAAGTGTACTTGAAACCAGCATAAACTGTATAGGATCCTTGTCAAGCACTCTAGACATATGAGGCTGGACTAAAGGTTTTATAGACCAATCGGCAGTTGATGGCTGGTGCTGCCAACATCATACCGGCCGCCTTTACCTCAAGGGACTTTAACTGGTACCAACTTGAGGCTGCTTCAGCCTGAGAGTCAAGCACCTTTCTGAAATATATATATATATATCTATATCACTATGCAGATTTCAACCAAAGTCCTTCCAATCAGCAAGCGACTATCTAGCTTCTATACCACTGATGCTCCCCTCGCAATCTGTAGTCGATTGGCTGTCAAAACTGTCACTACTGTCTGCATTTACCACTTTTTAGGACATTGTAGATGTAAACGGGTGGGGGGGGGGGGAGGGGAGGCGGTGAGTCTGAGGATTTCGGGCTAATATCTAGTGCACAGACTGCGCAGATTAGAATGCTTGCATTTACCCCCGAGAGAACAATTCCCTCACCTCATCAGTGGTTGAACCCAGGTCTCCCGCATGGGATCCCAACGCTGAAACCGCGCGGCTAGCCGCTCCATTCCTTAACTGATATTTAACAAACATTTTTGTATTTATTAGCTTTCATACAAATAAGTAGAAAGAAGCAGATCACCCACTCTATTCCGCAAAGCAGATTTTATGTCAAGTGACTCCCCTCGTGGTGCAGTTTCAGTAAGTAAGCCTGTTCAACGTTCGGGCTACACCAGTAGTCTCCAACAGTTTCAGTAAGTGAGCCTGTTCAACGTTCGGGCTACACCAGTAGTCTCCAACAGTTTCAGTAACTGAACCTGTTCAACGTTCGGGCTACACCAGTAGTCTCCAACAGTTTCAGTAACTGAGCCTGTTCAACGTTTGTGCTACACCAGTAGTCTCCAACAGTTTCAGTAACTGAGCCTGTTCAACGTTTGTGCTACACCAGTAGTCTCCAACAGTTTTAGTAACTGAGCCTGTTCAACGTTCGGGCTACACCAGTAGTCTCTAACAGTTTCAGTAACTAAACCTGTTCAACGTTCGTGCTACACCAGGTTTAGGTATCGCAACACCCCTAACTGCCTCCCTCAAACTCCCTCCAAATAACACAATATAATCAAAAAGAGTCCGGCCATAAGAAAACTCCAATAACTGTTTACACGTACACACACAAATCATGAACAAATAGTAATTTAGTGTCTAAATATCCATGTGATGTTTGTATCTTGAGGATATCTGCTATTATGGGTTTGATGTTAGGTAAAACATAGCTGAGATCACTTTCCATATCAGTCTGCTAGCGATGGATTGTTTTCATGCCTGTTAACTCTGAAAATCAGAATTATCAAGTATAAATGTACTCAATTTTAAAATTGCTTGACACCCCCCCCCTCCCCTTTTCCATAAAACCTTCTAACGCCCCCGTCTAGGGGCGCCCCTCCCCTTCCCTTCCTCATCCACAGAGACTATTGTGCTACACAGAGCCTCACTTTACAGTCGACGTCTGTGTTACTGCCATTATAAGACGGTGTAATTGTGTCGATTGTTGACGGAATAAATGAGGCCTATTGTTTGACCGACAAGAAAATCTATAGAGAATAACAGAAGTGCTATTGCGAAACAGTTCAAGTTAGTGTATGTCTACTGTAGGGGCGAATATACAAATAAGAGAAGGCTGGATATTCGCAGGCATAAACTGTGCAAATCAGGGGCTTCAAGTGAAAATCTTAAAATTGTATTAGAAAACACAATAGTTATGCCGTTATTCTGCCTGCAACCTGTCAATAGTGTTGTTAATGATGTCAGGACTGTTAAGCACCTGACGTCACAGCGTAGACTAACATGTTGACATCCAATGACAGTTTAAAGATGGCTGCCCCACTTTGGATATGCACCAAAGAGGAGAAGCATTCTGTTTTCCGTTTTATTTTAAATGCAGTAAATGAATTAAACCGATAGCAATTCACGGACGAATAATAAAGGTACAGTATGTTAATTCAGTCCAGTAAATCTATGAGGACCAGGACTTTTCAAAACGGCGGGACTTCTAGGGCAACCTGTTCACGACCAGGTCCTAACGGTTGGAGTTGCTATAGTACAGTACATACCATGAATAAACGCCTGTCTAACAGACATACACTTGATTAAATCCTGCAATACGATGGCTATTGTTGATTTTGTATTCGTTATTACTTTTATTATTAATTCAAGATGACCAAGGTGAGGGAGCACTTGTGTGTTACCGCTAACATAAAACTCCGTCTGCATCGCTGCCTTTAGGTGAACAAGTGTAGGACCCTACAAAAGGGTGTGGTCGTCGAATGCGGAAGCAGAAAAGTCCATTAGTCAAATGTGCTCAGTGGAATATGTCAAGCTTGGTGCTGAAAGGACAGAAATACCAGATAGAATTCAAGACAACATTGAGATAAAAGTCACCGAGGGCAGATACTGCAGAGAATAGCTCCAAACAGTCGCTGATTTTGAGATAATATCCCTTATTAAGCAGCACACTCCATACGACAAGGTCATCTTTAATTCAGATGGCTCAGTGATTCGCAATGTGTGGCCTAAGTGGGCATATACACTGGTAAATTCCGACTGGAATCGGTTGAAAGCATCTAGAATCCCGCCTCAAAAAAAAAAAAAAAACTATCTTGGCTGTACACACCTGGAAGCGCGGGAGTGAGAGTAAGAGAAAGAGCCGACGGACTGGTCGTGTCTGCAGCAGTTAGTGGAAAAAGAAGTATTTACATGGCACAAATACTGAATGTGCTACATTCCTAGAGGTTGAGACAAAGGAATGAGACGACAAGCTCCCTGTCAGAAATGGCTTTTTAATGAGGACAAGCATGCAGTCACCTGTAGCGGGCCAAACAAAAACAACAATAAGAAATGCCTCTTAACTCCTAGTGGATACGGAGACACTGGGATGTTTGTTGAGCACGAACGGGTCAGGCCGTTGTCGGAGATACGGTCAACAAGTAACAAATTGTTATTGTTATTACTGTTTCCATGTTAACTGATAAAGAAAAATAGTAACATTCACCATAAGAGTCAAAGGAAGGACATATGTCCCATGTGATGACAAGAATAACAGTTCGCTTACCACAGCTAAACTTCAGACGCTGACATTTTGTAACAAATTTCTCAATATTCTATCGACTGTGAGTATGTTTGGCACGATTTTGAAGACGGTTCTTGCTTCTCTTGGTTATATGATACTTAACGGACTTCCATCAACAGACTTCAATCAGCAGATTTCCTTTAACAGACTTAACAAAAAACAGTATACAACAGTTTTCAGTCTAAGAAAGGACACTGTAGGCTGAACTAACTCATGCATAAAAGGAAGATTGTACAGTCCCCACAGTACGCATGTCAGACAGACGGGACTGCAAACACTGAGAGACCTCGTCCAGGAGCAAAGTGTGCAGAGCAAGCTGTGGGAAACTATGAAGGACCTGCAGCTGATATGCCAGTTCATCGAGGCAGCACACGTTTTGGTTTGACCTGAGCACAGGAAACGGAACGCCAAGAAGAAGAAGAAGAAGAAGAAGAAGCAGGATATGCGATGTGTGTTCGGTGTATTTTTGGTTCTGCTTTACTCACATTTTGAGCCTCTGCAGTGCAGCGGACAAGTACCCACCCACCACATCGAAGCGCTTGGGTTCGAATCTTCATAGTGGTGAAAGTTGTTAAAAATTAACATTGGCTCCCATATCGATCCAGATTAAAATTGTTCCGAGGTGTTGTTTTGTAAAGTAAAGGCAGTCGGTTCGACTTTGACCTTATCACCCACAGAGTTTCGATTGGTCTGTAAAATATGAGACTACACTTCCTGAGCCCCACGTGTCACTGGCACTTTACTGCTTCTTTACATGTTTAAAGCGGGAACCGATAGAAGCTCGCCTGCAGATCGAACGGTCGTGGATCAAGTCCTGACGGAGCCGTATTTTTTCAACAAATAACCTGAGCCCCCAGTTCGACCCTTGGGTAGGTACAGGGTATAGTCCTGGGAAGTAAAGGCTGTCGGTGGGATGCTGACCTCATTACTCACGGGGTGGCAATTTGTCTATAGTATCTAGGTCTAGCCCTATGTGCCCATTACTTTTGAAGACATGGAGAAGGGTACTTTACATGTTAAGAGGAAATGCGCCTCTCCCCCCCCCCTCCACACCCCCTCTCTTTTCCGATGCGACTCACAGAACCTTCTATATATATATATATATATATATATATATATATATATATATATATATATATATATATGTGTGTGTGTGTGTGTGTGTGTGTGTTATAATCATTGAGGTATTATTTATAAAAGATAGTGTCTTATTTTTTTCTGTCTGCAGACAACAGTTCATCGACAGACGCTGAGACGCGATGGAAGCGATAGATCCTTCGACCAGGCGTATCCCGTGGTCCCATCCAGAATGTCTAGGGACAGGTCTAAGTGGATCATTCTTCACTACTCCCCGTTTAAGGTGAGTTTTAAAGATGGTAGGAAACTATGGGGAACAGAAGAACAGGGTAAGAAAAAAACAAATAGTTGATTCCAACCTTACAAAATCAATTACAATAAACAAACATCTAAGCCGTAGCCGAACTCATCCCACACACGAAGAAGCATCTTTAATATCTGTGGTGGCACGAGCATACGCACTCGAGTGATTGGTTATGCAGCTACGACGTGTTTTTTAAATCTTGTCATCTCAGATTCTTCTTTGCCCTCATCTTTTTGGAATACCCCCAATGTTTCTTAAAGTCTTCGCCTTCTAGTCAAAATGGACGCTAGGCACGGCTACTGTTTTGACCCATGGCAAATTTTTTGCTTCTGCCAGACGGTGGCCGTTGCATTTTTGCTCTATTTGTAGACTTAAAGATATAGATTCGTCGCACAGCTTCTGAGTTAAGTGCATGGCGTGACACTGTGAGCTGCGGATTTTATTTGGAATGTTTTTAGACTGTGACCAACGTGGTGGTGTGAATTGTAGATTCAGAAAATGGCGCGATGCCTGTTGTCGCAATATTGATGGTGCCATTATGTGATTAAAATTGCTCGCGTGTGCAACTGCTGATCTGTTGGTAACTTCTGCTACCGTCAATGATAAATTGCATGTCTAATGTCGGACAATTAGTGTTAGCACTTTGGATGGCTACCGTATGAATTTAATGTGTGTGTAGGCTAATGAATATGCTGAGACAGCAGTCTGTCAATGTGTTTTTCGTTGGCACAGGAGCGAAGCAACTATGCGGTGACCCGTTTGCTATGAAGCTGAAACTAAGATTACTAGATTTTTTAAGTACATTCTGTGCAATCGAATTATGTCTCACCAAGTTCCCGAAACAAGCTGGCTTGCGGCGTTTTCCCATTGCCAAGAGAGACTACAGATGTCCTGCAAATTTGTATATTGTGTCTTTGACATAATAATTAGCTGTGTGTTCTAAATAACTATATAGATCATGTTTGTGATCCTGCAGGCAGTGTGGGATTGGGTGATCCTCCTTCTGGTCCTCTACACAGCCGTCTTTACACCATACTCGGCTGCCTTTTTGCTCAAGGAGGATGAGATCAGGATGAAGCTCAACATGGCGCCCGGATCAAGGTCAGACGAAACTCAATTAAAATTTTTTTTTAAAGAGATTAAGAGTAAAATAATGTTGAATATAGAGATTTATTAAACCTCTCTCTCTCTCTCTCTCTCTCTCTCTCTCTCTCTCTCTCTCTCTCTCTCCCTCTCTCTCTCTCTCTTTCACTTTCTTTCTCACTTACCCCGCCCACTGTTTTTTAAGCACACACACCACTCTTTTTTCCTTTCAAGAATATAAGGGTAGTATTATCTCGCAGGTGCTCATATCTCAACCTATCTAAAGTTGAAAAAGGTTTCCCATGGAGATGGTGGATCTCATTACACCTGGGTTATACCCGTTATCGCACCGCCCTCTCCACAAAACGGCTAACCGCTTGACCACGGCTTTGTTCAAAGCACGAACCTAGTAGCTTCACCGACGATCCCAAACGACGTAGGTCGAGAAACAAACACACGACATTCACTGCTCGAAATAAACGGTCTAACATAGTGTTCTTCAAGTCGTGGGAGGCGGCCCGACAGCCGACCGTCCAGGAAGCAATGACAAACTACTGAACGTAAATTTTCCCAGAAAAACCACAACAGCCAGAAAGTGCTCGGGTTGGTTCTGCATAGTCCTGTAAAGGATACCAAACTAATTTTTATTTAATAGCTAGACTCTAAAAAAAAAAAAAAAAGTTGCTTTTGATAATTGTGAAACCCTGAGCTGTAGTTTATTTTACATAACACAACATAACATAACCCTTGACCCATTTGGCTCATGCAGGTGTATTGATGGAAGCACTAGCAGATAAAACCTACCATCTGTCTCTGTCTTCCACTAGATTTGATTTAAGATTCCTTTTTTGCCCTAGTCTTACTCACCCCCCCCCCACCCCCAGTGTTCCTTAAAGTTTAGTCTTTGCAATCGAATCATGTCTCATTAAGTGCCCGAAGCAAGCTGACTTGCGACGTTTCCCCATTACCAAGACAGGCTACTGATGTCCCGCAAATTTGTATATCTTGTCTCTGACATATTTATTAGTTTTGTGTTCTAAATAATTAATTTGTAAAATGCGTTTCTGTCATTTAAATTCGGAAGCCTAAATCCTCCTGTCCATTTCCTCTGTGAGAGTCCAACTCTCACATCCTTATAAGAAAATAGACAATACCAGTGATGTGTATATACTTACCTTAACTGCGGTGCTGGTTGTGCTTTTCCACATCGTATTCAGTTGGGACATGGCAGTCTGTAGTTTGATTACCTTATACCTAAATCCTGCATTGGACACATCCAGAGATGTTTCATCTTCCACAGCAAATGTGATACGGTGAGGTTGTTCACCAGTAGTGGTAGATTGGGTTGCAGCTGTCCTGTATTCACGTCGGGTTGCTCTCCATCTGGGCTCCTGGACCTCAGAATCTTGCAGATTGGCCCTAAGACTGCCACGGGGATCCGCCATCTCGCCTGTGCTCTTTAACGTGTATACGAGCAAGATTGCAAGTCTAGAAACACCAGGAGTTGGAAGGATACTGACTTTTGTGGATGATATACTTGCATATAGGCATGGAGAAGAGAGGGGACATAAGCCTGGGAGCTACAAGCGACCCCAGACAAAGTGACTGAGTGGTGTACAGAAATGAGAGCTCTCGTCCACCGGGAAAAAGCGTCTGCTTTGTGGTGTTCTCTGGGCAACAGAATGGTTAAAGCTAATGTCCCAAGTATCACGATAGATGGTAGAAACGTCAACAGAGAGAGCAAACTGAAGTATCTGGGAATTACATTTGACAGGAGCGTGTCCTTTTAGGACCATGTGGAGAATGTTGTGACGAGATGCCAAAAAGGACTTGGTGCACTTAAGACTATGGCTGCAATTGACATAGAGCAGAGAATGCTTTTCACACTATATCAGCACCTGATCCTGTCAGTGGTTGATTATGGCCTGGGACTCTTACCGTTTCAAAGAGTCAAGTGGACAAACTAGAGCGCATACAGAACGCGGCTATGCGGGTCATTTTGGGTTGCACCAGAGACACCCCAGTGGTGTGTATGCGATACATCCTTGGTTGCAGGTGGGCACAAGGTGCTGCAGACACAGACCACCCTTTGCATGAAGCTCTGGGTGCAGTTAAGGGTCAGCGGCTGATAAGAGAGAGGTCATGGAAAGCTCAGACAGAAGACACAATCAGACAGGTTTGCATCCTTGAGAACATTAGGCGAGGAGAGGAGTGGGTCAAAGTGCCACCTGAACAGTCAGACTTGTGTAGAGTCATAATCACGCTGAGCCGGGAATGCAGAGACAGGCCAGCAGGTGCCACGGAGGTGGAAACTTAGCAATTAATTCAAGGTAATGATCGCTCAGAGGATTTGATCATTTACACAGACGGTTCAGTGTCAAGAGGCAAAAGAAGTGCTTGGGGCTTCTTAGCAAAAGTTAACGGTCGTCGTTTGGTGCAGGAGAGCCTATCATATGATACCACAACATCCAGCTTAAGAATGGAAGTGGAGGCTGTCACTTTAGCTTTCCGCTGGCTAGAGAACACAACACACACACACATCGTGATTGTTACTGACTCAGCATGCTGAGGAAGATCAGAACAGGTATGCTTCTTGCAGAGTGGCAGGCTTCGCTGCGGAGGACACGAGTGAGGAGTATTGTCTGGATGTTTTCACCGGGGAACGCCGGTGTGTTGGGAAATGAACAGGCGGAAAAATTGGCTGTCTCTGCACAACTTGGTAGAATACTGACACATGATAGGGCAGACGTGGTTAGTGCCTTGTAGGAGAGCGTGTACAGTTCGGAGGAGCAGATAAATCACCAAAGTCTGATGAGATTGATGCAGGAGGGAGTGACGAGAGGTTCTGTCAGATGCTCGAGGCTCAGAGGAAAGGCAAGACGGACGTTTAATCAGAATGCTGCTGGCACCATTAATATCGGAACTATTCTCTGGCTGCTGAAGATTGGGACGGAGCGCTTATGGTAATGCCTTGAGTGCTATGATGTCGGTTCTTGGATTAAATCAAATCAACCAGTAATGCACTGGACGTGCACACTCAGACACCCCAACTCAGACGTATTTTCTGTCCCGATCCGCACTGGTTTTCAAATCCGCACATCCTTAAGATAGATTCTAGGAGATGCCGTAGTGTAGCGGCTAGAAGGTTGCTGGCGAATCTAAAGGTCAAAGTTCAAATCTGAACGGAACCGTTCACTTTTATTTTTCAAAAAATTACATTGTCTCCGACGTCATGTGTAACCTTAGATGTGTACTAGGTAGAGTCCTGGGAAGTAAAGGCGGCCAGAGTGATGTTGACCACATCACCCACAGAGTGCAGGATTTGTCTGTGAAATATAGATCTAGCACTTTATGCCTAGTACACCTGAAGACGTGAAAGAGGGTGCTCGTTTTAAAGACAGACCCTCTTCCTAATCCTACAGGAAGACAACTGCAGACAAAAGGTTCTTTTGAGGGTAGACCCTCTTCCTGATCCTACAGGAACACGACTGCAGACAAAAGGTTCTTTTGAGGGTAGACCCTCTTTCTAATCCTACAGGAACACAAATGCAGACAAAAAGTCCTTTTGAGGGTAGACCCTCTTCTTAATCCTACAGGAACACGACTGCAGACAAAAGGTCCTTTTGAGGGTAGACCCTCTTCCTAATCCTACAGGAACACGACTGCAGACAAAAGGTCCTTTTGAGGGTAGACCCTCTTCCTAATCCTACAGGAACACGACTGCAGACAAAAGGTTCTTTTGAGGGTAGACCCTCTTCCTAATCCTACAGGAACACGACTGCAGACAAAAAAGGCCTTTTTTATAATAAATCCTATTTCTAATCCTACAGGGACACGATTGCAGACAGAAAGGTTCTTTTTATGATTGATCCTTTTTCTAATCGTACAGATACACAAATGCAGAGACAAAGGTCCATTTTTAAGAGAGATCCTCTTTCCAATCCTACAGGGAAACGATTGCAGAGACAAAGGTCCCTTTTTAAGAGAGATCTTTTTTTCTAATCAAATAGGAAAACAAATCCAAAAAGACCTCTTTCGAATCCTACAGGAACATAATACAGACATAAAGATCCTTTTTAAGATAATCCTCTTTCTAACTTGCTTTTTTAACTACGTCAAGGGATGGTTGCTTTTTTAATCCTTCAGGAACACAAATTTAAACAAAAAGATCGATGCCATTGCGGCAATACCATTTGACCTTCTGCTGTTCGGGTCAGGAACTAGTGATGTAAGTGCTGTCGTTGTCTTGTCTGTGTAAGGAAGCGTTTTATATACATATGTACATAATTTTTTTGTTATTTATTCACCAATCACCTTTATTCGGTTAGTTTTTGTTTTGTTTTGTTGTTTTACCTATTATTTTAACAGTAGTAGCGTTTGTTAAATGTATGATTTACTGTCGGTTGTTTATGTTTGGTTATTTCATAATTCATTGATAACAGGCTGGATGTTGATTTCTTTCTTTGGTTGATTAAATCATCGGTTGATTGTCTGTGTCGTTAGATGGTTGAATATTTCGTTGATTGATGTGATTCAGCTGTTTTGTTGAATATTTCACTGACTGATTACCTATTTCATTGGTTGGTTAAATATATTGCTGGTTGATTGCCTACCACGTTGGTTGTTTACATTGTTTACTGGTTTAAACAGTTGGATGATTTGTTGGGTGGTTGTTTAAGTGGTTGCTTGTTTAAAGGGTGAAAGTTTTAAGGAAAGCTTAGCTGGTTGTTTGGTTGCTTGTTTAACCGGTTGATTGACTGCATAATTAGATGGTTGTTTCGTTGTTTGGTTGAATATGTCGTTTGTTTATTGCCTATTTCTTTGGTTGTTTGAAAGTTCCGTTGGTTGATTGGCCGTCTCGTTGATTTGTTTCTTCGTATGGTTGTAGTTGACTGTTTAGCTTGTTGGTTGTTCAAGTCTTTGTCTGTTTTAAGGGTGGAAGTTTTAAGGATTGCTTTGTTGGTATCCTGCTTGTTGAACAGCTTGATTGACTGTGTTGTTAGATAGTTGTTAAGTTGGCTTGTTGATTCTTTTAACGCTTTTGGTACACAGCAACTGGTTCCGTTTCTTTGCATTTACAAAAAGGATATAACCTTTTTGCTGTTTTATAATGTAGACTACCGTTATTTCAAACTCTTATATCCGAATTATTAACAATTTTTGAGGCCTTAGAGATGTGGTGCCCTGAAAAATACTTAAAATTTTGTGGACAGCCAACCCGAGACACCTAGATGTTTTGAAAGAGGCCAGGGCCAAAAGACAAAAGTGTTGGCAAACATCAGAAAGCGACGGCTTATGTCGCTAATGTTACGAGAAGAAAGAAACTGGGACATGTGACAACTAAACAGATTTGTCGAAAAAAAAAAGATATAGAGGAAGACAATGCTAGAATGTTCTTGACAGCCTGGGGAGGTATCACCACATGAACTGTTACATGTTGCTGAAAATTGTGGACATGGATGATCATTGATGCTAGTCGGCAAGGCATGTGATGATGATGATCATTGATGCTAGTCGGCAAGGCATGTGATGATGATGATCATTGATGCTAGTCGGCAAGGCATGTGATGATGACGATCATTGATGCTAGTCGGCAAGGCATGTGATGATGATGATCATTGGTGCTAGTCGGCAAGGCATGTGATGATGATGATCATTGATGCTAGTCGGCAAGGCATGTGATGATGATGATCATGGCGACGATGATAATAAAGATCCGAATTATTAGCTTCATTTCCACTGTCACGTAGTGCCTTTGTTGAACTCCTTCAGATCTCAATATGTATTGCTTTTAAACCCCTTGGGGTAGAAGGAGTTAGAGAAACAACTGCTTGATAATCACAGATAAAGGTTCTCCTTCTTCTTCTCTTCCACCAATTACCTTAGCAAGTTGTTGGGGGGAGATGTAAGGATTAGTTGTGCTCTTTTTTCAATGCATTATAAAGCTGGTGTCCTTTCTGTTAGGTGGCTCCTGATGATATCGCTCCATTCCCCCCCCCCCCCTTTGCTCTGTGTTCATTATATTTCTTTAGCGTGGCTGGCTCTCTGTGGCAGTTGGTACCAGGACATTCTTGTCAGATGGCCAAACCATCTCATTTGTTGTTTTTTAATGAATTGTACGACTGGCTTCAGTCCTAGACTTCTTCAAATTTTTTTTTTCTTGATTTTATCTTTTTTTGTCACATTGGCAACTCTCCTAAGACATCTGATCTCTGTTGTTATGATCTTCCGCTCGTTAGTTGTTGCAAGGGTCCATCTTGAGTTAAGGGTTGCTTGGTTGATTCAGCGGTAAGCTGTTTTCTTCTTAGGGTTGTTGTTTTAATTGTTTGGTTGCTTTTTTGAAGTGCGGCTGATTGGTTGTGTGAATAGCTATCTGTGTGTGTTGGGTGATTAAAAAATCCGGCTGTTTATTTGTGCTGGCTTTTTCTTTAAAGCCGGTAAGTTAAGTACGAATTGACTGCTTAAATAGCTGGCTGTTCATTTTATAGGATAATTGTTTCAACAGCGAGTTCTTTTTCTGATTGGTTGGTTGTTTGAATAACTGGCTGTTTATTTAATTGCTTATAAATATATACATTCATACAAACACACCCCAACTATTCAATAGCGGGTTGTTTATTTGATTGGTTGGGGTTCGAATAGCTGGTTGTTTATGTGTGTGGCTGATTGTTTGGAAAACCGACTTTCTATTTGATTGGTTGATTCTTTGAATAGCAACTGTTTGTTGGATTAGTTCGCTGTTTGTGTGTTTTTTTTATGTGTGTGTGTGTGTGTGTGTGTGTGTGTGTGTATGTGTGTGTGTGGCTGGGTATCTGTTTGGATAGTTGGCTGTTTTTTGGACTGGTTGGTTGTAACTGCGTGTGTTTGTGTGTTTGGCTGGTTATCTGTTTGAATAGTTGGCTGTTTTTGTGTGTGGTTGATTACTTAAATAGCTTGCTATTTATTTGATTCGTTGGTTGTTAGAAAAACTGTCTTTTTTAATTTTAATTCCTGGGTGTTTGTATGATAACATGGCTGTTTGTTTGGTTTCCGTGTGCAAGTTTGGCTGAATCATTGACTTGTTGATTGATTAATTAATTAGTTAGTTAGTTAGTTAGTTAGTTAGTTAGTTAGTTAGTTAGTTAGTTAGTTAGTTAGGTTATCATCAATGCACACCGGGCATGTCCATATGTGCTCAGATCCTCCCCTCAGTATGAACCCCAAAGTCTGGCGGCTAATAGGACCAGTTCTATGTTGATTAACAAGTCTTTTGGCGTGTCTGATGTGCGTCTCGTTTTTTGCCATGACGATCTTAATTCCCAAGTCTGCCATTCTGGCGAGTGATGTGGATTCACTGCCCCCAAAGTCCTCCATCCTTCCCATTTCTCTGAGGGCATTGATAATTTCAGCATGATCCATAGGCTGACCGTCGGTAGTGATAGCGGATCCAGCCAACCTGTCAGCTCTTTCATTTCCATCGACGCCTGCGTGTCCCGGAACAAAAATAAAGATGACTTCACGCACAGTGGACTTCTGTAATGATTTAAGCCATTGTCTTCACATCGAACCTGCCTGAACCCTCCGGATCATACTCATTGAATCACTGAGTATACAGACGCGGGTGAAATTTTATGTTTTGAGCCAGGCGAACGCGTGCGTCACTGCCATCCCCTCCATCGTCATGATTGATTCATTGATTGTTTGTTTGATTGTTTGATTGATTGGTTTGTTGTCTCCTGTGACTGCTATTAGTCCACGTCTTGATATAATCCATTCTCAAAACCATATGAAAACCATGCTGGACGAAACAAGAGTAAGAGCAAGAGCAAGCGAGCAAATGGTTGACAGCGATACAGATGGGAAGATAACATCAATAGATGGACAAATAAAAATGTTGCGTAGTAACTGGCATGGGCGTATGTAAGCATTATGCAAATCTGTATGAATGTGTGCGTTTAGGTATGTCTATGTATGATAATGCATTTTAAAATGGTCTATGTGTATATTTGTGCATTAGTCTATTTATAACTGCGTTTGGGCTAATTTTCCCTTTCTTTCTTAACAATTTTAAACGTTGTTTCTTTTTTTCCCCTCGTGTGTTTTATATAGTTTCCTGTCTCCAAGAATTTTCCTTGTTTTATTTTCTTTATTCAGCTTGTACTAAAACCCCTTCGAAGATTCCCATCCTTTTTATCTGCAATGCATTTTTGTTTCGTTCACTAAATGTTTTTTTATTTACTTTTTTACTTTCCGCTCCATAGCTTCCGGTGGAGGTAGGAGTTGATTGTTGTGTGTGGATACCTGAGCCTAACAGCCGCCTATATTGTCCTTGCCTGCTTGCTTGATGTGTTTGTTGGTGGTCCAGCCCTGCTGTTTATCGCTTGATGTGCCTATGGTAATCGTCTTTCATGCATATTTGTGCAGACAGAAAGACCTAGTGGTGAACCTGCGTTTGCCCCGGTAAAACCAGCAGCTGTATATGAGTGTTGCTCATTTTAAATGTCAGCTTTTTTTTTTTTCTACATTCTATGCAGTTGTCGTTCGTTCGCACCTGACAAAATGCAGCAATATATACAAGCAGTAAATCGTTCGGCGTTTCTTGTTTTCTTTCCTTGTTTAAAATTAAAACATGTAAACTTTTCTTTCTTCTTTTTCACACACACACACACACACACACAGACACACACAGACACACACACGTATCTAATTATCGTCGGCCCCTCAACACAGAGCCATCTGCATAGATGATCACATCACCTATCACCTGGGCGCGAATTGTCATAAACACTGCACAAATCTGATTCTTGCACGGACACTTCCACCCACTTATCTCCTCTCCCGAATGTATCAAGCCTGCAAACTGGCCTATTGTGTCTTCTGCTTGCGACATCCAAAACCTTCTAGTTTCCAGTCTGTGACTCGTAGTTCTATCTAGGGTTTCATGTGGGAGATGCAGTTACTCTGAGATATGACTTTGCCTGCAGAACTTTGGGCCTATCTGAAATAGTCGGCAGTGCAAATGTAAATCACACACATACTACCGGGGTATCTCTTGCACATTACAGAATTACCCACATGGCTTCATTCCAGAAGTATGCGTTCAATTTTCATCAGCTGATTCTCTGCTTTCGTAAGCATTCCAAGTTCATAATCTGTTACCGATGATAACAGGGCGGGATATTTTGAACAGCATTCTTTGTTCCATGTCCATTACTGCCATAATCTTGAGAGCACTGGGGGAAGAGTTTTTTTTTTTTTTTCACCGCATCTGCTGTCTTCATACGATCCATGAAGGAGAGGTTTCTTTCAAAAATTATACTACGGTACCTCAGTTTGCTTTCTTTTTTGATGTTACGGTTATTAATAGTGAGGATTGGAACATTAGCTCTTGCAATTATATTGTCCAGAGAGACTTATAAAACAGTTACACTTTTGAGTTGATCACTGGACCCATCTCTGTACACCAGTCAGTCATTTTGTCTACAGTTGCCTGTAGCTCTTGGGCTGTCTGTTGCCCATCCCCTCCCTGTCTATATTCAAGCCCATTTTTTGCAAACATCAATATCCTTCCAGCACCTGGTGCTTCAAGTTCTGCAATCTTGCTTGTATACACATTAAAGCGAACCGGTGAAATTGCAGAGCCGTGGGGTATTCCCGAGCCGATATCACATGGATCTGAGGTCCATGTACCCAGGCGAAGGGCAACCACGCGTGAATGCAGGACAGCTGCTATCCAGTTCACCAGCCAGGGACACATCCCCTTGATTATGAGTGCAGATACCAAAATATCATATCTTACTCTATTGTAGTAATCTTTAAGATCCAATGCTGCTACTGCGATCTCCTGTCTAGTCTGGAACCCCTCATAAACATCAAAAGAAAAAGTAGCTGCATTTGACCAGGTATCTTTACGTAGCAGGTAACTATCCAAACCATTTGGCAGTTGCTCTTCCCTTTTCAAAAGCATTTGAAGTTTAACAGCAATAGTTTTCTCTAGCACCGTGCCAACGGTATTTTGAAGGATGATAATCGCTGAGTCTGGAATGATCTTTGTCTAGTTTTGGAAGTGGGATTAGGTAGCTGTGTACCCAATCCTGGGGTACTGAAGCTGTTCTGACGCTCTGTTGGAAGTGAAAAGCCATCTCCCTCAAGTCCTAATCACTCATGATCCTCATGGAAGCATTCCTGACTGCGTCTGGTCCCAGCACAGTGCCTTTTGCTTTTTGCAACATCAATTTGATATCCTCCACCCAAACGATAACCTGAAAATAATTACAGTGTATAGTACGAGTATTAGACAGATTATCTGAATTTATAAAGTGCCTATCATTTTGATCAGTTTGGGCTACAAATCTTTCCACAAATGTTTTCTCTTTGTCTGTTGCCAGTAGGGTACCGGTAACAGTGTGTAACGCTTGTGATAGGCTGATCCTTCAATTGAAAAAAAAAATTATTGGAAGAAGTTTAAAAAATAGATAATTGAAATATTTAGATCACATTAAAAGACATAACACACTTTTGAAAACCATAGGGAGGGAAAGGCTGAGGGCAAGAGAGCAAGAAGTTGACAACGATACAGGTGGGAGGACAACGTCAAAAGTTGAACGAACAGCAGTCTGAGAGTGTAAAACCAAGACAAAAGACACAGCGTGTTGGAGATCTATTACAGCCAACCTTTATTGTGGAGACGGCACCTGATTGATTGAAAGAAGAAAGAGAAGAAGAATCAACGAAGAATACAAAGAAGAAGCAGCAGATAAAGCAGAAGAGGCGGAATATGAAGCAGCAGCAGCTGAAAAACCCAAGAGAATATTAAACGGGACATAAGATTCAATGCGCTTTAGCACAAGAGTCCTTCACTCGCATTCACTTCACATTTATGTGACTACTCACTCCCAGGGTTCGATGGCTACTCACAGAGACCAGAGTGCTCATAATCGCAGTCTGAATTCAGAAAACGTCCCACCATTAGATCTGAATTCCTCGAGTACCGCTAATGTACATCGGGTGCTTGTCCTAAAAGCACAACTTAATGTAATTGTAAAATAATTGTTATGGAATAGATTTAATGTAATTTTTTTTTTAATGGAGAGAGATCATCATTTACCTACGTAGGTTCATACATGCAGTATTCGCGAATATGTCTCCGTGTGTGTGTGTGTGTGTGTGTGGGTGTGTGTGGGTGGGTGTGTGTGTGTGGGTGTGTGTGGGTGTGTGTGTGGGTAGGTGGGTGAGTCTGGGTGTGGGTGTGTATGTGTGTGTGGGTGGGTGTGTGTGTGTGGGGGTGTGTGTGTGGGGGGGGTGTGGGTGTGTGCGTTTTTTTAAATTTGTCATTCATTCACTAATGAATTTAGTATTAATTTTTACATATCGCTTCTTCGAATAATTAGTTTAACGTCGACTAACTAATGGCAACCCTGATTGAAAGGGGAGTAAGGGGAAGGCAAAGAGCTAAACATCTGCATGGCTTGATCATATGGATGGGGCGAAATAGGAACACTGACCTGATCCATGATTCTAATAGCCAAAAAGATAAACACCTGGATGGCTTGTCCATATGGGTTGGGTGAGACTAGCAACACTTACCTGATATATGATTCTAATAGCCAAAGAGATAAACACCTGGATGGCTTGTCCATATGGATAGTGCGAGACTAGAACACTGACTGGATCCGTGGTTCTAATGGTCGTGCACGAAGGTGACACAGGTCAGCCTATGCTTGTCGGTACGGCATATGATGATGTGGAATTGTTGGATCGTTCCTTTATTAATGCAGCATTTGTTAAACAGCCTTCAGCTCGGCTCTCTAGCGTAGTTGGCTAAACCGGATTGCACGGAGACCGGGTGACGAACTCCTTGTGGTCCGGGTTCAACCCCGGGGGTAGGCAGGAAAGCCACATTTTCTTCCAGATTACGGTATTTACAATGGAATCAAGGCCAAAAGGTTGCGATATCCATAATACCGAGCCTAAGGGTTAACAACTCATGGCTTCTGGATACTAAAACAAACAAACAAACAAACAAACAAACAAACAAACCCTGACACTAACGAGGCTGCTACACAACATCGTATTCTCTGACGAACGTCTATCCGAAGAGGTGCAGCGACTTACGAGGCGTCAAGGAAAAAAGGGCGGCTGAACAGCCAGTACAGGCTAGGAAAATCTTTGCTGGCAAAAGAAATTATCACTTTCAACCAGCATCTCCGAATGTAGAGCTTTAGGTTATAATTGTGACTAGGTTATGTGCGCCATATAAAATGGCCTAGCATTGCACGCACCAAAAGCCCCGTAAAAGCTCCCGCAGTGTTGATGCGATCACAGGAGACAGACCCAAACACCCTCACGACCGGAGATAAAGTCGTCTACCGGCGAGCCTATTGTGCCACACCTTTATCTAGAGACACTGTTCAATACACTTTTTGTTCTAGATCCTTCTAGGCTAGTTTGGGCTTTTAAGTCACCTCTGGACTCGCGATCATTATAGATGAAACAAAAAAGTGTATCTTGTCACTTGTGATGGACGAGCCGCAACAATTGTTAACATCCATTCTTCTTCTTCTTTGATCCTTCTGTCAGAAAACTTATCAGGAGGCCGATAGCCTTGATGAAAGCTATCGTGTAGTCCATATCCTCTCGTGTACCATACAGCTTTGTGTCTTCATTGTGGTTTGAAAAAGACATATTATGTCTCTGTTGTCAGCATACAGTTGACAGTGTTGGAGCACGTGCTCAGCATTTTCTCGTGCCAAATTGCAGGAGCACGTCTATGTGTTTCCTACACAGACACGTCTGAACATATGTTAAAGACGTCTGTAGTACGCTGTCATTAGTCTGTATTTATGTAATTAATTCATTGAATGAGTTCGTCGTCAGGTAAAGACTGTATAAACAAGGGAGACAAAATTACCAAATTTCGTCCTTTTTAGGACGAAATTTTTTGTCATTTGAAGCCCCACTCTGGCTTTTGCCAGGGGCCGCAATATAGGCAGGCCATTTATATGGCCAAATGTCTGAACGCGGTTTCTGGGACCTCTCCACGGTGATCCTCATCCACATGGTGGCACTTTGTGTCATCGGGTGTTTATCGCTTGTGTGATGTCCTGGTGGGGTAGAAATTCAGTTCAGTTCAAGGGAGACAAATGATCGTAGACCACGAGGCAGACCAAGAAGGCGATGAAGAGATAATGTCCTGAGAAACCTGCAAACACCTGGTGTTACCAACTGGAAAGAGAAGGCCAACCAGAGAGATGAGTGAAGCTGGGGAATATCTGAAGCAATGAACCTCAAGGGCTCCGAATGCTGAAAATAAGAAAATACGTTTATCATAACATATTTCATTCGCCGTTGGTCCCGTTAGGACTGGGTATTCCCGATATTTTCCACACCGGACTGCAGGTAAAACTCGGATAGTGTATCGGTTACAGGTGCCTTAATTATAACTTCTTTTGTAGGTTGAATGGGCTGTCTGGGATCTGCAATACTAGTCTACGTCCAGACAGAGATTTAAACAAATCTTAGGATGATTTGCTAAACCTTTAGGTAGCGTGCTGAAGGGAAGAAAATAATCGATGGATCGTTAGTCTTGGTACGTTACGTTAGCTGCTGAAGATGGGGGCTGGGCGTTTATAGAAATGCCCCAAGGGCTGTGAGTTCTGCTATTTGCTCCTTAACCCCAGTATTCATTTATTTTTGCATTCACCAATCAATTCTTTCAGTATTAGTTATTCATCTAAGGCCGCGTTTCTCACTCTTCCTAATACCGCGACTCTTTGATTCAACTGATTGTGGTGACCCTTTGATTCAACTGCTTGTGGTGACCCTTTGATACAACTGATTGTGGTGACCCTTTGATACAACTGATTTGGTGACCCCCATCTATAAATTATTTTCGTTGTTACTTCATAACTTTAATGAATATGTGTTTTCCAATGGTCTTAAGCGAGCCTTGTGAAAGGGTCGTTCGACCCCCAAAAGAGTCGCGACCCATAGGTTGAGAACCGCTGATTTAAGGATTCATACATCATTCAGATAATTTCGGTATTCATTTATGCGAGTGCATTAATTCATTACTTCGTTAATTCATTTATATTTTAAATTTTAAATTATTTCTTATGTATAGACGCCATTTACAAACTGGCATAGTCATATTTCCTATATGGTATGTAATAAATATATACATATAGCAACCAAGAGGTTTTAAAAGAGGCGGGAGCCCGAAGACAACTTATCCCAGACATCAGAAGAAGACAGTCATCAATTTTGGGCCATGTCATGAGAAGAGCGAAAATAGAACATGTTGTGACCACTGGAAAGATCTGTGGAAGGAGGGATAGAGGAAGACGAGAGAAGATTCTTGGCAGTCTTGTTGCATGGCATGGATGTGTGTCGGCACACGAACTGATACATGCTGCAGAAGATCGCAGATTGTGGAGAGGCATGATCGCCAACGCCAGTCGGCAAGGCACCTAATGATGATGATGATGTGTATATACACAGGCGATTATTTGTCTGCGCAGACAAATGAGTGATTTGTGCAGTCTTTGTACTCTTAGTGCAGATAAATGAGTGATTTGTGCAGTCTTTGTACTCTTAGTGCAGACAGATGTGTGATTTGTGCAGTCTTTGTACTCTTAGTGCAGACAAATGAATGATTTGTGCAGTCTTTGTACTCTTAGTGCAGACAAATGAGTGATTTGTGCAGTCTTTGTACTCTTAGTGCAGACAAATGAATGATTTGTGCAGTCTTTGTACTCTTAGTGCAGACAAATGAGTGATTTGTGCAGTCTTTGTACTCTAAGTGCAGACAAATGAGTGATTTGTGCAGTCTTTGTACTCTTAGTGCAGACAAATAAGTAATTTGTGCTGTCTTTGTACTCTTAGTGCAGACAAATGAGTGATTTGTGCAGTCTTTGTACTCTTAGTGCAGACAAATGAATGATTTGTGCAGTCTTTGTACTCTTAGTGCAGACAAATGAGTGATTTGTGCAGTGTTTGTACTCTTAGTGCAGACAAATGTGTGATTTGTGCAGTCTTTGTACTCTTAGTGCAGACAAATGAGTAATTTGTGCAGTCTTTGTACTCTTAGTGCAGACAAATGAGTGATTTGTGCAGTCTTTGTACTCTTAGTGCAGACAAATGAGTGATTTGTGCAGTCTTTGTACTCTTAGTGCAGACACATGAGTGATTTTTGCAGTCTTTGTATTCTTAGTGCAGACAAATGTGTGATTTGTGCAGTCTTTGTACTCTTAGTGCAGACAAATGTGTGATGTGTGCAGTCATTGTACTCTTAGTGCAGACAAATGAGTGATTTGTCCAGTCTTTGTACTCTTAGTGCAGACAAATGAGTGATTTGTACAGTCTTTGTACTCTTAGTGCAGACAAATGAGTGATTTTTGCAGTCTTTGTACTCTTAGTGCAGACAAATGAGTGATTTGTGCAGTCTTTGTACTCTTAGTGCAGACAAATGTGTGATGTGTGCAGTCATTGTACTCTTAGTGCAGACAAATGAGTGATTTGTCCAGTCTTTGTACTCTAAGTGCAGACAAATGAGTGATTTGTGCAGTCTTTGTACTCTTAGTGCAGACAAATAAGTAATTTTTGCAGTCTTTGTATTCTTAGTGCAGACAAATGAGTGATTTGTGCAGTCTTTGTACTCTTAGTGCAGACAAATGAGTGATTTGTGCAGTCTTTGTACTCTTAGTGCAGACAAATGAATGATTTGTGCAGTGTTTGTACTCTTAGTGCAGACAAATGAGTGATTTGTGCAGTGTTTGTACTCTTAGTGCAGACAAATGTGTGATGTGTGCAGTCTTTGTACTCTTAGTGCAGACAAATGAGTGATTTGTCCAGTCTTTGTACTCTTAGTGCAGACAAATGAGTGATTTGACCAGTCTTTGTACTCTTAGTGCAGACAAATGAGTGATTTTTGCAGTCTTTGTACTCTCAGTGCAGACAAATGAGTGATTTTTGCAGTCTTTGTACTCTTAGTGCAGACAAATGTGTGATTTGTGCAGTCTTTGTACTCTTAGTGCAGACAAATGTGTGATATGTGCAGTCTTTGTACTCTTAGTGCAGACAAATGAGTGATTTGTGCAGTCTTTGTATTCTTAGTGCAGACAAATGAGTGATTTGTGCAGTCTTTGTACTCTTAGTGCAGACAAATGTGTGACGACTTCTTGCAAACAAAATGGTAATCGGTCCCTCTGGAATTGCTGGTTCAGCCCTCACAAGTTATGTTGACCATGTGTTGACTGAGTGAACGGATGAAACGACGGATAACTTGGGAGATTAATTTAGAATTTAATGAGGAAGAGTTGTTCAGCTGCTCAAACTCTCTATCTCTCAGCCTCTCCTCCCGGCCACCACTCAGTCTCAGTCTCTTCTTCTCTCTCTCTCCTCGCGCACTCTCCCTTCCTTCCTCTCTCGCAGATGTTCATCTATTATTGTTTTTTTTTTGTTTTTTTGTTTTTTGCGTTCACTTACTATAAATTCCTGCGGAGTTCCTGTTTGTGCATCCATTTCTGGACCTTTTGCTTTGTTCCAGAACTTGTATAAGGTCAGCGCATCCGTTTTACCGACCTGGCTTATTGTGTACAGACTGTTGGTTCCACGTCTCTCAGGTAGAGGATTTCCATTTCGTAGGAAACTTCCATTCCTTCTTTCTGATGAATATGACTGAATGAGAACCCATTTTATCATTAAGTATCCTTTGAACTGTTCGGGGGCTGCGTGGTCTCTAGGTGTCGTGTCCGACTCGAGTGCTTGAGGTTCCGGGTTCAATCCCCGGTAAGGGCTGGAATTTTGTCATGTGGACTTCTAGTTATTCCCTCTGGTCTCTGGGTAGTGAGATCGGACGCCCGTGTGCATTGTTGCACACGTAAAAATCGCCTTGGCAGTTTAAATCGAAAAGAGTAGCCTAACGGAGCTGCCCTGGCTAAATTTGGAGTTACAAATCTACAAATCAGATCGTCGCCGTTGCTACAGAGCCTGTTTACTGTGCTGAGATTCTTCAGACACAGACTTTAATTTAAAGAAGAACGGAGCACCCGTGTGCCGTAATATTAATGCATTGTTCAAAACCTTCAAGCCATGTTCGAACAAACCTTGAACTTTTCGCCTGCTGCTGAAGATGGAGACGAAGCGCTTATTGGAGTGTCTCGTTTGCTGTGATGTCGATTCTTAATTTAACATTCAACAGTCATAAGATAGGATATACAGGTTAGTTGGAATTTTCATCGATACACGTTTGAACCAATGTGTGTCATTTAGTAGTAAACGTAGACTTTACTCGTGTTTACACTGTGATAAAGCTTATCTCCCTTGCACTGGCGATAAGCTGAAGAGTATCATAGGTTTTCTGGACACCTCATCTCTAGGGGCAACCAGCTCTAATGGTTCCATTATCGTCCATTTCACATGCGTTAAAAAAAAACACACACAACAGTATCTACTTAGCAGATCAACACATCAACATCAGGAAAGAAGGGGCGCAGAACAACAACGGAGACAGCCAATCCAAGGCAAGCACAACAAGGAAAAACAGAGAGAGAGAGAGAGAGAGAGAGAGAGAGAGAGAGAGAGAGAGGCAAGTGCATTAATTGAGACACCAGTTTAAAAAAAGCATAGTTTGTCATCCTTCTGTTGGATGGAATTTTTCGTTATTTGAAGCCCTACTCTAGCTCTTGCCAGGGGCCGCAATATAGCCCGGCCATAAATATGGTCTAATGGCTGAACGCGGTTTCTGGGGCCTATTTACGGTGATCATTATCTGCATGGTGGCACTTTGTGTCATCGGGTGTTTATCGCTTGTTTGATGTCCTGGTCGGGTAAAAGTAAATAGATACATAGATGAGACACGAGTATAACTGGAAGTCACCGTGGCGTTGGCAGCTAGACGCCGGCCTGCGGATCGGAAGGTCGTGGGTTCGCGTCCTGAATGAGCCAGACATTTTTTTTAAATGACCTTGACTTCCAGGTCGACCCAGCCTTGAGCTGGTACCAGGTGCAGTCCTGGGAAGTAAAGGCGATGCTCACCACATCACCCACCAAGTGCTGATTGATTTATAAAAATATAATTCTACCTCTTTATTTTCAAAAGCCCTAAAGTCGTGGAAAAGGGTCCTTTACTTTTACTTTACCTCCCAATATAACAGAGGACAGAGAAATACAGAGAAACGACATGAATAAGGTTCTGTGGGAAACAACTGGGTGGTGGGGGAGGGGTAAATAGAAGCCGGCGATCAGGAAGATATTAAACAAAATAAAAGAGTATAAAGAACAGAAAGAAGCTTAAAGCACTAGCGTGACGTTCATAAGTAGGAGATAAAGTGCTGTAGATAAGGTGACACGGGAGACCTAACAAGCAAAGCTTCCAACATTTCTGGCTGTCACAAATGACAAGAACTATCCGTGTCTTATCTGATTCTCTGGCAGAATGTAGTCGCTTGGATTATTTTCTTAGGGAAGTGAGATCTCACTCATCGATGTGTCTGGTGTGTTCCAGCTCCTCGGAATCATTGTCTTCTTTTTCTTGTTCTTCTCCTCCTACTATTCATCCTTTTCACATTTTCGTCTCCTTTTTCCTCCCTCGCCTCTCCCACCCACCATCGTTAACAAGACCTTTTTCTTCTTAATGTTCACTGGCTGTAAACTTCAGCAGAAAGTTTTGGTTGCTGATCCACTTCTTAAGTATTGTTTCAGAACTTAAGTATCGTGTGCAGATATGTTTTACAGAACTAGCTAATTTGTAAACAGACTGTTAGTTCCTTACCTATTAGGCACATGAAAAAGCAGCCATGCCCAGCATCCTCCTTGAGAAAGCAGCCATGCCTAGCATCCACAATCTACTGATGCAGTATCAAATTCGTTGGGCTTGTCATGTGGCACGCATGCCAGATCACAGGCTTCCCAAGAAACTCTTCTATGGTGAGCTGCAAAATAGGAAACGTTCTTAAGGCAGGCTAAAGAAATGCTTTTAGGACACCTTGAAGTCTTTACTCAAAGCATTTGGGATGAATGACACCAAATGGGAGGCTGCCTCTCAAGACAGAAATGCATGGCGTGCAGCTTTACACAAGGGCGCGGCTACATGTGAAGCAAACAGCAAGACTTATTAAGAAAAGGATGGACAGAAAGGCGACTGCAGGAGATCCCCTCCCTGGCACAACGCTCATTCCCTGTCCTCACTGTCCAAGAACTTTTCGGGCCCGCATCGGCCTCATCGGTCATCTTTGTACTCATACTTGATGAAAAAGAGTGGTCATCATCATCTTGATGGACAAAAACAGGCACATGCACACCGACTTCGACCGAAACATCCCTAATTAGTCGACATTTACGACAAACTTGTTTGGAATCAGTGGGTCTATTCATTCTTCCCACCCCTCCCTTCTAAAATAAGACCCCAAAACCCACACGCTAATACCGATTTCCCTAATGTGAATAAAGAATTTCCACAATGCAAACTACAATATAGAGTATTTAAGGACCCACTTCCATGTACTGGGCAAATAGGGCCAGACCTATATCGTATAGACCAATCGGCAGTAGGTGACTGATGTAATCATCATCACACCAGCAACCTTTACTTCTCGCGACTCTGCTTGCTACCCGTTAACGTTCTTTTTTTTTTTTTTGAAAAACGTCCAGCACGATTCCAGTTTGAACCGACGACCTTGGCATCCGCCGGCAAGGGTAAAGTACCATGCATGCCGTGAAATGCGACTAAGGAGGTTTTACATCAGACTGGCTGCTACAATTTTCAGTAGAAAAGAAAACATTACTGGCCGATTCAATTATAAACTGTAACAGAAAATGACTTCTACACTTAATTTATGTATCAGAAAATTACTTTCAAACTTAACTTTTAAGTAACAGAAGATGACTTCTACACTTAACTTCTGTAACAAAAGATGACTTCTACCATTTACTTCTGTAACAGAAGATGACTTCTACCCTTAACTTCTGTAACAGAAAATGACTTCTGCACTTAACTTCTGTAACAGAAGATGACTTCTACACTTAACTTCTGTGACAGAAGATAACTTCTACACTTAACTTCTGTGACAGAAGATGACTTCTACACGTAACTTCTGTAACAGAAGATGACTTCTACACTTGACTTCTGTAACAGAAGATGACTTCTACACTTAACTTCTGCAACAGAATATGACTTCTACACTTAACTTCTGTAACAGAAGATGTCTTCTACACTTAACTTCTGTAACAGAAAGTGACTTCTTCACTCACTTAACTTCTGTAACAGAAGATGACTTCTACACTTAACTTCTGTAACAAAAATTATACTAAAGATTGGTCTTGCTATCACATTCGAAATCACTGCTGATTGTGATTCAAGTTCCCACCTAAAGAACAGTAGAATTGCATACAAAGATAACAAATCATCAGTTGTCCCCACTTGGAGAGAATGCCATATGACGCCATTCCATGCAAGATATACACAAAAAGAGGAAGACCGTAGAGCACAAGGTAAACCAAGAGCAAGATGGCAAATTAACATCAGGGAAGAAGAAGAAGAAGAAAAAGAAGAAGAAGAAGAAGAAGAAGAAGAAGAAGAAGAAGAAGAAGAAGAAGAAGAAGAAGAAGAAGAAGAAGAAGAAGAAGAAGAAGAAAAAGAAGAAGAAGTAGTAGAAGAAGAAGAAGAAGAAGAAGAGGAAGAGGAAGAAGAAGGAGCAGCCGAAGCAGCAGTAGCAGCAGCAGAAGACAGTAGCAGTAGCAGCAGCAGACGAAGCTGCAGACGAAGCTGCAGACGAAGCAGCAGACGAAGCAGCAGCAGCAGCTGAAGCAGCAACAGATTCACCGTCGTTCGGTTGGTAACGCTGTTAACATCAAGCGTGCTGTCTTAATTTCCTATGACATTCCCCACTACTAATTTAATACTAACAGCAAAGATAACATTTTTCAAAAATCCTACTTGATGAGGATTCGAGCCAGAGACAAACAAACCAGCAGTCAAACGTGAGCCACAAAACCACTTGGTTTCCCTTCTATAGTTTTTCAGCCTTTTGATAAAATCTGTCACAGCTGAGAAACACATCAGACAAGTCTGTTTCTTCTGTCAATTTCGTGATTGGGCCCACTAATTTCACGTTAAATTCGCGTGTGTCTAACGAGCGCTGAAGCGGAAACTTCTATGAAGAAACTAAAGATCAAGTAGTTTCTTAGTGAATGTTTAGTTTCCCAAATTTGTCGTTCCACTGAATCTGTTCAAGGCAAATTGGCTCCCATTTTCCCAATGAGTTCTTTATCCGCAATATGTTTCTTGAAAACTGTCATGTGGTGAGAGGTTTTATGCTTCTCGTTTCTGGAAAAAACAACTCTGACCACTCAAGGGAGGTTACAGTCAAGTTTGTGGCTCCCTATTTCGCATTTCAGGGGTGAGTGTGAAGAAGTGAAAACCGAAAGAGACTGTCTCTGGGTTTTGCAAAGTGGACAGCAAACTAGCAACGTCAAGATAACTTCCGTTGTCCTATTCCTGCCCCGACACCCTCAGCTCTTTAAAATTGTCATCACTTGTATCTGTATACTCGAGCACGCACGCGTGCACGCATGCATACACTAAAACACACACACACACACACACACTCATATATATGGACATAATTAGGATTTACGTCTCTTAAGAATCGCCCCTTTCTCACTAAAAAAAAAGTTTGTGAGTGGGCTGCACCCTTCCCGCTCCCTTTTTCTAACCACCTTACACCACGCCCTCCCGCACGCATCCTGTCCTTATATAAATTGCTTCGTTGCTGTGTTGAATTTTACAAATACATACTGTTGTAACCTGTGTACGATTTATGTATCAAAGTACAGCACTCACTTTTCTTTCATGAAGCATTTATGTTTTTACTAATTGTGTTCATTATTATTTCCCGTCCCTCATTAATTCCCGTCCCCATTAATCCCATCCCCATGTGCTACGTAATTTTTCCCTATTTTAAGACCACCCCGGCTGTAGTCAGGGGCCCTAATATAACCTTACGTTTGATCTTGGTTTCTGGGACTTGTGCCTGAGTGATCCTCATCCGAATAGTGGCACTTTGTGTCACCGGGTGTTGGTGACTGGTTGTATGGTCCTGGTAGGGTTGAATAACAAGAACTAGTTGTGTTCAGCCTGTCGATCAACTTCAAACACCTGTCAATTACCCAGAATCCATTTCTTTCTTTTTTTTTTTCTTCCGATTATGCCCCAACTGTTATACACGTTTCCATATCCGAACTACGGGTCACCAATGAGCAACTTGAAAGTTTAAAAATTGTAGAAATAAATCAACATCATGGAACACAGGTAGTAACCCATAAGTGCTCCGTTTTTCTTCTAACTCAAGTCTGAGTCCGAAAGCTCGGCACATTGCACAAGCTCTGTAGCACCGGCGAGGATCCTGAAATACTCTGGGTAGTTTTTAACTCCAAGTTTTACCCAGGCAGCGCCGTTAGGCTACTCTTTTCGATTTCCAACTGCCAAAGGATTTTTTTCACATAAGCAACAATGCTAACGGGCGTCCGATCTCCCTACCCAGAGACCAAGGCGGAATTACTAGAAGTCCAAGTCCACGTGAACAAATTCCAGCCCTTACCGGGTATTGAACCCGAACCTTTAGCACTCGAGGCTGACACCATGCCTCGAGATACGCTCCCCCCTAGAACGCCGACCAAGAAATAGACTGGGGGAATGGAGTAATTGGGACACTGCAGAAACGAAGTATGGCATTCACACAATCTCGGCAAACCCCAGGAAACACTGTCGAACTACTCTCTGGGATGCTTTACAACATAAACAGTCGGACAACAGAAGAAGAAGAAGAAGAAGAAGAAGAAGAAGAAGAAGAAGAAGAAGAAGAAAGAAGAAGAAGAAGAAGAAGAAGAAGAAGAAGAAGAAGCAGCAGCAGCAGCAGCAGCAGCAGCAGCAGCAGCAGCAGCAGCAGCAGCAGCAGCAGCAGCAGCAGCAGCAGCAGCAGCAGCAGCAGCAGAAGCAGAAGCAGAAGCAGAAGCAGAAGCAGAAGCAGAAATGCTCGTGAAATGCTCATTTTTTGCAGCTCCAGGCTGCACCCCATGTCCATCAGTCTGGACAGGGATATGGGGTCATGTCCTTTGGTACGATAAGTACAGCGCATGGCATTGATAACATCACTTATGTCTAGTACTTGGCCAGCCATAGCAACTGCAGTGTCAGCACGATAGTCTGCACGCTCGTTCCCTTGAACACCCCCATGACCTGGCACAAAGATGAAGGTTAGGGCAGATATTCGTAAAGTGCTTAGTTTTTCAATCCATTCTTGCCTGATAAATTCAGCTTGGATTTTTTTAAAAGCATATTTATCAAATCACTAAGAATGTATACGTGTGTAAACTTTTGAGTACCAAGCCACGCTAAAGCCCTTGTTACAGCCATAGTTTCTATTGTAAGGCTACTAGTTGTAACAGCAAAGGCGCCATTCATCTCCTTGATGGTTTTCCCCCTTGAGCTTACTGTAAAGGCCCATGCAATTAGCTTGCCCCAAATTACTGAACCACCCGTGTAAACTATAGCATCACCTTCATCTGTGTTTTCGTCAATCAGTGTTCTGACTAAAGTGTCAACAATGAAAGGAATCTGCTCTCTACAGCTGCCATCAAGTCTGATATGGACTGTAATATTAATGTTTGGAGAGGGAGGCATAATTATCCATTCATTTCCAAAATGTATGTCAGTAAGGCGGCAAACATGTTCCATGGCATGCTCAGCCCGACCCAACCAGGATTTGCCTTGTTTGGGTCAAATTTTTTTTTTTTTTTTTGCTTTAATAATTCCTCATAAAGTGTGTGTCGATGGTCTGATTTCACTTTGAGAAAAGCAACAGCCCTGGATAGCTTGATTCTGTTTTCCATTGTAGGGAAATCCAAAAGGTATCGCATGGATTTACAGTAGGTGTCTCTAATGCATCCAAGAATAATGCACATTGCCTCGATTTCAATTTTTCCCAGTCTGTTCATCTGTGTGGTGCTGAGTGTCATGATGGCCAAAACATATTCAATGGTGGAGAGAACTAACGCAAAAAATTACAAGTAGCCGTTGCTCAAAGTTTGCAGCTGCCATAACTTTTTATGCGGAGAGACCTTTCCTGTCTTTGGTTATAATGTGGTCTACATGTTTTTTAAATGCTAAGCATCTGTCAAATGTTATATCCAGGTATTTCATGGAATCAGATCTCTCCACGTCAGCGCCACAGAGTTTCACTATCGGCATTGGTGTTTTAGAAAGGTAGTTATTTAGTTGTAACATACGCCAATGAAAGATAAAGAACAATTACAGACATGGAACGAAAAATAATTCGAAAAACAAACGCTCCAGTATGTTGAAGAAATGAAACCTGGCCAATTTAAGAAGGGTGATGAAATCATAGGAATGTCTGGGCAGTTGCTAGCTTCAACGGTTATAGGAAGAAGCAGACATATAATCACTAAACATCCACTGAAATAAGACAGAAATTAATTAGGGTAAGAAAGTGACCATTTGAGAGAAACGAAATACGGGATTCCGTCTATGATATTCAGACAGTTGCGCTGCAAATAATTGATTTAATCAATAAACTGCGAGGGCTATGTACTTGCCACAAACAGGATAGTTGTTAATTTTGATGGTGATGATAATGATAATAATAATGATGACTATAATGATAATGATGACATGAATTGTTATTATTTAAATATTACTGTTACATTCCCTACTTGTTGCTTGTAGTTTAACTTTCCACAATAAGAATGTTTTTTTTTTTTCTTTTAACAATCAGCTCCGTTAGTTGTTGGTAGCAAAACAATCGTATTGTAATATCACTCTCTCTTGTTTAAAAATGCGTTTTCCAAAAAAACCATATGCATCAATTTTCTGCACTATACCTTCTAAAACCCTGGCTTATTGTCTACAAAGCAGTATCGAAAGACTTCGTCTGCATGTCCGTAATCTATATTTAATAGATATTTCAAAACCACGCCTGCAATACAACTTTAAAAAAAAAAAACTATGCCCAAATGTTGCATTCAACAAACCTTTCGATCCCTGCCTACTGTCTACCTAGAATATTTCCAAACCTTACGTCGATTTGTTGTCTACAATCCATATCACAAGCGCACTCACTTGTATAAAATATATGTTCCTAAACTACGCCTACTCTTTCCTTGTAATGTGTTTTCCAAAACCATACCTATTCTTTAACTGTACTGATTTTTTTTTTAAATTTTGTCCACTTGGCGTGTTTACAGCACTTTCCAATGCAACGCTCGTTTGTTTCATTTTTTATTTAAAAAAATGTTCTAATTTATTTTATATCGCATTCCTTTGTACAGAAACCATTCTCTGAAATTGCGCGCGAAAATGTTGTTTATAAATCAAATTTCCGAAACGTCGCCGACTTGTCGACAATGCATTTTCCCAAAAACTACACCCACTTGTTTTCTACAAGTGCTTCCCCCTAAACCACGCCTCCGTGTTGAGTAGAATGTACTTTCTTTCCCTCAAAACTATGCACACCTGTTTCTTGTAACTCATTCTTATTCAAAGCTACGCCCATATGTGGCTTACAACCCATTATGGCCAAACCACGCCCACCCGTTAACTATGATGCATTTCCCCCTAAAACACAGCCCGCTCATTGTTTACAGGGCTTTTTTTTTGGGGGGGGGGGGAAGGGCCCAAGCCCACCTCTGTAGGATTGTCCACCGCCCCCCCCCCCCCCCGGTAGCAAATTGGCTAGCCACACCTACTAGACTAAAGCTCTTGGGTTCCAATTCGCACCGAAATGATTTTTTTTCCTAAATTGACATTGGCTTCTAGGTCAACCCAACCCTATGTAGGCATCATGAAAAATCCCAAGAAATAAAGGCGGTCGCAAGTTGTTGGCCTCCTTATACCCCGACAGCAAATTGGTCTATACAAATTTTAGATTATAGTCTTATAGGCCCGATGCGCCACTGTTATTTGAGGAAGTGTTGTTGTCGATCTTCCCGCGGGAAATAAGTAAAACCTCATAACACGCATTCCAGGGGACTTTAAATGAAGTTTGTGTAAAAGACATTCGCACTAAACGGGGGGCAAATAACAATAACACATCCCTGCTGGGAACAAATTTGTTTTAATGTTAACCGAGTGTTCTTCTTAAGTGAGCTCGTATTATCGAGGTTTTACTGTACTTGTATTTTCCCCGTAAAATCTTTCTATTTTAATTTAATTATATTTGTTCTTAAAACCACAACCACTTATTGCTTTAATGGATTTTCTCCCAAAAACTCCGCCCACCTTTTGTCTATAATGTATTTATCCAAAACCACATCCACTTGTTCCCTTCAACGCATCTCCCCCCATCCCCGCCCACATGTTGTCTACAATGTATTTCCTTAAAACCACGCCTACTTGTTGCCTTTAACGCATCTCCCCTCTATCCCCCTCTATCCCCGCCCACATGTTGTCTTTAATGTATTTCCTTAGAACCACGCCTAATTGTTGCCTTTAATGCATCTCCCCCCCCCCTCTATCCCCGCCCACATGTTGTCTTCAATGTATTTCCTTAAAACCACGCCTACTTGTTGTCTTTGACCGAATTTCCCCTAGATGTACAGTCTGTTTACAGAACCAGTTCAAACGTATACACGCTTCGATCAGACTATTTAGTGGTCAGTATCCCTTGACATATTTATAATGACATTAAACGAAACGGGTAACCCAGTGTTACGATGCTTTTTTCAGTTTATAGAGCTTGGCCTCTAGGTCGACCGAGCCTTCAGTGGGTAAAAGGCACAGTCCTGGGAAGTAAAGGCGGGGTAGCATGATGCTGGACACAGCACCCACTAAGAGCCGTTTGGTCTATGAAATATAGGTCTAGCCCTATACACCCAACACGCCTGAAAGGCGGGGGAAAACCTCCTTTACTTTTTTCTTTAGAGAAGATTCTAGTCGAATAGTGAGGGAACCGGATTCCCAATCGAGAGACCTGGGTTCTATCCTTTGTAGGGAATGATTTTTTATATATATATATCGGAAATGAACATATAAACCATAAACTGCGCAGTTCCTGGTCTTAAATCCCTAGGCTTATCATTCCCAAGACCTACACCATCCTAAAGTGGTATATGCTGGCATTCCGTGTAGTTTTAAGCCGCTGAAGTCACATTTCAACTGAACCCCAACTTTGAAACACCTGGCTGTCGCTGCAGAGACAATCAGATACATTATAAATGCAGTTGTCCTGCCAACTTCGTGCTATCAGTGTCAGACATGGACATGGGCTAACAAACATGAAAGAAAACTGACCATCGTCGAAATGAGATGTCAGAGTAATGCCGTGAGCAGAACTAGAAGGGATCCTGTGAGAAAGGAAGAAATCACAAGAACTTTTTAAAAAAACTTCTATAATTAAACTTACTGAAAACAAAGACTGAAATGGTTTGGTCATTGAATGAGAGTGAATCCTGGGATGCTAGCAACGAAAGCGTACGGCATCAAAGAAATACACCAAGAGTCGGGGACGCCAAAGAAGAAGAAGATCGACTGAAGGAGTTACCGATACATTGAAACGCCACTACCTAACAGCCTACCAGGCCACCGAGCGGGACCTAGCTCGGATACCCAGCAGCTGTTAAAATATGAGGCCTAGTGACACAAAGCAAAATGTGAACACAAGAAAGACAAGACAATAGAGAGAGATTAATTATTTAATTAATGTTGTTATTTTGTTGGATGAATATTATGTTGAGTCGTATGTGGGCTTTCTGAAGTGCTTGCTACTTTGTTGTTGTTTTATCAAATGTTCTAATACATCCTTAGCCACACAGCACTGTATCTGAATTAGGTACTACCACAAGTCATCAAGTGAATCATTGTCAATACTGGTAACGCATAAAATGTATATAATATAATACAGTCATTATTTTATATTATCTTACGGAGTTGTGCACGCACGCACGCACTGTCATCTGCACAAATCAATGGCAAAGTATGTATATAACACAAACAATACAATTGTACACAAGGCAGCATATGAGAACAGACAAAGAAATAACACTTTATGCACGTACTGACGTTGATATCTACCTACAACAACCTACAAACCGAGGTAACAAGCATGTTCCGACGTATTGCGTCACATAATGCTTGCAATGCAGTTCATCACTGCGTTCTTTGCTGTGCAATCCTTGCGATATTATGAATGATATCACGTCCCACACACTTGGTCTTGTCAATGCATATATATTGTTGTGCTTTCTCCATAAACTCCTCGTTTGTTCAATTAATTTGTTTCTCATTTCAATACCTGCTTAGTAATTTTCTGTCTGTATCTTCTCGTGGTGTGCCAGATATTTAGTCATCTTATTTTCCATATAACTATTAATATAAGTTATTGTCTAAACGTTTCCCTTACTTCTTAGTCTTTCTTGAATTGGCCCCATTTAATGTTGATCAATTTCCCCAGGCATTTGGTTTCGAATGTATTAATTGTTCTCAAATTTTCATTGAAGTTTTAAAATTGAAATATCTTTAGAATGAAAATCGTGTATCATTAATTAAATATATAAACTGACCATTAGTTCTTTTAGTTCCCCTCCAGTGTAACATCCGACTGATCTGCTAGTGATGTCTTCAGTTAATTTGTCTTTCCGAAACCTATTTGTTA
>CAJHNH020001715.1:132500-135000 GCA_905116865.2 Candidula unifasciata
TTTATGTAACCTGGTGGTAATTGCTCATAGTGTGGCCCTTAAGGTAAAAGTAAACATAAAGGTGAGAGGATGGACTTCATTGCACCGAGTTTTATCGCAATATGGCTGAGTCTCTCTCTCTCTCTCTGCAGAACCACTAGCTGCCCGCCTAGAGCGTCGCACCAAGTACGATCTTATTGGCTCCAGCGACGATCCCCAGCGATCTCCCTAAAAACTGAAATTAGGAACTGAACTGCGCTGCCGAGAAACGAACCAATATCCTTCATAGCGCGAGGCAAACGGCATGACCACTTTGCCATGGAGAGCCTCTGTGTGGCCCTTGTGGTTTGAACTCCACTCACCGTTCCAAGCTGTAACATTCTATAATATCATCATCATCATGTTAGCATACACATTTCACAAACCACTCCTTGTCGGATCCTCAGTTTCCTTCTATCGTGTGCAGTTCTTTCGATGCTGACTAAAATCTAGTGCAGCACGTTAGGTTTCTCTCGTCAAAATCTGTTTTTCGGTTTCTCTTTTTTCTTGTTGTCTCAGTACACGAGTTTTTATGCCTGTTTAGAAGTTCTCTGCCTTCGCATCGCAAAAAGTCCCCAGTGAAGCAGCACTTTATTTTGTTTTATAGTGTTGATACCAGTGATTATCCATGCATCTCTTTTTTTTTTTAAGTGTTGATACCAGTGGTTGTCCAAGCACCTCTTTTCTTTTGTTTTTTAAAGTGTTGATACCAGTGATTATCCATGCATCTCTTTTTTTTTTTTTTAAGTGTTGATACCAGTGGTTGTCCAAGCATCTCTTTTCTTTTGTTTTTTTAAGTGTTGATACCAGTGATTATCCATGCATCTCTTTTCTTTTGTTTTTTTAGTGTTGATACCAGTGGTTGTCTAAGCATCTCTTTTCTTTTGTTTTTTTAAGTGTTGATACCAGTGGTTGTCCAAGCATCTCTTTTTTTTTAAGTGTTGATACCAGTGATTATCCATGCATCTCTTTTTTTTTTTAAGTGTTGATACCAGTGGTTGTCCAAACATCTCTTTTCTTTTGTTTTTTATAAGTGTTGATACCAGTGATTATCCAATGCATCTCTTTTCGTTTTTTTTAAAGTGTTGATACCAGTGGTTGTCCAAGCATCTCTTTTCTTTTTTTTAGTGTTGATACCAGTGGTTGTCCAAACATCTCTTTTCTTTTGTTTTTTTAAGTGTTGATACCAGTGGTTATCCATGCATCTCTTTTCGTTTTTTTTTAAGTGTTGATACCAGTGGTTGTCCAAGCATCTCTTTTCTTTTGTTTTTTTAAGTGTTGATACCAGTGGTTGTCCAAGCATCTCTTTTCGTTTGTTTTATTAGCGTTTATCTCCATATCTTTAGTTGTTCGCCACTTTACATTGGCGTAAATTAAATTGGAAATAGAACTGAAAATGCGTCGCTTTCATACTCCATGTGTATATTATACTCCCTGCCTGTATTTACCACTGTTGATACAGTGTATGAAGCGTAGTCTTAAGCCTGAGTATTTAGGGCTCCCTGGCTTGTGCAGATGCCGTGACCTTCAAAACTTAGGATTTAATTTTTCTGAAAGAAAAAGGGTCACTAAATTACCTAGGATTTAAACGGAGGTGTTTTGAATGAGAATCCAGCGTTCTTAAATGCTCAGCCAGTCGCACATGTTCACACTTATAATCTTTTCGCTCACTTACCCTATTAAAAAAAATAAGTAAAATACAAGTGTGGCACTATAACTGTACGTCACTTTGCAGCACCATCTATCCAGTCCTTGTGTTTGTAACGTCATGATATCTATTTCCCAATAGCCTGTTTCCATTTTTGTTCTCAAGAACCTCGGCGTAGTAATTTCTACATTACCCAAGATAACGACCACTTCCCATTAACAAGCTCCACTGATTTCCGCTTCCGCTGCTATTATGAGTGTAAATCCATATAATACTTCGTTTATAACCGGCCCTATCATGAGCAAGCGGCTGAAGAACCCAATCACAACCCCGCTATTTCGAACATAAATCAATGTTCACTAAAAATATTTCCTAGCCTACAATCATCTGTTAAAAATACAAACAAACAAAGAAGATCCTCGACAATATTTGCTTCAGGTTCTCCGAGGAAAATTGGCATGTAAACATGATAGCCATGTTATTAATCATACACATTTCAGGGGAAACAACTCTAATGTCTATGTTTGTAAGTGGAGACAACTGGAAATTATAATGTTTGTGATGTTTTTGTTCAGATAACATAAAACAGATCTCTGCATTAGCTGATTTTAAAAGTTAATTTTTAACATTTAATTACTTTAATAGATATAGAATAAATCGCTGTAGAGTCTACCTAACTTGCAAATAACATCTAGTGAGGATTCATTGAAATAAGAACCGACATCAGGACTCCCCACAACTGGACTGCAGGTGACTGTAGCCGTAAGGATGCCCTGTTGATAATTCCCCGGTCTATGGCCATATAAGATTGAGAATACCTGTTCTCTTCCGATT
>CAJHNH020001715.1:137500-147815 GCA_905116865.2 Candidula unifasciata
CTAAATTTTGCGTCCACATCTTCTTCCTGTTCTGGCTTATTTGTATGCACCCTGTCGGTTCCTGGGCTCTCATACAAATGCCCTCTGACTTAAAAGGAAACATTACTAATTAGTCACCTCCTTCGCACGCTTATCCTACAGTGGGTCTATTGTGTTCCCCTAATGGGGCACGGGGACGCACGCAAGGAGCATTGATAACATTTTTAGTATGAACTCAAATGTCAGTGTAATTCTTGCTTCGTGTAATGATTTAATCAAGTAACAGAAAGTGTATTGATCGGCACTTATAGAAAGAAGTAGAAAGATAGAGGACTTATAGGAATTCGTGTAACGATGCTGGCTGCTTGTAATCTTGCTTGCTGGCTTCCAGTCTGGGGTTTACATCGTCCAGCTAGCATCATTCCTTCATGTGACCTTGTCGAACACGTGCACGACTACCAACCTGGCAACAAAACAACCGACTAAAATTAACAGCGTTGAACGGAGGGCTGATTTCGATGTAAATTCTGCCAGTTTATTTCACCTAGTTCTTCCACTCTTTTCAATCAAAATTGATTTAATCACAGCTAACGGTGCTAACTTCAACAATAACGCTAAAATACTTATTCACTCGACGTCGAGTAACTTCAATTAAACTACATCAACTACCTCACAACCGTCTAACTCGACCTCTGGTATGCAACTGAGCAAAAGCCAAACCTGCGCTTGTCCTCGCTCATTGCTCCGGCCCCAAGTTTCCTGTGACGTCTTCACTTGCACGGGTTTTCTGCTCGACTTACTGTGACCCTCGGCCACCAAGCAAAGCACGGTCACCACACTGTGTGTGTGCGTGTGCGCGCACATGTGTGATGAGTGTGGGTGTTGTTGTTGTTGTTCTTTCGTCTTCTTCTTTTTCTTCTTTTACTCTTTCTTCATATTTTTCGTACTATTGTGAATAATGTTTAGGGATGGGTCTCGTAGTGGCCCACACTCCAAGTATCTGGCGTCCCTGACATACAAGAGTCATTGGTGAATGTCATGGGGGACTGTTTGATATTGAACAAGTCAATCATTTCTGTAGCAACTATTACAAAATGTCCTTTTGTCCCCTGGCGTGTTTTCTGTTAACCCTTTGCAGGCCTAGACACATATTACCGTAACTCTACAAGGACCGAGCGACTCACTGTGCGTGTTTTTTACTTGCCTTGTAGGGGTGTCGCTTTACGTTGATTCTGAAAAGTGTCCTGAGCCGACTGTTGAGTGGCAGTGGCAAACTTCTAAGCGTTAAATTGCCAGGTAAACGAAACAACCAACAGTCGCTATGGTTGGTCCTTGAATGCCATGTAAATGAAACGTCATTACCGTTAATTACACCAAAGCCTGGTAATGTAATATTCCCAGATTAGGATGTGGATGTGTTGTAACCAACCTCGTCATGAAGACAGCACATTGTTTTTACATGTTCTGTTGTTACTGACTGTCTGTGCACGTCCATTTTCAGCATTAACCCATTCCCCCCATTACTTCAGTTCGTCTTATTTCAGAATCGTATAAACAAAATAACTTCATGTCAAATATGTTTTTTTTTTTAGCAATACCAGAAAATAGTTTCTTTAAAATGAAGAGTTAAGCAATAAAAGTTGAGTTAAGGACAAAATTAAGCAATAACTGGTAAGCTCAAGAAAGAGTTCAGCACTAGCAGGCCAGGGTCATGTTGACTACTCACCCACTAAGTGCCGATTGATCTGTAAAATAAAAACATGCACTGTCAGCCCAGACTGCACAAACGGTAGAAAAGGGCCATTCACTGATAACTTACTAAGAACTAATAAGGAAACAAAGGATAAAGTTAAGCAGTAACAGGGAAATTAATTAGGCAGTTACAGGGAAGTTAAGGACAAAGTTAAGCAATAACAGGGAAGTTAAGGACAGCGTTAGGCAATAATAGGAAAGTTAAGGACAGAATTAGGCAATTATAGGGAAGTTAAGGATAGAGTTAAACAATAATAGGAAAGTTAAGGACAGGGTAAGGCAATAATAAGGAAGTTTAGGACAGAGTTAACCAATAATAGGGAAGTTAGGTACAGAGTTAAGCAATAGTAGGGAAGGCACAGGGTTAAGCAATAACAGGGAAGTTAAGGACAGAGTTAACCAGTAACAGGGAAGTTAAGGATAGGGTTAACAATAAAACGGAAATTAGAGACAGAGTTAAGCAATAAAAGGGAAGTTAAGGACAGAGTTAAGCAATAACAGGGAAGTTAAGGACAGGGTTAAACAATATCACGGAAATTAGCGACAGAGTTAGGTAATAACAGGGAAGTTAAGGACAGGGTTAAACAGTTTCACGGAAATTAGCGACAGAGTTAAGTAATAACAGGGAAGTTAAGGACAGAGTTCAGCAATAATAGGACTGTTTATTAAGCAATAACAGGGAAGTTGAGGACAGAGTTAAGTAATAACAGAGAAATTCAGGAAACACATGCATGCGACTAAAATAGTTCACAATTAATAAAACAGGCGTTGTCTCGTCAGTAGATCCTGCAACAGATAACCACAATATTCTCCTTTGCTTTTACACACTCTCAGACTTGTTTGCATGTATCTCTTCATACTTGCTTCTGCTTATGATTTAGTTAATTGATATATTTTCCTCATTGTACATCAGAAAAGTCCATAAGCGCTGGGATTCTATCTTCATCTACTCTAACCCTTGTCTGCCCCTTCCTCGTTTGCCCTCGACTTGTCCCTCGGATATGGTTTGTAAATTTCTGTCAGTTACTGTTTTTGTATTCTCAGTCTTTTCAGGGCATAAACGGAATCGTTTACAACATCTGTCTTCAACTCGTCCTCAACTCTTTTAGTCCCAACCAACGCACCATCTCTGCTCAGCTTACGTCTATGGGTATCATTTAGTGTCTGCTTATGAATTTCATGTTTGATCTGAGTATGCAAAAGAAATCTGGCCAAATGTTTTGAATACAATTTAGAATACGCGGTTTCTTTGAAAGTCTTGAAGTCGCAATTTTCATTGTGATTATTTCACAAACCGGGTTTCTTATTTAGAATCTTATGGAATTGAAAGAGTTGAAAGAGCGGTTGTGGCTTACAGATAGGCTGCGATATCTACTTATTCCAGCCCAAGACATTCGACTTCAGCATATTCCTAATTGGTCGCCGTCAGGCTTATTACACGGTTTCGGGTTTGTTCGTTCCCTTGGGTGAATTGTGCCCCGGGACTCACACGAGGGTTTGTTCGCTCCCTTGTCTGAATTGTGCTACGAGACTCACACTAGGGTGTGTTCGTTCCCTTGTCTGAATTGTGCCCCGGGACTCACATGAGGGTTTGTTCGTTCCCTTGTCTGAATTGTGCCCCGGGACTCACACGAGGGTTTGTTCGTTCCCTTGGGTGAATTATGCCCCGGGACTCACACGAGGGTTTGTTCGTTCCCTTGTCTGAATTGTGCCCCGGGACTCACACGAGGGTTTGTTCGTTCCCTTGTCTGAATTGTGCCCCGGGACTCACACGAGGGTTTGTTCGTTCCCTTGTCTGAATTGTGCCCCGGGACTCAGACGAGGGTTTGTTCGTTCCCGTGTCTGAATTGTACCCCAGGACTCACACGAGGGTTTGTTCGTTCCCTTGTCTGAATTGTACCCCGGGACTCACACGAGGGTTTGTTCGTTCCCTTGTCTGAATTATGCCCCGGGACTCACACGAGGGTTTGTTTGTTCCCTTGTCTGAATTATGCCCCGGGACTCACACGAGGGTTTGTTTGTTCCCTTGTCTGAATTATGCCCCGGGACTCACACAAGGGTTTGTTCGTTTCCTTGTCTAAATTATGTCCCGGTACTCACACGAGGGTTTCATCATTCAACGGTATTAACAATTCCAACATCTTTCAGCTTTGCTGAGCGCTGCTATCTTCGGAAACGTCTCCTCGATCATGCTGAGAGTCTACCAGGGGTCCGACGAGTACCACGAGAAGGTGCAGAGCGTCAAAGAGTTCGTCAACTTCCATCACATCCCCAAGGCGCTGGCCAGCAGGCTACAGGAGTCCTTCCAACACTCGTGGTCCTACACCAACGGCATTGACATGAACAATGTAAGTAGATGTGCTCGCTCAGATAGGGACGGACAGACGGAGGGACCGACTGACGGACGGACCGACCGACCGACGGACGGACACACAGACAGACAGACAAACAGACAGACAGATCAATCGAGCGATCAACAGACAGTTAGATCGATCGATCAACAGACAGACAGATCGATCGAGAGACAAACAGATAGATAGATGGATAGATAAACAGACAGACAGACAGACAGACAGACAGACAGACAGACAGACAGACAGACAGACAGACAGACAGACAGACAGACAGACAGACAGACAGACAGACAGACAGACAGACAGACAGACAGACAGACAGACAGACAGACAGACAGACAGACAGACAGACAGACAGACAGACAGAGAGAGAGAGAGAGAGAGAGAGAGAGAGATAGATAGATAGATAGATAGATAGATAGATAGATAGATAGATAGATAGATAGATAGATAGATAGATAGATAGATAGATAGATAGATAGATAGATAGATAGATAGATAGATAGATAGATAGATAGATAGATAGATAGATAGATAGATAGATAGATAGATAGATAGATAGATAGATAGATAGATAGATAGATAGATAGATAGATAGATAGATAGATAGATAGATAGATAGATAGATAGATAGATAGATAGATAGATAGATAGATAGATAGATAGATAGATAGATAGATAGATAGATAGATAGATAGATAGATAGATAGATAGATAGATAGATAGATAGATAGATAGATAGATAGATAGATAGATAGATAGATAGATAGATAGATAGATAGATAGATAGATAGATAGATAGATAGATAGATAGATAGATAGATAGATAGATAGATAGATAGATAGATAGATAGATAGATAGATAGATAGATAGATAGATAGATAGATAGATAGATAGATAGATAGATAGATAGATAGATAGATAGATAGATAGATAGATAGATAGATAGATAGATAGATAGATAGATAGATAGATAGATAGATAGATAGATAGATAGATAGATAGATAGATAGATAGATAGATAGATAGATAGATAGATAGATAGATAGATAGATAGATAGATAGATAGATAGATATAACTTTACTTACAAATTGTCAAGAATTGGGCACTCGTGCCCATCTAACATTCTGCCCTCTTTAGCTATGTACATTTTGTGGCTGGGGATGGCGGTGGGGGGGGGGGGGGCGGGGCTTTGAGAGGCCTGTTTGTTGGTTCTATTGCCTGGTGTCGTAGATATGACTAATCATGCTTATTATTGCCAAAGATGGGGAGATGCTAAATGATGATGATGATGACGCACAAAACCTTCTTCCAAAACCAGTGTCAAACGCCCATCCTGCTTCAGAAATCTGCCTCCTATTTACATCGTTTCACTTGACAAGAAGCCTGAACTCCATTAAACCACAAAATCGACATTCCCCAGGAGACTTCCCTAGAACCGGATGTTGCCTCTTCATCATTATCGTCTGCTAGCTCAGGGTCCGATGAATAGAAATGGCCTGGTTTATGGATCTTTTAACGCTGGCCATTTCTGGGCTGTCGGCGCTTTAATTTCCGCTCTCCCTTCCCGGCAGACGGACGAATTACTTCATGCACAAAAGACGCTTAAAGAATATACTTTTGTCCGCTCGGATGCAAAGTGTATATACTCTTGTATAATATTTATTTTCATAAAGATATTGTGTAAGCTTCAAGTTCTTTTGCTTCGTCTGTCCTTTTATGTTTGTCTGTGCAATATAATCTTTTTTTTTTTCTCACACTGGTGAACGAGTATAATTATTTAGCATGATAAAGGGAGTCAAATGTACTAATCAGCACCCGTGGATGGAGAAGAATAAACTAGAGACAAAAGGACATACTAGACAACATAAAAATACAATTATATAGTTCCCACACCAAGACATGGCCGCAAGGAACTCAAGACCCCTGAGGTTACCCCCTCCATCCCCCTCCCCCTTTTCCCCACCCTGACCAAAACTACAAAAAAAAAATATCTTTCTTTATTGCGGGTGGGACACTTCCCCCTACCTCTCCCCTTCCTTTTACACCCCATCTACCCCTAAACTGCAGTGAAACCTCATTTACACAAAGTCACTTAAAAAGACTGAACAGTTAACATGAACACAAATTCAGTCCCAGCAAGGATGTAAGATTGTTATCTCTCTTGTATTTATTTCTATCTTTCTCTTCTGCCCCTGTCACTAAAGTATCTAACCCTTCTTTTAATTAATCACCTCCATCTCTCAGGTATCTATATCTAACTTTCTTGTATCCATGTCTCTAAAGTATCTATATCTAACTTTCTTGTATCCATGTCTCTAAAGTATCTATATCTACCTTTCTTGTATCCATGTCTCAAAAGAATCTATATCTGTCATTCTTGTATCCATGTCTCTCAAGTAACCATCTCTATCTTTCTTGTATCCATGTCTCTCAAATATCTATATCTATCTTTATTTCTTGTATCCATGTCTCTCAAGTATCTATTTCTGCCTTTCTTGTATCCATGTCTCTAAAGTATCTATTTCTACCATTCTTGTATCCATGTCTCTAAAGTAACTATTTCTACCTTTCTTGTATCCATGTCTCTAAAGTTTCTATATCTACCTTTTTTGTATCCATGTCTCTAAAGTATCTATATCTAAATTTCTTGTTTCCATGTCTCTAAAGTATCTATATCTACCTTTCTTGTATCCATGTCTCTAAAGTAACTATTTCTACCTTTCTTGTATCCATGTCTCTAAAGTAACTATTTCTACCTTTCTTGTATCCATGTCTCTAAAGTAACTATTTCTACCTTTCTTGTATCCAGGTATCTAAAGTTTCTATTTCTACCTTTCTTGTATCCATGTCTCTAAAGTAACTATTTCTACCTTTCTTTTATCCATGTCTCTAAAGTAACTATTTCTACCTTTCTTGTATCCAGGTATCTAAAGTATCTATTTCTACCTTTCTTGTATCCATGTCTCTAAAGTAACTATTTCTACCTTTCTTGTATCCATGTCTCTAAAGTAACTCTTTCTACCTTTCTTGTATCCAGGTCTCTAAAGTATCTATTTCTACCTTTCTTGTATCCATGTCTCTAAAGTAACTATTTCTACCTTTCTTGTATCCAGGTATCTAAAGTTTCTATATCTACCTTTTTTGTATCCAGGTCTCTAAAGTATCTATATCTACCTTTCTTGTATCCATGTCTCTCAAGTATCTAAACCAACATGTTTCATTACCCCAATCTCTCAGGTGTCTATATCAATCTCCCTCTGTCCTTATGTCTTTTTTATTACCCCAATCTCTCAAGTGTCTATATCAATCTCCCTCTGTCCTTATGTCTTTTTTATTACCCCAATCTCTCAAGTGTCTATATCTATCTCCCTCTGTCCTTATGTCTTTTTCATTACCCCAATCTCTCAGGTGTATATATCTATCTCCCTCTGTCCTTATGTCTTTTTCATTACCCCAATCTCTCAGGTGTCTTTATCTATCTCCCTCTGTCCTTATCTCTTTTTCAATACCCCAATCTCTCAGGTGTCTATATCTATCTCTCTCTGTCCCTATGTCTTTTTCATCACCCCAATCTCTCAGGTGTCTATATCTATGTCCCTCTGTCCTTATGTCTTTTTCATTACTCCACTCTCTCAGGTGTCTATATCTATCTCCCTCTGTCCTTGTGTCTTTTTCATTACCCCAATGTCTCAGGTGTCTGTATCTATCTCTTTCTGTCCTAATGACTTCTTCTTCTTCTTCTTCTTCTTCACTTCCTCTTTTACCGCTGTGGGTGTCGAGGGAGATATAAGGTTCTGTTTCTAATGACTAAAGCATCTAAATCAATTTTTTTTTCTTATGCCTCTATCACTCTTCTATCTATATCTATTTTCCCTTTATCTCTGTTCTAATGTTTCTAAATTTGTACTTTTCCTGTTACCTCTATCCCTATCGTATCTATATCCACCTCTATTCTCTCCTTGCCTCTAAAACATCTGAATATACTTTTTTTTTAACTTATCTTTTTCTTTTATATGTAAGTATGTGTGTATGTAATGACGGTATGTATGTATGTATGTATGTATGTATGTATGTATGTATGTATGTATGTATGTATGTATGTATGTATGTATGTATGTATGTATGTATGTATGTATGTATGTATGTATGTATGTATGTATGTATGTATGTATGTATGTATGTATGTATGTATGTATGTATGTATGTATGTATGTATGTATGTATGTATGTATGTATGTATGTATGTATGTATGTATGTATGTATGTATGTATATGTATGTATGTATGTATGTATGTATGTATGTATGTATGTATGTATGTATGTATGTATGTATGTATGTATGTATGTATGTATGTATGTATGTATGTATGTATGTATGTATGTATGTATGTATGTATGTATGTATGTATGTATGTATGTATGTATGTATGTATGTATGTATGTATGTATGTATGTATGTATGTATGTATGTATGTCTGTATGTATAGTATGTATGTATGTATGTATGTATGTATGTATGTATGTATGTATGTATGTATGTATGTATGTATGTATGTATGTATGTATGTATGTATGTATGTATGTATGTATGTATGTATGTATGTATGTATGTATGTATGTATGTATGTATGTATGTATGTATGTATGTATGTATGTATGTATGTATGTATGTATGTATGTATGTATGTATGTATGTATGTATGTATGTATGTATGTATGTATGTATGTATGTATGTATGTATGTATGTATGTATGTATGTATGTATGTATATGTGTATGTGTGTGCGTGCGTGCGTGTGTCTGTCTGTCTGTCTGTCTGTCTGTCTGTCTGTCTGTATGGATTGATGGATGGATGGATGGATGGATGGATGGATGGATGGATTAATGGATGGATGCGTGTGTGTGTCTGTGTGTGTGTCTGTCTGTCTGTGCGTGCGTGCGTGCGTGCAAGTGTGCGTGCGTGCGTCTGTGTGTGTGTATGTATGTGTGTATGTATGTATGTGAGTGTGTATGTATGTGTGTGTATGTGTGTGTGTATATGTATGTTTGTGTGCGTGCGTGCGTGCGTATGTGCGTGAGTACGTTCGTGCGTTCGTGTGTGTGTGTGTGTATGTTTACATGTACACCTTTTATGTGTCCTTGGCTCTAAAGTATCCTAACTGGCTCTTATGTATCTTAATTGGCTCTAAAGTATATAAATGTACTTTTCCCCCGACTATCTCTAATCCTGTAGTATCTATATCTACTTTTCTTCAGTCCCTGTCTCTAAATCATCTAAATCTACTCTTTAAAATTACTTCTAATCCTTTTATGTCTATGTCTACCTCTTGTTTTTCCCTGGCTCTAAATTATCTAAATCTACTTTTTTTCTCTATTACCTCTGTCCGTCTTTTTTTTTCGATATCTATCTTTTTATGTATGCTTTTCCACATTTGTGTAATTTTCATCACACGTTTATGTTTCTGCGTCTCAAGTTTCTCTCTCTCATTTTCTGTCTCTGTCTCTGTCTCTCTCTCTCAAATGTGTGGTATGTATGTGTGTATGTGTAGGCATGTTTGTGTTTGTATGAGTGTGTGTATCGGTAATTGTATAAGTTGTTGAGTGAATGTGTGTATGTGCACCTGTATGTCTGCATGTGAGTGTGACTGTGTGTGTGTGTGTGTGTGTGTGTGTGTGTGGGAGTGTGTGTGATTATGTCTCTGTGTAGGCGTGTCTGTGTTTACGTGACTGTGTGTGTATGCGTGTGTTTGTTTGTGTTTGCGTGTACTTCGTTGTGTTTGTGGAGTGTCTGCATGCGTGTCTTCTGTGTGTCTTTGTGTGTATGTGTCTGTGTGTATATGTCTGTGAGCGATTGTCTCTGTTTGTGTGTATGTATGCAAAGTGTGTCTACGTGTGCATGACACGTTTGCGTGTGCGTCTCTGTGTATGTGTCTGTGTGTGTTTGTTTGTGTGTATCTTTGTGTCTGCGTGTGTTAGTATTTGGTGTCTGTGGGTGTGTATCTAGATATGTATGTTTGTGTGGGTATGCGTGTGTGTGTGTGTGTGTATGACTGTGTGTATGTGTCTAAAGAGTATCCGTGTGTGTGTCTGCATGTGCCTGCAAATGTGTTTGCGTGTCTGTGTGTACTATGTGTATGTGACTGTGTGTTTGTCTTTTTTTGTGTTTGTGTGTGTGGGTGTGTGTTGGTATGTGCCTGTGTGTATTTGTGTGTTGACATGAATAC
>CAJHNH020001715.1:147832-180332 GCA_905116865.2 Candidula unifasciata
CCGAGCGAAAGGCGCAATCGCAGCCTAGCTGTTAACCACAAGACCGAGCGAAGGGCGCAATCGCAGCCTAGCTGTTAACCACAAGACCGAGCAAAGGGCGCAAATATCGCTGCTTATCAACTGTACCAGCGAAGCAGATATCGTAGCTGTAGCGGAGCAGATATCGTAGCCTAGTTGTAACTACAAAACAACGTCTAAACCACCCTTTTAAAAGTAAAAAAAAAAATTTGCCGCCGCTATCGCAACCTAGCTGTTAACCACAAGACCGAGTAAAGGCGCAAAACCACCCTTTTGCAAGACCGAGCAAAGGGCGCAAATATCGCTGCTTATCAAATGTACTAGCGAAACAACGTCTAAACCACCCTTTTAAAAGTAAAAAAAAAATTTGCCGCCGCTATCGCAGCCTAGCTGTTAACCACAAGACCGAGTAAAGGCGCAAAACCACCCTTTTGAAGAAAAAAAAGGAAAATGTAATTGACCGCCGGAGAATCGAACCCTGATCACCGGCGTAACAAGCAGACTGCTTATCAACTATACTAGGGAAGACTCGGTAATTTTGTTCAAACGAAATTATATAATAAAAGAAAGCATAGTTTGTAGTGTTCCTGTTCCATATTTTTAACTACATGACCTCTCAAGTCCCTAACAACGACCTCTTGAGGCCCTGAATGGGATTTTTTGTCTCTGAATAATATGGGGCCGGTATTCGGAAGAGTGCCCAAAATTCTAATTGTTATCTCCTTGCTGGTGCTTAACCATAGGTGGCTCTACTGGCAAATCCGGACGAAGAATAAAAAGCCTTGGACGACTTAGTCAGAGTTCTCTCCCTTGGCCGCACTCCCAACAGTGATCGGAAAAGCCAACGAAACAAAGAAGACAGTCACGTCGACATCAGGGCTGCCATGCTTGGTTGTTTCCCCCAGATCTGGTTTTTTTTTCGACGCTGCAGGACAATTCTGGGGTTGTTGTTTTTTTGGGTGTGTTTGGTTTGTTGGTTTTTGCTGATTTGTATGCTTTAATGATCGATAAATTTGCGTGGTTAGGGGTAGGGGTTAGGGTTAGGGAGTAGGATTAGGATTAGGGTTAGCGGTTGGGTTAGGTTTAGCGTTAGATTTGACAATTTTGACGCCGGATTTCCCTATAATCGCGCACAGTCCCATACACACACACACAAACAATCGAGGGCCTCTGGATGCTGGTCAAACGCACAATTCGCCAACGATTGGGGGCACCAGCCGCACGCTATTGGCGTCATATTTGGCAGAGTTTCAGTGGCGCCACTCCCACAAACATCTGATTGTCGGCCAGTATTTCGAAATCCTACGTCAAAATTTTCACATCTAACCCTAACCCTACCCCTAACCCTAACCATAACCCTAACCCTAAGCCTGCCCCTAACCCTAAGCCTGCCCCTAACCCTAACCCTACCCCTACCCCTAACCCTAACCCTACCCCTAACCCTAACCCTAACCCTACCCCTAACCCTAACCCTACCCCTAACTCTAACCCAACAACCGCATGATGACTACACAACCATTCACGATGCCTCACGCAACCGTACGCAACCCTGCAGGCAACCATATGATGACCACGCATCCCTTCACGATGCCTCACGCAACCGTACGCAGCCCTACACGCAACCGTAGGATGATAGGTAAGTGTGTCGTTTGTTTCGTTGTGGCTTCTCCGATCACTGTTTGGAGTGCGGCCAAGGGAGAGAACTCTGACTAAGTCGTCCAAGGCTTTTTATTCTTCGTCCGGATTTGCCAGTAGAGCCTCATAGACTTTTAAGGCTGTTGAATCTTTGCATTGCTATGGATATCCTCCTTTTAATTTCTGTCGAACAGTCTCCATTGTTGTTTATTATAGAGCCTAGATATTCAGAGTTTGTGATATTTTCAATTTCTTCATCATTTATTGTTATTTTTTGTGACAGAAATCATTCACACAGACTATCAAAACAATCACACGTTTACTGCAGACTTGATTGTCTCTTCCCCTCTAGTTATTATGGCTTCTTGCGTGTTGGGTTTTACTGCAGGATAGTATTGATTTCAATCATACTGGCTTCAGGAAAGATGTATTTACATCAGAAACGACTAAGTGGACTGACACTGACTCACCTTGTGCAGTCCGATAAGCTACAGTAAATATTACATTTAGGTTTATTCATGGACACCTTTCATGAAGTTATATTGTATTGCAACAAAAAATATTATTTTCGGTCAGGAACACTAGAACATACGGCCTAATGCCCTTTGATGCACCCATAGTCCGTGGAGTGATGGCAGTCAGAATCCACCCCTTAAATTTCAAAGAACACAAAACTGTGCTTCATACCCAAACCCAGCTATGTATAGAAGTTATCTTTTCAAGTATGTGTTTGTATTACGACGTTTTTAAAATATATTATTAGGTTCTTCCGTAATCCTACCCCCAGATGACTTCACAGGACAGTCCAACATTTTAGAGGGTGGCAAGAATGGGTTTCCAGGCTTTCTGATGCTTTTAACGACCCGAAAACATCTAGAACTAGCCCCGACCCTAACCCACCAACGTCCCACTAGAGAGTCCAGCCTGAGTGTCACGACTGCATACAGCCTGCGTCGAACGAATGCATACAGCCTACTATATACGACCCCCTGAAATATTAGACTGGCCTGTGACTTGTGGATTTTCCCATTTTGGTATAAGATATAAGGGAAGCACTAAATATTACGTTTTCGATATTCAGCGCATTGAAATTATTATTATTATTATTATTATTATTATTATTATTATTATTATTATTATTATTATTATTATTATTATTATTATTATTATTATTATTATTAACATTTTTTTATGACACTTTAATGATTTTTTTAAATTTTATTTTGTATTCACCGCAAACACAGGAAATCGCGGAGTTCCCCCGAAGTCCAATAACATAGGGGTGTTAGGATTAGTTGGTGTTCATGTCAAACTGTAATAATTCTATATTATTCGACTTTAGGGAGTAAACATAATTCATCACAAATAATTGGAAATGTTTTTAATAATTCTCGAAATGCTATTAAATTATGTTATTCGTTAAAAATTAGTATATCGTGTGTGAGAGTGTTGCAAATTATTTTAATGTGCAGATTCTCTTTTTAGTTTTGTTCAAAAGGTGGGGGGGGGGGGGGGGGTGTCTGGCTGCGGCATGATTGATCCCGTAAAACTGGTTCTCTATTCGCGATTAGCATCACCTGTCCAGATTGCCATGCATTACTCTACACTCCACAACTCCAACGACAACCAACCAAGAACAATTAACAAAGTATGAAACTATAGCTCCCAGGAAACTTTAACAGTAATGTATGAATCCCTATCTTTCAAGGGTTAATTTACTAGAAACTCTAACAGTAAAGTATGAATCTCTATATTTCTGGCGTTAACGCTCAGGAGTCTTCAACTGTAACGTATGAATCTGTATAGTTTGAGCGTTAACTACAATAATTCCTTTACAGTTAAGTACGCAATTGTATAGCCCCAGCGACTGCTTTCACAAATCTTCAAGACAGCAGCATCCAGGAATCAAAGTACAAAATCTCAAATGCAACTAAAAACCTGCACAGCACTAGGTTAGTTGCGTATCCTTTACAGGACGTTGCAGAGCCAACCCCAACAGCCCCTGACTGTTGCGTGGTTGTTTTTTTTCCTAGTCAAATTTACGTCCAGTAGTGTGCCATTGTTCCTGGACTGTCGGCTTTCTTGATACCACTGTCCAAACCAACTCAAGGCGCAAGGCTCGCAGCTGGGATCAAACCCGGCACCCTAGCATTACGAAGCTCATTCACAACGCCTATGCCCCAGACGCCTACCCTGGTGCTGGCTGATTTATAAAATAGTATATATGTTCGATGTTCAATTAGCGTAGGAAGAGTCTGTTCCTTTGAACGACCTCGATATTATCTGTGTGTGTTTTTATTTACCCCTTACAACCTTCTTAACCCCCCACCCCCTCGTCCTTGTTTTTTTCTCTCCTATCCTCACACAGCCTAGGATTGCAATGTGTAGGGTTAACATTTCAAGAATGAAAGCCATACAGGTACAAATCCAAAAACCCCTTTCACCCAAACAGCCATGTTACACTCTTATGTTGGGGTACTACAAGGCGGTTTGAACAGTGTGGGTTCCAGCCTCAGAAAGAGTTTTAAAAAACTTTTTTTTTTTCGCGGCATTACAAAACGGTTTAACCTGTAGCCCAGTGTGGGCTTTAGACTCCATTGCGATTCTAACTCACGACCATCGCCTGGCTGGTAAACACACTAGCCACTGCACAACTACAGCTCCCTGTCTGTATCTGGGTATTGATTTATGGACAGAATGATTGATGGCTGTTAATAAATCAGCCACGTGCAGTTTTGGTTTTAATTGGATATTTATTCATCGCTTCTGTTTTTCAGTTTCGAGATATGTGGTGTGTGTGTGTGTGTGAACGTGTGTGTGTGTGTTTGGGTATGTGTGTGCGTGTGTGTGTGTGTGTGTAACTGTGTGGCGTCTTCTTCGTTTAATGACTTGTGTTATTAGTTTTATTATTATTGTTATTAAGGGAGGCGGTGGTTGTTATATAGCAGTTGCAGGAACAATGTTAACAAACTGAAATATTTCCTAATTTATCCTGCGGTAACATATACAACTATATATATATATATATAAATAAAAGTAAAGATCCCTTTTCACGCCTTTCGGCGCACAGGGCATATGGGCAGAGCGTCCCATATTTTTATAGACCATCAGCACTCTGTGGGTAATGTGGTCAGCATTACACCGGCTGTCTTTACTTTCCCAGGACAGCCCATCCTGGTACCCATTTTAGACTGGGTCGACCTGCGACGTCCCCATACCACGACAAAAATCCACGCAGATATATATATATATCATATATATATATATATCTGCGTGGATTTTTGTCGTGGTATGGGGACGTCGCATATATATATATGTATATATATGTGTGTGTGTGTGTGTATGTGTGTGTGTGTGTGTGTGTGTGTGTGTGTGTTTTAGCATAGGAGACCTTGAAGTTCATTGCTGCAGATTTCACCAGCCTCCAGTCATCAATATCTATCAATGTGTATGTCCGGCGATCTATTTATTTTATTCTATATTTTTACCTTATACTTCCCTCATGGTCTGCGTCTGTGGCTTAGGCTGTGCGAATTTGGTTTGTAATGCAGGGGTGCCGGGTTCGATCCAAGCTCTGGGCCTTGCACCTTGCGTTGGTTTCAACAGTGGTATCGACAAGCCGACAGTCCAGAAAGCAATGGCAGACTACTGGACGTAAGTTTGCCAAGAAAAATCACAAGAGAAAAAAAAATGCTGGGGTTGGTTCTGCAACATCCTGTAAAGGATACGACTAACTTCCCTCATGATTGTTGAATGACAATGGATCTGTTATATCCCCCCCCCCCCTCCCCTCAACCCTTACCCATCCTCACCCGAACCTCCAAAAATGGCGCTGCGAAACTCACAAGGCGATAATAGTGTACGAGTTAGCTTTCCACAAGCTGCTAACCTCTTCAAGTTGGTATTGTCTGGCAACATTAGAATTTCGCAGTGTGCGGTTGTAGAAGGAAACATTTGGGAGCATTCGCGATGGTACTTCACGTGCTAGCACGGAAAGTAAGGGGAGGATGGATGTGAATCCTACAGGGTCCTTCACTTGGAGACCAGACAAATGGCGGATACGCCATCTTGAGATGTAGGAGCTTTCGCGATGTCATAGCAGATAGTTAAAAAGCGCACGTGGTTGTAAACGTAGTGTGTTTACACCAGACCATGTATTGAAATAAACAGAAATTCAGAAGAACACGCACAATTTTTTAGAAGGGGGGGGGGGGGGAATTTTATTACATTAAATCTAGGGTACTCTGAGATTTCGTATGGAATTCACGGGAAAGTACAGTATTATTAGTGTATTAAAGTGCGAAATGAACACCAACATTAACACTAACCCTTAAAATATTTTACTTTTCGAGGAATTCCTTAAGAATGTCGGAGTCGCTTAGGTAGGGTGAAATAAAAAAAAAAAAAGAACTGGGAGGGTAGCAGGGGAGCATAAGCTTCCACGTTCATGCGCCTATGTTGAGAGATACTTGTTGACTCAAGGGAAGGAAATGTGCGTGTGTAGTTTCTGTCACTGAAGTCGGGTCGATTGCAGCTTGATGATCTCCAGTACATTACGATAGACCAGATCGAAGATAAAAAGTAAAGGCTATTTTGTTGCAGGTCAGGTCACTGGATTGTCGAATTATTTGACGGAAATCATGCACCGAGACAATCAAAACAATCACAGGTTAACTGCAGACGTGATTTTGTCTTCCCCTCTAGTGATTTTAGCTTCTTGCATGCTGGGATTTACAGAAGGGTAGTATTGATTTCAGTCATAGTGGTTTCAGGAAAGCTTCTTCTCATCGCAAACGACTAAGTTGAATAACGCTGACTTAATTCGTGCAGTCTGATTTTACTACAATAAAGATTAAATTTACAAGTACTGATTGACACCTCTCAGGAAGGTATATTGTTGCAGTCATTGTTGGTCAGCTGCTCTGAACCGTTGATAAGTCACATTTGAATGTTGCTTACTAGCACTGAATTGTTGGTCAGTTGCACAGAGCGGTTGGTAAATTGTACTGAACTGTTGTTAAGATGCAGTAAGCTTTGATTAGCTGCATTGAGCTGTGGTCAGGTGCAGCGAACTCTTTGTCAGATGCAGTGAGCGGTTGGTAAATTGCACTGAACTGTTGTTCAGTTGCAGTGGGCTATTGTTCAGTTGTAGTGAGCTGTTTTTCAGTTGCTGTGCGCTATTGATCAAATGTAGTGAACTGTTGCTGAGTCACACTGAACTGTTCTTTATTCATCCTAAACTTTACCTGCGTCACAATGAACTGTTGGTAGTTTTCTTACTGAACAGTTGCTTACTAACAGTGAACTGTTACTTGAGTTGTAGAGATCTGTCCCCTGCAGTGAAGTGTTGTACAGTTGCACTGAACTGTTGCTTAGTTGCACAAAACTGTTGGTCAGTTGCACTGAACTGTTGGTCAGGTATGTCAGTTTGTTTATCCAATTTAGATCGGCACTTTTCTGGTTTGACCTTTCTTAGCCTTTTATTGCCTCTCGTCTAGCTACAATGCAGCAGGTTATTACAAAGTACGAGCCTCGAAGCTTTATAAATCCCCATAAGAACTGTACTCATGAAACAAACGGGCAGTTCATCAACGTCTATCAGTTTTTACGCCCTGGGGTCTCATTGTTTCATTCTCTTTCCTTTACCTTCTATTTCTCTTAGGATCGTTGGGTGACAATGGATCTGTTCTGCAAATCCCCCCTAAAATGAACCAAGACGTAGACTTGGAGTTACGCTTTCAACTATCTTGAAATGATTCTGATTCAACTTGGAATGAATCGTGGTCTACTTGGAATGAGTCGATGCTTCACTTGGAATGAAGCGTGGTTCACTTTGAATGAACCTTGGTTTACACCGGCTTTACTCGTCATGCACCTTGACTCACTACATATTGGCTTTAGCCACGGCTCACTCTCTGGATGTTTAATGCTACAAAACTTGCACTACTTTAACGTCTAGGGTTGACAACACAAACGCCGCTTAGCTTCTTGGTACATTCTGTCAGTTTATTCTCGTCCATTTATTTCACATTTATTTCACTCGCGACATATTCGAACACTAACCATTCACAACATAAAAACTACATCTTCAATTACTACAACCGTCTACTCTGACTTCTCATGATCGAGAACCGACAGCTCGGGCTTCGCCTCGCTTACTCTACCGGCCACAAGTATCTCGTGCCGTCACTTGTAGCATGGTCTTCCTGCTTGCCACAATGTACTCGTGGAGACCATGCAAAGCAGGGTCATCACACCCCCCCCCCCCCTCTTCCCCAAAAAAAAACATTATTTTCACATGAACATCAAGAAATGGCGTTGTGAAACTCACACGGGATAATAGTGTACGATTCGGCTCTCCACAAGCCACTAACCTCTCCGAGTTGGTACTTTCCTGTTGCATTAGAATTTCGCAGCGTGCGGTTGTAGAAGGAAACACTTGCGTGAGCATTCGCGATGGGAGCTCACGTGCTAGCACAGAAAAGGATGGGAGGATGGATGTGCATCCTACAGGGTCCTTTACTCGGAGACCAAACACTTGGTGGATGGGCCATCTTGAGATGTAAGAGCTTCCGGGTTAAATATGCGATGTCATAGCAAAAAGGTTAGAAGGCGGACGTTGTTGTAAAAGTACAGTAAGTTTTAGTAAAGGACTTAACAGATTAGGAACCCTTGGGACTAGAAACTTATATTCACTTTAAAAAAAAAAAGTCGATATATTGAAATAAACAGAAATACAGACGAACACACAATAGTTTAGAGGAAGGGTAGAGGTGGGAAGGGGGTTCTTCTCTTTTATTACATCGTATCTAGGGGACACAGAGGTTTTGCATGGAATACTTGGGAAAGTCTAACGTTATTTGGGTAATAAGGTGCGAAATGAACACCGACTAACATTAACCCTAACCCCCCTTAAAATTTGACTTTCCCGGGAATTCTCTACGAAATCTCAGAGTCGCTGAGATACGGTTAAATATAATAAAAGAACCGGGAGGGGTTCAATGGCGATAAGCTTCTAGGTTCATGTGCCTATGTAGAGATAACTTTGTTGACCCCAGGGAAGATAATCCGCTGAAGTCAGTCGATTGCAGCTCGATGATCTCCCCTCTATAACGATAGACCAGATTGGAGATAACCATGTAAATGCTATTTTGTTGGAGGTCAGGTCACTGGGTTGTCGAATTATATCACATCAGACACGGCTAAGTTGTGTGACGCTGTCTAACTTCTTGCATTGACAACTCTCAGGAAGTTTTATTGTATATTGTTGCAGTGAGTTGTTGGTCAGTGGCGTTGAAACTTTCATAAGTCACACTGGAATGTTGCTCACTAAAACTGAACGGTTGGACAGTAGCAGTGTGCGGTTGGTAAATTGCACTGAACTGTTGGGGAGCTGTAATGAGCTTTGATCAGTTGCAGTTGAGCTTTGTTCAGTATCACTGAACTGTATGTCAGTTCCCGTGAGCGTCTGGTAAATTGCACTGAATTGTTGTGAGGATGCAGTAAGCTTTGATAAGATGCAGTGAGCTTTGGTCAGTTACAGTGAACTGTATGTCAGCTGCAGTGAGCGTCTGGTAAATTGCACTGAACTGTTGTTCAGTTGCAGAGGGCTATTGATCGGTTGTAGTGAGCATTTTTTCAATTGCTGTGGGCTGTTGATCTGTTGTAGCGAACTGTTGCTCACTCTTACTGAACTTTTTCTGAGTCTTAATGAACTGTTGCTCACTTACAGTGAACTATATTTGAGTTACAATGAACTGTTGCTCACTTACAGTGAACTGTTACTTGAGTTGTAGAGAGCAGTCAACTGCAGTGAAGTGTTGTTCAGTTGAACGGAACTGTTCCTGATTTGCACTGAAGTGTTAGTCAGCTGCACCAAACCTTTGGTCATGAATGTGAGTGTGTATATCCAGTTTAGACCGCACTTGTCTGGTTTGACGTTTCTAAGCCTTTTATTGCCTCTCCTCTAACTAAAATCCAGCATGTTATTATAAAGCACAGCCTTCGCAGCTTTTTTAAATCCTCATAAGAATTGTACTTTATAAAACGTTCATAAGAAGAGTCGTTTTAAATGGCTCTGAAATTTGGAGCACAACTATAAGACATAAAGCCTCATTACAGGTTTTCGAAAACAAGAGTCTAACGACGAATCTTAAGAGAAGCAAACAGCGGGGAATAGAGAGTGAAAAGCAGTCACGAAATTCATTATCTGTTTGTAATTACCACTGATCACTGGCATCATGAGAGCTAATAGAATTAAATGGTTGGAGCACATTGAAAAAATGTCAGATGAGAGAGAAGAAAAAAATGTTATGCACAAGGGAGATGAATAGTCGTAGACCACGAGGCAGACCAAAAAGAATATGGTGAGATAATGTCCAGACAACCCTGCAAACACTTGATGTCCCCACTGGAAAGAAAAGGCCAACCAGAGAGATTAATGGAAGCAGGTGATATCTGCAGCAATAAACCTCAAGGGCTCGGAATGCTGAAGAAAAAGAAGAAGAAGAAGAAGAAGAACAATAAGAAGAAGAACAACAACAATAACAACAACAATAACAAGAACAAAAAAAACAAGAACAAGAAGAAGAACAAGAGTTTTCCTCCTGAACCAAACGAGGCAGTTCAACAACGTCTATCAATATGTATGTCCGGCGGTCTCATTATTTCATTCACTTTCCTTTACTTTCTATTTCCCTCATGATTGTTGGATGACAATGGGTCTGTTCCACCCCCCCCCCCCCTCCCCATGCCCCAACCCATCTTTACCTAAACATCTAACAAAAGCGCTGCGAAACTCACAAGGGGATAGTGTACGAGTTAGCTCTCCACGAAAGTACTCACATAGTAAAGGGGAAGGGTGGAGGTGGGGAGGGTGTTCATCTCTTTTATTACAACCTATCTAGGCGACTACGGGATTTCGTATGGAATTCCCACGTTTACTGCAGACTTGATTGTTTCTTCCCCTCTAGTTATTCTGGCTTCTTGCGTGTTGGGTTTTACTGCATGGTAGTATTGATTTCAATCATACTGGCTTCAGAAACGATGTATTTACATCAGAAACGACTAAGTGGAGTGACACTGACTGACCTTGTGCAGTCCGATATGCTACAGTAAATATTACATTTACATTTATTAATGGACACCTTTCATGACGTTATATTGTATTGCAACAACAAATGTTATTTTCGGTCAGGAACACTAGAACATACGGCCTAATGCCCATTGATGCTCCCATAGTCCGTGGAGTGATGGCAGTCAGGATCCACCCCTTAAATTTCAAAGAACACTAAACTGTCCCCCATACCCAAACCCAGCTATGTATAAAAGCTATCTTTTCAAGTTTTTAAAATATATTATTAGGTTCTTCCGTAATCCTACCCCCAGATGACTTGACAGGACAGTCCAACAGTTTCGAGGGTGGCAAGAATGGGTTTCTAGGCTTTCTGATGCTTTTAACGACCCGAAAACATCTAGAACTAGCCCCGACCCCAACCCACCAACGTCCCACTAGAGAGTCCAGCCTGAGTGTAACGACTGCATACAGCCTGCGTCTAACGAATGCATACAGCCAGCTATATAAAACCCCCTGAAATATTAGACTGACCTGTGACCTGTGGATTATTCCTTTTTTTTGGATAGGATATAAGGGAAGCACTAAATATTAAATTTTTTCGATGTTAAGCGCATTGAAGTTATTATTATTATTATTATTATTATTATTATTATTATTATTATTATTATTATTATTATTATTATGACACTTTAATTTTTATTTTATTTTGTATTCACAGCAAACACAGGAAATCCCGGAGTTCCCCCGAAGTCCAATAACATAGGGGTGTTAGGGTTAGTTGGTGTTCATGTCAAACTGTTATAAGTCTATATTATTCGACTTCAGGGGGTAAACATAATTCAACACAAATAATTGGAAATGTTTTTAATAATTCTCTAAATGCTATTAATTTATGTTATTCGTTAAAAATGAGTATATCGTGTGTGAGAGTATGGTTTTTCAGTTGTGTTGCAAATTATTTTAATGTGCATATTCCCTTTTTCGTTTTGTTCTAAGATGTGCAAAAGGCATTTATGGTGCGGGGGGGGGGGGGGGGGGATCTGGCTGCGGCATGATTGATCCCGTAAAACTGGTACTCTCCTCGCGATTAGCATCACCTGTCCAGATTAACAAGCATTACCCTACATTCGACAACTCCAACGACAACCAAACAATAAAAATTAACAAAGTATGAAACTATAGCACCCAGGAATTTTTAACAGTAACGTATGAATCCCTATCTTTCAAGCGTTAATTTCCAGGAAACCTTAACAGTAAAGTATGAATACCTATAGTTCGGGCGTTAACGCTCAGGAGCCTTCAGCTGTAACGTATGAATCTGTATAGTTTGAGCGTTACCTACAAGGAATCCTTAACAGTTAAGTACTAAATTGTATAGCCCCAGCGACTGCTGTCATGAATCTTCAAGACAACACCATTCAGGATTCAAGGTACAAAATCTCAAATGCAACCAAAAACCTGTACAGCACTAGGTTAGTTGCGTATCCTTTACAGGACGTTGCAGAGCCAACCCCAACAGCCCCTGGCTGTTGCGTGGTTTTTTTTTTCTAGGCAAATTTACGTCCAGTAGTTTGCCATTGTTCCTGGACGGTCGGCTTTCTTGAAACCACTGTCCAAACCAACACAAATCGCAATCCTCGCAGCTGGGATCAAACCCGGCACCCTGGCATTACGAAGCTCGTTCACAACGCCTATACCCCAGACGCCTACCCTGGTGCTGGCTAATTTATAAAATGGTAGATATGTTCGATGTTCAATTGGCGTAGGAAGAGTCTGTTCCTTTGAACGACCTCGATATTATCTGTGTGTGTTTTTATTTACCTCTTACAACCTCCTTAGCCCCCTCACCCCCTCGTCCTTGTTTTTTCTCTCCTATCCTCACACAGCCTAGGATTGCAATGTGTAGGGTTAACATTTCAAGAATGAAAGCCATACAGGTACAAATCCAAAAACCCCTTTCACCCAAACAGCCATGTTACACTCTTGTGTTGGGGTACCACAAGGCGGTTTGAACAGTGTGGGTTCCAGCCTCAGAAAGAGTTTTAAAAAACTTTTTTTTTCGCGGCATTACAAAACGATTTAACCTGTAGCCCAGTGTGGGTTTTAGCCTCCATTGTGATTCTAACTCACGACCACCGCCTGGCTGGTAAACACACTAGCCACTGCACAACTGCAGCTCCCTGTCTGTATCTGGGTATTGATTTATGGACAGAATGATTGATGGCTGTTAATAAATCAGCCACGTGCAGTTTGGGTTTTATTGGATATTTATTCATCGCAACTGTTTTTCAGTTTCGAGATATGTGGTGTGTATGTGTGTGTGTATATGTGTGTGTGTGTGTGTGTGTGTGTGTGCGTGTGTGTAACTGTGTGGCGTCTTCTTCGTTTAATGACTAGTGTTATTATAATTAGTTTTATTATTAATATTATTAGGGGGGGCGGTGATTGTCATATAGCAGATGCAGGAACAATGTTAACAAAATAAAATATGTCCTAATTTATCCTGCGGTAACTTACACAACTATACTCTAAATCTATCTATATCTCTATATATATATATATATATATATATATATATATGTGTGTATATATGTATATATATATATACCTTGAAGTTCATTACATATATTCTATATATAGTATATATATATATATATATTATATATATCTATTATATATATATACTTATATATTAAAACTATTTGACGTAAGCTCTTGCAACAACAAAAAACACAAAAGCAAAAAAAAAAAAAAATGCTGGGGTTGGTTCTGCAACGTCCTGTAAAGGATACGACCAACTTCCCTCATGATTGTAAAATGAAAATGGATCTGTTGCAACATATGTAAAAACCCCCCCCCCCCCCCCCCTCCTCCCCTAAACCCTAACCCATCCTCACCCGAACCTCCAAAAGTGGTGCTGCAAAACTCACAAGGGTATAATAGTGTACGCGTTAGCTTTCCAAAATCCGCTAACCTCTCGAGTTGGTATTTTCACGCTACATTAGAATTTTGCAGTGTGCGGTTGTAGAAGGAAACACTTAGGAGCGTTCGCGATGATAGTTCACGTGCTAGCACGGAAAGTAAGGGGAGGATGGATGTGAATCCTACAGGGTCCTTCACTTGGAGACCAGTCAGATGGTTGATGAGCCATCTTGAGATGTAGGAGCTTTCGCGATGTTATGGCAGATAGTTAAAAAGCGCACGTGGTTGTAAACGTAGTGTGTTTAATGTAAGGACTTAAGAGGCGGGGAACCATTAAGAACGCATAAACTTATATTACCTTAAAAAAAAAAAAAAAAAAAAAAAAAAAAAAAACCATGTATTGAAATAAACAGAAATTCAGAAGAACACTTACACTTGTTTGGAGGGGGGTTGGGGGGGGGGGGGGGTTATTTTATTACATTTGATCTACGCTACTCGGAGATTTCGTATGGAATTCCCGGGAAAGTACAGTATTGTTAGGGTATTAAAGTGCGAAATGAACACCAACATTAACCCTAACCCTCTAAACTATTTTACTTTTCGAGGAATTCCTTAAGAATATCGGAGTCGCTTAGGTAGGGTGAAATAAAAAAAAATAAAAAAAGAACTGGGAGGGTAACAGGGGAGCATAAGCTTCCAGGTTCATGCGCCTATGTTGAGAGATCCTTGTTGACTCAAGGGGAAGGAAATGTGCGTGTGTAATTTCTGTCACTGAAGTCGAGTCGATCGCAGCTCGATGATCTCCCCTCCATTACGGTAAACCAGATCGAAGATAACCAAGTAAATGCTATTTTGTTGCAGGTCAGGTCACTGGGTTATCAAATTATGTCACGGAAATCATTTACCCCGATAAATCAAATAATCACACATTTACTGCAGACGCGATTGTTTCTTATCCTTTAGTGAGTCTGATTTTCCTACAGGGAAGATTAGATTTAGAAGTACTGATTGACACCTATTAGGACGATATGTGGTATATAATTACAGTGAGTTGTTGGTCAGTTGTTCTGAACTGTTTGTTAGTTACATTGGACTGTTGCTCAAAAGCATAGAACTGCTGGCCAGTTGCGTGTGCGGTTGGTAAATTGCACTGAACTGTTGTGAAGCCGTAGTGAGCTTTGATCAGTTGCAGTGAGCTTTGGTTTAGGTTAAGTAAACAGTTTGTCAGTTGCATTGAGCGTCTAGTAAATTGCATTGAATTGTTGTTATGTTGTAGTGAGCTGCTGGTCATTTGCTGTGAGCTTTGGTCAGTTACTGTGAACTGTTTGTCAGTAGCAGTAAGCGTTTGGTAAATTGCACTGAACTGTTTTCCAGCTGCAGTGAGCTTTTGGTCAACTACACTGAACTGTTGTTCAGTTGCAGTGGGATATTACTTAGTTGTAGTGAGCTGGTTTTTAATTGCTGTTTACCTGTGGTCAGTTGTAGCGAACTGTTGCTCAGTCACAGGGAATTGTGGCTCAGTCACAATGGACTGTCATGTGCATCAAACTGTTGCTGATTTACAATAATTTGTTACTTGAGTCGTGAAGTGCTGTCAATTACAGTAAAGTCTTAGTTAGCTGCACTTCGCTGTTGGTCAGTAGCACTGAACTGTTGGCCAGTAGCATTAAACTGTTGTTAGTCAGGTATGTGAGATTGTATATCCAGTTTAGACAGGCACTTTTCAGGTTTGACCTTTCTTAGCCTTTAATTGCCACTCGTCCAACTACAATGCAGTAGGTTATTACAAAGCACGAGCCTCGAAGCGTTATAAATTCCCATAAGCATTGTACTCGTGAACTAAACGGGGCAGTTCATCAACGTCTATCAATGTGGATGTTCGGCGGTCTTATTATTTCATTCTCTTTCCTTTACCGTCTACTTCCCCTATTATTGTCGGATGATAATGGGTCTGTTCCACCCCTTCCCCCCCCCCCCCACACAACCCTAACCCATCCTCACCCGAACCTCCAAAATTTACGCTGCGAAACTCATAGTGTACGACAGGGCTATTCAACTAAATTTTCTCAGGGCCACCATTTTGAAAATGGGTATCGCCACGTGCCAGAGTCTCACGCCCCAACATAAAAAAAAAGGTTGTTGGGTATCCTTTACAGGACGTTGCAGAACCAACCCTAACAGCCCCTGGCTGTTGTGTGGTTTCTCTAGGCAAATTACGTCCAGTAGTTTGCCATTGCTTCTGGACGGTCGGCTTTCTTGATACCACTGTCGAAACCAACGCAAGGCGCATTGCCCGCAGCTGGGATCGAACCCGGCATCCCGGCATTACGAAGCGAAGTGTTCGCATCGACTTAGCCACAGAGCCGACAGCATAAGCAGCTCATTAATGTAGTACAACTGACAATGTTCCGCGGGCCACCTGCTATGCCTTCGCGGGCCAGATTTGGTCTGCGGGCCGCAAGTTGAAAAGCAATGACCTAGGTGCTCTACGGGTCGTTGGCATGCTACTTAAATTTGAATTTTCAACTCTCTGAAAAAGAAGCTAGCCAACCTGAACACTGCTAGCTGAAGTGTCAAGCGCCTGCGCACGCCCTTATACGCCGGCAGTTTATATCGCTGCTGGTAATCTACTACCGAAAACTTCTTTCAATAACAGCATGACAAGCTTCATCCTAGTGGCTTCATTCATGTCAGTGAAGCAGATAATCCCTTTTCCTGCTTTCGGCACATCGGATAAATAGTGTAAGACACTGATAGAGACCAAATGGCGTTTTACGAATGATGTAGACAATAACATATTACCTGGTACCCATTTTAGGCTAAGTCGACCTGAGAGCCCGGTAATTTTTTGAAATCCCCCAGCCCCAAATTCCACCATCAATACTGATCTGAATCCGATATGTTATGGTAGGCAGACGAGTATCCAGCTACTGCGTCACTGCGGCACCTTTAAATTATGCATTCTTTGAATCTTTTTTTTTTCTTTTTCGTCTTTTCAGTCACAGGCTGTAAACTCTGTGGAAAAGTACTGGTGTTCGTCCACTCATGGACTTTGATATTGATCCAGAACTTAGGTTTTTGCGTGCACATTTGTTGTTCATAGCTGACTTTTTTGTATACAGACTGCTGGTCCATTGGTTATCAGGCAGAAGTACTCCGTCTCCAACAGAATCACACATAAATAGCAGCCTCCTACGACATTACTGTTAAAAAGGCAGTTGGTTCACTCTTTATTTTTTTTCCAAAATCGAGCCCAGTAGCCTACACCAGGATGTTAGCTGGATATAGGAGACTGCGTGGTCTCGAGGCATGCTGTCCGCCTCAAGTGCTAGAGATTTCGGGTTCAATCCCCGTTAAGGGCTGGAATTTTCTCACGCGGACTTAGACTTCTAGTAATTCCCATGATATCTAGGAAGGGAGATCGCACGTCCGTATGCACTGGTGCGCACGTAAACATCCCCTGGCAGTTAGAAAACAAAAAGAGTAGTCTAACGGCGCTGCCCGGGCCAAATTTGGAGTTAAAAAATATACCCAAAGTATTTCAGGATCCTCACCGGTGCTACAGAGCCTGTGCAGTGTGAGCTTCTTGGGACTCAGACTTGAGTGAGAAAAAGAACGGAGCATTTATTCGATTATACCCGTGTGCTATGATGTTGATCTGTTGTTTAAACCTAAAACTCAATTGACTATGTCAGTGACCGGTAGGCAGCGGTGCCAATAAATACACTTTACTTGGGAACATTGTCTGGCCCTAGCGGATTATTCTCATTTTTTCTAAAACAGGGTATTCGAGATTTCAAGGAATTGTCAGTGACTGGTAACATTTAATAACTGTCCATATTATATTTAATGTTAATGAAATTCATCCTGTCTGTTTTATTAAACATAAGCTCAAATAAAGGGTTAAACGATATACATTTTTTTCTTACATTTATGTTATTTTATTATTAAATGTCATATGGAACGAGAAGAAACAAACTTGACAGCCTAATAACACCTGTAATTCTTTACCAGCACCCATTTTTTTTTCTCCGCGCAAAAAAAGCTACTACTTATAGTCGATATTCTGTACTATAGAACAGTTAAGATATAACAACCTACGGAGACAAGATGTTAGGGAATCCTGTCTTTCAGACCCCTAAAGATATTGTGAGGGGACTTAGTGGCTCCAATTACCAAGTATGGATGGTTTTAACGTTATTTCTTCATATATTTTATATTATTGTTAATATATTATTACACTTGTTTTTGATTAAACACAAATAGTTAGTTGCATATCCTTTACAGGACGTTGCAGAACCAACCCCATCATTTTATGGCAGTTGTGGTTTTCTAGGCAAATGTACGTATAGTAGTTTGCCATTACTTCTGGACGGTCAGCTTCTCGATACCACCGTTGAAACCAACTCAAGGCACAAGGCCCGCAGCAGGGATCGAACCCGGCACCCTGGCATTACGAAGTGAGTTCGCAACGCCTAAGCCACAGACGCCGACCTTATTAAACACCTTGTAATTATTACACCATTTTTTAGTACCATTTTCCACCCAGTGAGGCGAATGTTCAATGTTGAATACGTAATCGACATCACAGCACTCTGGACACTCCTATAAGTGCTGAGTTTCCATCTTCAGCATCAAGCGAAGAGTTCCAATTCCGATCGTACTAGTAACCGTCTGATTTTGTATCCGTCTCATTCTTCCCTTGAGTTTCGAGCGTCAGCCAGATAACTTGGTAACTTCTCGCAGCGCCATTCTCCTTAGACCGTTATGATCTATTGGCGCCTCTGCACTGTTCACATATTCCCAAATGGTTTTAACAATATCTAACTTGTCATTTAATAATTCACCACCATGTGGTGCAGAGCCAGCCAGTATCTACCTGCTCATTTTCCAACACACCGGCGTGACCTGGAGAAAATATTCAAAGGATGCTAACTACCCGGGACCTCTGAAGTAATGTCACATTAGACACGGCTAAGTTGTGCGACGCTAACTTCTTGCGTTGACAACTCTCAGGAAGTTATATGGTATATTGTTGCAGTGAGTTGTTGGTCAGTAGCTTTGAACCGTTGACAAGTCACACCAGAATGTTGCTCACTAGAACTAAACGGTTGGACAGTAGCAGTGTACGGTTGGTAAATTGCACTGAACTGTTGGAAAGCAGTAATGAGCTTTGATCAGTTGCAGTGAGCTTTGTTCAGTAACACTGAACTGTATGTCAGTTCCAGTGAGCGTCTAGTAAATTTCACTGAATTGTTGTGAGGATGCAGTAAGCTTTGATTAGATACAGTGAGCTTTGGTCAGTTACAGTAAACTGTATATCAGCTGCAGTGAGCGTCTGGTAAATTGTACTGAACTGTTGTTCAGTTGCAGTGGGCTATTGATCGGTTGTAGTGAGCATTTTTTTAATTGCTGTGGGCTGTTAATCTGTTGTAGCGAACTGTTGCTCACTCACACTAAACTTTTTCTGAGTCATAATGAACTATTGCTCACTTACAGTGAACTGTATCTGAGTCACAATGAACTGTTGCTCACTTACAGTGAACTGTTACTTGAGTTGTAGAGAGCAGTCAACTGCAGTGAAGTGTTGTTCAATTGAACGGAACTGTTGCTCATGTGCAATGAAGTGTTGTTACTCAGCTGCACCAAATTTTTGGTCATGAATATCAGTGTGTATATCCAGTTTAGACCGCACTTGTCTTGTTTGACGTTTCTAAGCCTTTTATTGCCTCTCCTCTAACTTAAATCCAGCATGTTATTATAAAGCACGACCCTCGCAGCTTTTTAAATCCTCATAAGAATTGTACTTTATTAATCGTTATTGAGACCAGTCGTTTCACGTGGCTCTTAAATTTGGAGCACAACTATAAAACAGGAAGCCTTATTACAGGTTTTCGAAAACAAGAGTCTAACGACGAATCTTTAGACCCATAAAGGAAGCAAACAAAGGGGAATGGAGAGTGAAAAGCAATAACGAAATGCATAATCTGTTTAAATCACCACTGATAACTGGCATCATGAGAGCTAATAGAATTAAATGGTTGAAGCATATTGAAAGAATGTCAGATGAGAGAGAAGAAACAAATTTTATGCACAAGGGAGATGAATAGTCGTAGGTCACGAGGCAGACCAAGAAGAATATGGTGAGATAATGCCCAGACAAAAATGTGGATGTCCCCACTGAAAAGAAAAGGCCAACCAGAGAGATTAATGGAAGCAGTTGAATCTGCATCAATGAACCTCAAGGGCTCGTAATGCTCGAGAAATAAGAAGAAGAAGAAGACGGAAAGGCAAGAAGAAGAAGAAACGAAGGCGAAGAAGAAGAAGAAGAAGAAGAAGAAGAAGAAGTGGGAGCGAGAAGAGAGAGAAGAAGAAGAAGAAGAAGAATGTGAAGAAGAAGAAGAACTAAGAAGAAGAAAGAAGAAGAAAGAAGAAGAAGAACAGAAAAAACTGGAAAAAGAAGAAGAAGAAGAAGAAGAAGAAGAAGAAGAAGAAGAAGAAAAAGAAGAAGACAAAGAAGAAGAAGACGAAGAAAAAGAACAAGAACAAGAAAACAAGAAGAATAACAAGAGTTTTACTCTTGAACCGAACGAGGCAGTTCAATAACGTCTATCAATATGTATGTCCAGCAGTCTCATTATTTCATTTACATTCCTTTACTTTCTATTTCCCTCATGATTGTTGGATGACAATGGGTCTGTTCCATCCCCCCCCCCCCCCCATGCCCTAACCCATCTTTACCTAAACATCTAAAAAAAAAAGCGCTGCGAAACTCACAAGGGGATAGTGTACGAGTTAGCTCTCCATGAAAGCACTCTCATAGTTAATTGGAAGGGTGGAGGTGGGGATGGTGTTCCTCTCTTCTAATACAACCTATCTAGGCGACTGCGGGATTTCGTATGGAATTCCCTGGAAAGTCCAATATTACTGGCGTCATTCATTGGCACCTTTCCATCTTTCCATACGATATTGTTATGTTGCGCTATGAGCAGACATGAGACTCACAGCCCATGTCGATGGCGAGTATGAATAGCAAAACCAGCCCGTGTCAAGAAAGATCTTCCACAATGATAGCATGGGATTTCAGGACCATTGTTAACAACATTTGAGTTTAATCCGTTTCTTTTCAGAAGCTCAGCTCTCATCCTTTCTGCTATCATTTATTCCTTCAGTCTCATTCCCTTCCTTATATACCCTTTCCACACAACACGGTCCATGGCATTTTGTTCCAATGAGTCCGCCTCAATACCTGTATCATACATGTCCCGCTTGCATACATCTTTATAACGTAGTAGAGGTCGGCCTCGACATCTTCTTCCTGTCTTCAATTCACCACAAAGAATGTCCTTAGGGACTCTGCTATCCTCCATTTTTCAGGTGTGACCCAGCCACATGAGCCTTCGTAGACTGAGCATGGAAATGACTGTTGTAGTACCTGTACTTTCAAATACCTGAGTGTTTGTGATTGTGAATAAGAACATAAATGCCAAGTAGAAGAAGAAGAACTGCGTAATAAGGTGCGAAATGAACACTGACTGACCCTAACTCCCTATAATGCTGAACTTTCTGAGGAATTGTATAGGAAATCTCGGAGTCGCTTAGATAGGGTGAAATATAATAAAAGAACTGGGAGTGGAGCAAGGGGGCATAAGCTCCTCGGTTTATGCGCTTATGTAAGCTTTTAACCAAAGAGGTAGAACATTATAGGAAAGAGATAAAGTGGATAAGAAAAAAAAAAGTTTATGTCAGCTTTACAAAATCGATCACAATAAACAAACAAAGAACGTTGCGGCGATTAGCCTTCATCGGTACATAAAGAACAACACACTACACATACACAAATATGCACTAACTATGAAGTGACTACATAGGAAATGTGCGTGTGTAGTTAAAGTCATTGAAGTCGAGTCGATCGCAGTTGATTATCTCACCTCTTTTACTATGGGCCAGATCACAGAAAATAATGTAAATGCTATTTTGTTGCAGGTCAGGTCACTGGGTTGTCAAATTCATCATCATCATCATCATGTAGCAGGTCCTTTGCAGAACGTCGCTCTTATCACAGTCTGCCTGTAAGAAACTCGGTCTCTTGCCAGAAAGATCTTCCTCATGAACATTTCACACTCAAGTTAAGTCAACTTTATCCTGTGCCCATCTTCAGTGCTCGGTCGGCCTTCTCTGCCCCTCCTTCCTGGTACCATGCCTTCTGCTATATTTTTTTCAATCCGTCGTGGCGCTTGATATGACCAAAATATTTCAGCTTTCGGTAAAGGATGTCCCGTGTTTATTAACCAATCTTCCTTGATGTTCAGATCTTTTAAGATGTCAATATTTCTCATTCTTCTTTGTCACCCAAGATATTCTAGAGAATCTTTCTATAGCATTTTTCAGCTCAAAGGCCCCTATTCTCCTTCTTGTAGATAGGGAGATAAAAGTCACGACTCACATCTGTATGTAGCCACAGGGAAGAAGCATGCTCTCAAAATTCTAATTGTTATACCTCCTGGCTGGCGTGCTTACCATATACTTTTAAGGCTGTTCATCTGTGCATTGCTATGGCCATCCCCTTTTAATTTCTGCCGGACAGTCCATCCATCTGTTGTTTATTATAGAGCCTAGATATTCAAAGTTTGTGACATTTTCAATTTCTTCATCATTTATTGTTATCTTTGGGTGACTATCAAAACAATCACACGTTTACTACAGACTTGATTGTTTCTTCCCCTCTAGTTATTCTGGCTTCTTGCGTGTTGGGTTTTACTGCATGGTAGTATTGATTTAAATCATACTGGCTTCAGGAACAATGTATTTACATCAGAAACGACTAAGTGGAGAGACACTGACTGACCTTGCTACAGTAAATATTACATTTACGTTTATTTATGGACACCTTTCATGAAGTTATATTGTATTGCAAGAACAAAAAATATATTTTTCGGTCAGGAACACTAGATCATACGGAATTCATCATGACCATTGATGCTCCCTTAGTCCGTGGAGTGATGGCAGTCAGAATCCAGTCCCTTAAGAAATTTCAAAGAACACTAAACTGTGCCCCATGAACCCAACACCCAGCTATGTATAAAAGCTATCTTTTCAAGTTTTTTAAAATATATTATTAGGTTCTTCCGTAATCCCTTCCCAGATGACTTGACAGGACAGTCGCAACAGTTTTCGAGGGTGGCAAGATATTTCTAGGCTTTCTGATGCTTTTAACGACCCGAAAACATCTAGAAATAGCCCCGACCCCAACCCAGCCCAACGTCCCACTAGAGAGTCCAGCCTGAGTGTAACGACTGCATACAGCCTTCGTCTAACGATAATGCATACAGCCAGCTATATAAAACCCCCTGAAAATATTAGACTGACCTGTGACCTGTGGATTATTCCTTCTTTTTTGGATAGGATACAATGAAAGCACTAAATATTAATTTTTTTCGATGTTAAGCGCATTGAAGTTATTATTATTATTATTATTATTATTATTATTATTATTAATATTATGACACTTTAATTTTTTTTTATTTTGTATTCACCGCAAACAGGAAATCCCGGAGTTCCCCGGAAGTCCAATAACATAGGGGTGTTAGGGTTAATTGGTGTTCATGTCAAACTGTTATAAGTCTATATTATTCGACTTCAGGGGGTAAACATAATTCAACACAAATAATTGGAAATGTTTTTAATAATTCTCTAAATGCTATTAATTTATGTTATTCGTTAAAAATGAGTATATCGTGTGTGAGAGTATGGTTTTTCAGTTGTGTTGCAAATTATTTTAATGTGCATATTCCCTTTTTCGTTTTGTTCTAAGATGTGCAAAAGGCATTTATGGTGCTGGGGGGGGGGGGGGGGGGGGGGGGGGGGGGATCTGGCTGCGGCATGATTGATCCCGTAAAATTGGTACTCTCCTCGCGAGTAGCATCACCTGTCCAGATTAACAAGCATTACCCTACATTCCACAACTCCAACGACAACCAAACAATAAAAATTAACAAAGTATGAAACTATAGCACCCAGGAATCTTTAACAGTAACGTATGAATCCCTATCTTTCAAGCGTTAATTTCCAGGAAACCTTAACAGTAAAGTATGAATCTCTATAGTTCGGGCGTTAACGCTCAGGAGCCTTCAGCTGTAACGTATGAATCTGTATAGTTTGAGCGTTACCTACAAGGAATCCTTAACAGTTAAGTACTAAATTGTATAGCCCCAGCGACTGCTGTCATGAATCTTCGACCTCGATAATATCTGTGTGTGTTTTTATTTACCCCTTACAACCTTCTTAACCCCCCACCCCCTCGTCCTTGTTTTTTTCTCTCCGATCATCCTCACACATCCTAGGATTGCAATGTGTAGGGTTAACATTTCAAGAATGAAAGCCATACAGGTACAAATCCAAAAACCCCATTCACCCAAGCAGCCATGTTACACTCTTATGTTGGGCTACTACAAGGCGGTTTGAACAGTGTGGGTTCCAGCCTCAGAAAGAGTTTTTAAAAAAAAACTTCTTTTATTGTTCGCGGCATTACAAAACGGTTTAGCCTGTAGCCCAGTGTGGGTTTTAACCTCCATTGCGATTTTAACTCACGACCATCGCCTAGCTGGTAAACACACTAGCCACTGCACAACTGCAGCTCCCTGTCTGTATCTGGGTATTGATTTATGGACATAATGATTGATGGCTGTTAATAAATCAGCCACGGGCAGACTACTGGACGTAAGTTTGCCAAGAAAAACCACAGGAGCAAAAAAATGCTGGGGTTGGTTCTGCAACATCCTGTAAAGGATACGACTAACTTCCCTCATGATTGTTGAATGACAATGCATCTGTTATATCCACCCCACCCTCCCCTCAACCCATCCTCACCCGAACCTCCAAAAGTGGTGCAGCGAAACTCACAAGGGGATAATAGTGTACGAGTTAGCTTTCCACAAGTGTGAATGAGCCATCTTGATATGTAGGAGCAGATAGTTAAAAAGCGCACGTGGTTGTAAACGTAGTGTGTTTACACCAGACCATGTATTGAAATAAACAGAAATTCAGAAGAACACGCACAATTGTTTAGAAGTGGGGGAGGGGGGGGGGGATTTATTACATTTCATCTAGGGTACTCTGAGATTTCGTATGGAATTCACGGGAAAGTACAGTATTATTAGTGTATTAAAGTGCGAAATAAACACCAACATTAACACTAACCCTCTAAAATATTTTGCTTTTCGAGGAATTCCTTAAGAATGTCGGAGTCGCTTAGGTAGGGTGAAATAAAATAAAAAATAAAAAGAACTGGGAGGGTAGCAAGGGAGCATAAACTTCCAGGTTCATGTGCCTATGTTGAGAGATCCTTGTTGACTCAAGGGAAGGAAATGTGCGTGTGTAGTTTCTGTCACTGAAGTCGAGTCGATCGCAGCTTGATGATCTCCCCTCCATTACGGTTGACCAGATCGAAGATAACCAAGTAAATGCTATTTTGTTGCAGGTCAGGTCACTGGGTTATCGAATTATGTCACGTAAATCATTTACCCCGACAAATCAAATAATCACACATTTACTGCAGACGACATTGTTTCTTTCCCTTTAGTGAGTCTGATTTTCCTACAGGGAAGAATCGATTTAGAAGTACTGATTGACGCCTCTTAGGACGATATGTGGTATATTATTGCAGTGAGTTGTTGGTCACTTGCTCTGAACTGTTTGTTAGTTACATTGGACTGTTGCTCAAAAGCATAGAACTGCTGGCCAGTTGCAGTGTGCGGTTGGTAAATTGCACTGAAACTGTTGTGAAGCCGTAGTGAGCTTTGATCAGTTGCAGTGAGCTTTGGTTTAGGTTCAGTAAACAGTTTATCAGTTTCAGAAAGCGTCTGGTAAATTACACTGAATAGTTTTTATGTTGTAGTGAGCTGCTGGTCATTTGCAGTGAGCTTTAGTCAGTTACTGTGAACTGTTTGTCAGTAGCAGTGAACGTCTGGTATATTCCACTGAATTGTTTTCCAGCTGCAGTGAGCATTTGGTCAACTGCACTGAACTGTTGTTCAGTTGCAGTGGGATATTATTTAGTTGTAGTGAGCTGGTTTTCAATTTCTATTGACATGTGGTCAGTTGTAGCGAACTGTTGCTCAGTCACAGGGAATTGTAGCTCAGTCTCAATGGACTGTCATTTGCATCGAACTGTTGCTGATTTACAATAGTTTGTTACTTGAGTCGTGGAGTGCTGTCAATTACAATAAAGTCTTAGTCAGCTGCACTTCGCTGTTGGTTAGTAGCACCCCTGAACTGTTGGTCAATAGCACTGAACTGTTGGCCAGTAGCATTAAACTGTTGTTAGTCAGGTATGTGAGTTTGTATATCCAGTTTAGATGGGCACTTTTCAGGTTTGACCTTTCTTAGCCTATAATTGCCACTTGTCCAACTACAATGCAGCAGGTTATTACAAAGCACGAGCCTCGAAGCGTTATAAATCCCCATAAGCATTGTACTCGTGAATCAAACGGGGCAGTTCGGCGGTCTAATTATTTCATTCTCTTTCTTTTACCTTCTACTTTCCTTATAATTGTCGGATGACAATGGGTCTGTTCCACCCTCCCCTCCCCCACCCCAACCCTAACCCATCCTCACCCGAACCTCCAAAATTTACGCTGCGAAACTCACAACCTTTTTTTTTTCCTAGGTGCTCTACGGGACGTTGGCATGCTACTAAAATGTGACTTTTCACCTCTTTGAAAAAGAAGCTAGCCAACCTGAACACTGCTAGCTGCAGTTTCAAGCGCCTGCGCACGCCCTTATACGCCGGCAGTTTATATCGCTGCTGGTAATCTACTACGGAAAACTTCTTTCAATAACAGCATGACAAGCTTCATTCTAGTAGTTTCATGCATGTCGGTGAAGCAGATGATCCCTTTTCCTGCTTTCGGCACATCGGATGAATAGTGTCAGACACTGATAGAGACCAAATGGCGTTTTATGAATGATGTAGACAACAACATATTACCTGCTACCCATTTTAAGCTGGGTCGACCTGGAAGTCTCGTCTCTTCTAGCCATCGCCCCTCCCCCCTGATCCCACCATCAATAATTATCTGAATCCGATATCTCCTGGTCGGCAGACGACTATCCAGCTACTACGTCACTGCGACACCCTTAAATTATTACCTCTTTGAATCTTTCTTTTTGTTTGTTGGTCTTCTCAGTCACAGGCTGTAAACTCTGATGGAAAGTCCTGGTGTTCGTCCACTTATAGACTTAGATATTGATCCAGAACTTGAGTTTTTGCAAAAAACATGTGTTGTGCACAGCTGACTTATTTATATACAGACTTCTGGTCCCTTGGTTATCAGGCAGAAGTGCTTTGTCTCCAACAGAATCAAACGTAATTAGCAGCTTTCTTCGACATCAGTGTTAAACGGGCAGTTGGTTCACTTTTTTCCCCCAAAATCGTGCCCAGTAGCCTACACCAGGATGTCAGCTGAATATAGGAGACTGCGTGGTCTCGAGGCATGGTGTCCGCCTCGAGTGCTGGAGGTTCTGGGTTCAACCCCTGGTAAGAGCTGGAATTTTTTTATACGTGGACTTCGACTTCTAGTAATTTCCCATGGTCTCTAGGTAGTAGATCGGACGCCTGTGTGCATTGGTGCGAACCAATCCCCTGGCAGATGGAAATTAAAAAAAAAGTAGTCTAACGGCGCTGCCCGGGCCAAATTTGGAGTTAAAATTATACCTAAAGTATTTCAGAATCCTCGCCAGTGCTACAAAGCCTGTGCACCGTGCTGTGCTTCTTGGGACTCAGACTTGATTTAGAACAAGATCGAAGCATTTATTAGATTATATCCGTGTGCCATGATGTTGATCTGTTGTTCAAACTTCAGACTCAGTTGAATATGTCAATGGCCGGTAGGTAGCGGTGCCAATAAATACACTTTACTCATGAACATTTTCTAGTCCTAGCGGATTGTTCCCATTCTTTTTTTAAACAAGGTATTCGCGATTTCAATGAATTGTCAGTGGCTGTTAGCATTTAATAACTATCCATGTTATATTTAATATTAATGAACTTCATCTTGTCCGTTTTATTAAACATAAGCTCAAATAAAGGGTTGAACGATATACATTTATTTCTGACATTTATTTTATTTTATTATTAAACGTGTTATGTAACGAGAAGAAACAAACTTGACACTCGTTATTCTTCATCACCCTCACGCCACCCCCCCCCCCCCCACCACCCCCTTTTTTTTTCCTCACGAAAAAAAAAAAAAAAAAAAAAACTACCACTGATAGTCGATGTTCTGTGCTATAGAAAAGTTAATATATAACAACATACGGAGACAAGATGTTGGCTAATCCTGTCTTCCAGGCCCCTAAACATATTGTAAGGGGACTGGGTGGCTCCCATTACCATGTATGGATCGGTGTAAAGTTTTTTCTTCATATATTTTATATTATTGTTGATATATTATTACACTTATTTCCCATTAAACACCTTTATTATGACACTATTTTTGAGTACCATTTTCCACCCCGTGAGGCGAATGTTGAATGTTGAATAAGGAATCGACATCACAGCACTTGGGACACTCCTGTAAGTGATGAGCCTCCATCTTCATCATCAAGCGAAGAGTTCCAATTCTGATCGTACCAGTAACCGTCTCATTTTGTATTCGTCCTATCCTTCCCCTGCGTTTTAAGCGTCAGCCAGATAACCTGGTAACTTCTGGCAGCACAATTGTCTTTTCACTGTAGTGATCTTTCAGCACCTCTGCACTGTTCACATGTTCATAAAAGGCCCTTACAATATCTAACTTGTTATACAATAATTCAGCACCATGTGGTGCAAAGCATGCCAATCTATGTACCAGCTCATTTTCCAACACACCTGCATGACCTGGAGAAAATATCCAAAGGATGCTTACTACCCGGGACCTCTGAAGTGATTCTTGCCACTTTGCACGAAGCATGCCTGTTTTCACCTTTCTCAACATGTTCTGTGAGTCAGTGACAATTACAGCATGTGTGTACAGCTGATTCTCAAGCCAGCTGAAGACAGCAGAGACTGCCTCCACCTCCATTCTCAGACTAGACGTTGTGATAGCATATGCAAGGCTTTGTTGCACTAGGCGACGTCCAACCGCCTTTGCTATGAAATTCCATGTACTTCGACTGCCCTGCAACAGAGATCTATCTGTATAGATAATCACATCACTTGGGCGGGAATTGTCATGAATCATTTGTTAAACATCTGATTAGCAGCACTAGCGGACCTGTCTCAGCACTAAAGAACTAACCTGATTAGAGCCCAAAACAAGTTTGAAACTTGCCAAGACACCTTGAGCCACTCCTCTCCTCGCTCAAAATTATCAAGCCTGCACACATGCCCCGTGAGACGTAGTGGGCCTACAAGGCTAGACCTATATGTTTATAGAACTGTCGGCACTTGGTGGGTGCTGATGTTGTCAGCATCACGCTGGCATCTATTAAACATTATCATGATTTTATTACGCAACTATACACAACTCAAACCGCTTGAGGCCTCCTCGTCCGCTTCATACATAAACCTATTCAGAGCTAAGGTTTCCTTTACCTTTTTTTCCCCAGGTATTCTTTGCCTCGGCGGCTCTGGGGCCATCAGTTGTCCGTTACCTCCAGAAGGAAGAGTCAAGTGGAGAAATCATCATTAGTTTAGCAAAGCAGATAGCACAATGTAAACATGGAGATAAGGATGATGCTTGGTGCTCGGCCCGTCTGGCTGCCGTCTGTGAAGATAATAATAATTTGATAATACTCATTTTCACGAACGTACATTACAAGTCAACGATTACAGTCTGACAGTAAGTAACGAACTAATGCAAATAACTTCTTTAGTTCAAACATCATCATCATCATCATCATCATCAGGTGCCTTGCCGACTGACGTGGGCGATCATGCCTTTCCATAATCTGCCATCTCCTGCAGCATGTATCAGTTTGTTGCCATACAGATTGTCTTCTCTCGTTGTCTTCCTCTATCCCTCCGTCCACAGATCTTTCCAGTGGTCACAGCATGTTCTGTTTTCCCTCTTCTCATAACATGGCCGAAAAATGATGTCTCCTTCTGCACCCCCCCCCCCTCCCCCCCCCCCCCCCCGCCCCCCCCCCCCCCGCCCCCCACCCCCCCCCCGCCCCCCCCCCCCCCCCCCCCCCTGTGATAAGTTGTCTTCGGGCTCCCGCCTCTTTCAATACCTCTTGGTTGCTCTTTTTGGCCGTCCAAGGTATTTTGAGCATTCTTCTGTAAAACCACAACTCTGAGGCATCTAAAAATTGTTTGGCCTGCCTACCGATTGTCCAGGATTCAATGCCATATGTTAAAACTGGATTTATGTAGCAAGCAAGAATTTTTTTCTAACAGATGTTTTTCATTTTATAAAATGCCGTTTTTGCCTGTTCTATTCTGTTTCTTATCTGAGTTATGCATCTTCCATCTGATGTTAAAAAATATGTCGTTCAAACAGCAAGTGTATAATTCCTGCAATACAGCATTATTTTAAAAAAAAGTGTAGGTATATGACCATTTCCACGCCTTCAGGTGTATTGAGTACATATGTCTAGTTATGGACGAGTCTGTACTTGGTCCGCGAAGTTGTCTGCATGACGTTGACCACCTTTACTTTATAGGACTCCACCTGGTACCTATTCAATGCTGGGTCGACCTGGGAACCTAGGTCTGTTCGATCCGCGGTGAGCGTCTGTTCGCGACACCACAGTAAGTGTTTTAATTTTGTACTGCTTGTAAAATATAATAATGTAACTATTGTCGGTCAAATAATAAGTGTATAAATGATACGACAGTACAAATGAGCGAATATATTTCCAGGGTACACGTAACGTTAGTCTCCCAGCCCCGGTTCACATACACACTAGCTCACTTCTGTTTGGTAGTTCCTGACCCTGTCACCTGGGCACAAGATTACGGGAGTGTTCCGCAATGCCGTTGATATCGCATGTTGTATATTTCAGCACGCTAGTGATTTTAGCACTCCAAAAACATTGAGAAACTGGCCCTAACACAACCCCCCTAGAGAATGCTGCAACCTATGTCACAGGCATTCTCTTTCTCGGAATGAAACCGTAAATGCAAAACAACACAGTCGGCAAACCTTCAGGAAGAGATTGGGGAGATTAACATTACCTTAACTGATTTGCAGTTCTGTCCTAGCTGCAGAAAAGCGGTCAATGAATGGCACCGGCATTGTCAGTATCCATAGTTACGTTTTAGGTAGCAGCGTATCCACGCCGTTGCTAAGAATACGACAGATGGAAGTAACTGCACTGTTGAAGAAGGAGTCAGTCCCTGGTGGTAGAATTAGATATCAAGTGTCCAGTTTTCTTTTTGGATTCTCTTCTTCTTTGTTCATGGACCTCAGAGACATGTATTATAGCCCCAGGACTGCAGCATGGATCTGCAGTCTCAGCTGTGCTATTTAATGTGTATACGAGTAGGAATGCAAGCCTAGTAGGACCAGGAGTTGGAAGGGTACTTACATTTTCAGATGATATTCTCGTATAAGACTGTTCGACACAAATTAAAAGGAGGATGCTCATAGCAATGCAACGATTGAACAGCCTTAAAGACTATGGTTAAGCAAGGAGATCAAAGTTAGAAATATGAGAGCCTGCATCTTCCCTGTGGCTACATACGGATGTGAGTCGTGGACTATCTCTCAGTCCTTAAGAAAGAGAATAGAGGCTTTTGAGATGAAATGGTATAGGAAGATTCTCAGAATATCTTGGACAAAAAGAAAATAAATACTGACATCTTGAAAGATCTGAACATCAATCAAGACTGGCTAAAAAACAGCATCCTGTCTCGAAAGCTGAAATATTTTGGTCATATCAAGCGCCACGACGGATTAGAAAAAAAAAAAGCAGAAGGCATGGAAGGAGGGGCAGGGGCCGACCGACACGAAGATGGGCACAGGATATAAGTGACTCCTTGAGTATGAAAGTACATTAGGAGGGAGAACTGGGAGAGTTTCTTTCAGACAGACTGTGATGAGAGCGATATTCTGCACAGAACCTGCTACATGATGATGATGATGATGATTTTCATATATAGGCAGGGTAAGAGGAAGAAAATATATAACCAAGTAGCTACGGGCAACAGTAGACAAAGTGACTGACTGGTGTGCAGATATAAGAGCTGTCGTCCACCCAGAAAAGGCGTCTGCTTTCTAATGTTCTCTAGACCAGCGGTTCTCAGACTGAGTGCTTCGGCACCCAAGGGTGTCGCGAACGTATGCCAGGGGTGCCGCGGCAATAATCAAGAATTTTTCCAAATCTGCTTAACTTCAGCGGACAGCAGTTTAAAACACAAATACCGTGAAAGTAGCCAAGAAAACGTTTGGATGCAGGTGTATTCAGAAGACAAGACTATTAGCAATGCTACAGTACATAATCAACGTACGCTTACATAAAGAGCAGAAACAGGAACAAACCTTCTGCCTCAAGTGATTGAAGGTTAAAATTTAATAAACTTTCCATATACATAAAGTGAGCATTGAAAAATGCATCTAAACAGTTACATTCATGAATTAAACATAACTCAACATTGAATGAGCATTATTTCTTCTTTTTTTTTTTTAAGTATTCAAACCTCTTTCGGTGTAGGTGTGCCACGAAAAAAAAAAATGTCTGCCTGACAAGGGTGCGAGGGGGAACATTTTGTGAACTCGCTGCTCTAGACAACAGGTTTTATAGAGTTGATGTCCCAACTCTAGCGATATATGGTAGAATCGTCAACATAAAGAGCAAGCTGAAGTATCGGTAAATCATATTTGACAGGAGCCGTCCTTCAAGGACCACGTGTAGACTATTTTGGCA
>CAJHNH020001715.1:185332-202832 GCA_905116865.2 Candidula unifasciata
CAGTCTGAGGACGTGTCTAATCCACCTCCATCTTTTTTTTTTTTTTTTTTATTACCTTCTAAATTTACATCTTCTAAGTCTGTAATTTGTTGTAATCTAGAATTGCTGAATATGTCTTCCCATATGAACCCCAACAATTTTCTGAGAAGTCTTCACTTAAAACCTCTAGGAACGCTCTTTGTCTTTCTGTCTATTTTCCAAGTTTCTGCCCCATAAAGGAGAACGGTCCTAACTCATATTTTGTGTATCCTGAGTTTAGTTTTAGTGGTGTAGATGTTTGATCTCCAGACACTTTGAAGACTGTTGTAAGCAGCATTTGCCTTTGCAATTTTCTGCTTGATTTCATCTGCCACATTTCCATCTGAGGATATATTGCTTCCCAGGTAAGTGAAGTCAGTTACTGTTTCCAAACCTACATTCTCTACTTCTATAGGTCTTTTACTTTTAAGGTTTATTTCCAGCAGTTTTGTATTATTAATATTAATTCTTAACCCTGTCTGTTTTGTTATTCTATAATATTATCTGTCTCTTGCAGATGTTCTTTACTTTGGCTGATAACCCAGATATCATCTGCAAAGTCCAAATGTTCCAGGTGTTCGAAAAGGTTCCACTGAAGTCTCGTCCCTGTATCTGTGGTTTGTTTTCTTCATAATATAATCTATCACTATGAGAAACAGGAACCGTGACAGAAGGCACCCTTGTCGGACTCCCGATGTTACCCAGGAGTATTATGTTTCCATGAGTCCTACTTTCACATTGCATTGATATCCTTCATAGAGTCCTTTAAATATTTTTAAAACCTAATCTGGTAACCTTTACGCCGCCAGAATCCTTCACTTGTTTTGTTCTATCTAAACTGGCAAAGGCGTTTTCAAAGTCTTTAAAGCTTTTATATAATAAGGCATTCCATTCTAAAGCTTGTTCCACAAGCCCCTTAAACTGTACAAAACTCTTATACTGGAGTACTCTACTCACTATAATAAGGTAAAGGTTATTGATGTCATCGACAGTTAGAGAAATGTCTGAAGACCATCCGATACCAATTGTAGGATTCAAGATCGTGATATTTTTTCAAAGACAATGCTGAAACGAATAACAAAACAGAAAATAAAAATGGAAAACACACACACAAAAACTGCACAATAAAATTTGATGAGAGAGGTCAGAGCCAAATGGTTCTGTCATGTGGACATATTATCTGTAGTCTTTAATCTACAAAACCAACGCTTATACATACAGGAAAGATAGATTGGATTCCACAACAAATATAGTGTGATAAAACAGGTGGAACTATAAATAGTTTAAAGAAAAGTCTGAAAATGGGAAGATCTTTGATGGCTCAAGAAAAAGACACAATTAGACAAGTATGCATGCTGGAGAAAATTGGGCTAGGAGAGCTGTGGGTCAGAGTACCACCGGAAAAGTCTAACCTGTGAGGGTTATGACCACATTGGGTCGGATGTGTAGTGGCCAAAGGATGCTACGGAGGTGGAAGTCCAACAGTGGATTGACGGCAATTCACGCCCAGGTGATCTGATTATCTGTACAGATGGTTTGGTGTTGAGAGGAAAAAGAAGTGCCTTTGTGTGGGTAGCGAAAGTAAATGGAAAATCCTTAGTGCAAAACTGCCTACCATATGATACTACAACGTCTAGCATGACAATGGGGGTGGAGGCGGTAACAGCAGCTCTCTGGTTGCTAGAGAACAAGATGCAAACACATGACGAAACGGTAACAGATTCTGAAAGCATGCTGAGAAATGTGAAAAAGGGATGTTTCGAGCAGAGCGGCAAGCTTCACTGGAAAGGTCACGGGTAGTGAGCGTACTTTGGATCTTTTCTTCAGCCTATGCCGGCGGGGGGGGGGGGGGGGGGGGGGAGGGGTAATGAACAAGCAGACAGATTAGCTTGGTCTGCATCACTGGGTGGTGAATTGATTCATGACAAGGCAAATGTGGTCAACTGAATCAGTAGAGAAAGAATATTATCATGACCTGGAGAGAATGAGACACCTGTGCGTAACCAGAGGGTCTGAGCGGCTCACTACACTCAGAGCAAAGGCGAGACTGACATATAACCAGACTGTGACCGGTACCATCAGTACTGGAACTCTGCGCTGGCTGCTGAAGATGAGGACGGAGCATGCATGGGAATGCCCCGAGTGCTGTGATGTCAATTCTTGACTCAACTCAACTGTATAAAGAACATGCTACATTGTTCATTATAAATAGAAGTCTTCAGCATAAACACACTAAGAAACTGTTTACGAGATCAGAGCACCTAAGGGTATATCCGACTTGCTATGAATATTGCCGTGAAAAGAATAATGAACATAAACAAGGAACATAAACAATGCATTAACTCTTTCAATCCTACAAGGTTCTAGCTAATGTACGATGGAGTCAAGAATGGCAAAACTAAACTTGTGGGTATATTACTTCCAGAAAGGTCAAATTTACAACCCTTACAGCAAACATTTTGTTAAGAGTTCTTTTAGAGTCCCTCCCTAAACATAAGATGGAGCCACTGTGGTCGAGTGAGTAGTTGTTAGCAACTGGTATCAGGCTCTACAGATAGGTGGTTCTGATCTTAGATGTTGGGAACCGAGGTGGTGGACGGACTAGATGCTCGCCTGCTGATCAAAAGTTACAAGTTCAGTTCCTGACGTAGCTGAAAACTCTTCGAGTGTCTCCGTGGCGAAGTGATCAAGCCGTTTGCCTCGCGCTTTGAAGGTCGCTGATTTGTTTCAGAGCTGCATCTTTCAGTTCACGAGTGCAATTGGTCATCGTCGCCAGAGCTTCGAAGTTCGTGCTTTATGTTATGCTCTCAGTATGTGTCTGGCCGTTTTGCGGAGGGAGACCAAGCCACATGGGATAAAACTCTGTGAAATGAGGTCTATCCTCCCGCCTTAAACTTTTTTGTGCAAACATAAAATGTAAAAAAAAAAAAAAAAAAAAAAAAACATGTACCATATAATTGGTACGCTAAATCAATCACGCAAAGTATGTTGTTTAGGACAGAAAGAATTGAGAACACTCGGTCTCACAATGTTTTACCATTAACAAGATATTTACAAGTAAGAGAGAAAGCCGAATAGAAGTTGAATATTGTATCCAAGCATTGGGACATGATTGCAAATAATCAACTTACCATCTGATCTCCAGTCTGGGAATGTGGGCCGACGTTTGACTGAAGAGAGATGTAACTGAGGGCAAAATGTGCTAGCTTTGTTCATCCACAGCAGTGATGAACTTGTCACGGGCTGTGAGGTAATCTCATCCGTTGATGTTTTCATATCCCTTGGAGATGTGATGAGATCAATTGCAGTTGTGAGATCACTTGCAGATTTGTTGAGATCACTTATAGATGGGACGGTATAACTTGGAAATGCGTAGAGATCATTTGTAGGTGTTTTGAGATCACCTGTATACGTTATGAAATAACGTGTAGATATTATGAGATCACTTGTTGATGTGAGGTCACTGATAAATGTTATGTGATTACTTGTAGATGTATTTAGCTCAATCGCAGAGGTTATGGGATCACCTGTGGCTATGGTTGGATTACTTAAATGTGTGGCGAGATCACGTGTATGTGTTGTTTGATCTCTTGTAAATGTGGTGTATCTTTTGTAGATGTTTCAAGATCGCGAGCAAATATGGTAAGATCACTTGTAGATGTTGTCAGATCACGTGTAAAAGTGAGATCACGCGTATATGCCGTGGTGTGATTTGTTGATGTTGTAAGATAGCTTGCAGATAGGGTAAGATCACTTGTAGATGTTGTCAGATCACTTGTAGAAGTGAGATCTCTTGTAATTGTTGTGGGGTAATTTGTATATATTCTAAGACCGCTTGCAGATGTGGTAAGATCACGTGTAAATGTTTTCAGATCCCTTGTAGAAGTAAGATCAGTTGTAAATGTTGGTGTATCATTTGCAGATGTAAGATCGCTCTCAGATGTTGTAATATCACTTGCAGATGTTGTGAGATCACTTGTAAAAGTGAGATCACTTGTAATTGTTATGTTATCATTTGTAGGTGTTGTAATATCACTTGTAGACGATGTAAAATTGCTTGTCGTTGTTGTGAGCTCACTTGTAGATGCAGTGAGCAAACTTGTAAATGTGGTTTGATCAGTTGCCAGTGAGATGAGAAAACTTGTAAATGTGGTGAGATCACTTACAGATGTGAGATCACTTGTATATACTGTAAGAATATCTGAGGTTGTTGTGAGATCTCCTGTATATGTGGTCAGAATATTTATACATGGGATGGGATCATTTATAGATGTTGCGAGATCACTTGCAGGTGTCACTAGAGAAATTGTAAATTTGGTAAGATCAGCTGTAGAGGACGTGCGATCAGATGTAGATGGGGTAAGGTCACTTGAAAATTGTGGGAGCTCATTTGTGGATGTTGCAAAATCACTTGTAGATTTGTGGAGATCACTTGCAGATTTTGTAAGATCACTTGCAGATATAATGAGTTCACGCGTATAGGGTTTGAAATAACCTGTATATATGGTAGAATCACTAAGCGATGTAGCGAAATCAGTTGCAGATATTGTAAGACCACTTGTAGATAATCTGAGGTCACTTGTAGATGCAGTGGTCTCAACTTTAGATGTGAGATCACTTGTAGATATCGTAGGAACACTCGAAAATGATGTGAGTTCATGTGTAAACATTGTGAGATCCACTAGAGATGTACTAGGCTCAATTGTAGATGCTAGACCACTTTCTGATGTCATAAGAAGGCTTGCAAATGTTATACGCTCACGTGTAAACGTTGTGAGATCATTTGTAGATAATGTGAAATCACTTGTAGATGTAGTGGGGTCAATTATAGATGTCAGATCACTTGTTGGCGTCGCAGGGAGATTTGAAAATATGGTGAGGTCACTTGTAAGTGTTGTGAAATCAGTTGTAGGTGATGCGAGATCATGTGTAGATGTAGTGGGTCCAATTGTAGACGTGAGATTACTTGTGGATGTTCTTAAATCATTTGTATGTGTTGTGGGATCACCGATGTATGTGGTTGGAGCACTGATACATGTGGTGAGATCACTTGTGGATGTTTTTAAAATCATTTGTATGTGTTGTGGGATCACCGATGTATGTGGTTGGAGCACTGATACATGTTGTGAGATCACTTGTGGATGTTTTTAAATCATTTGTATGTGTTGTGAGATCACCGATGTATGTGGTTGGAGCACTGTTACATGTGGCAAGATCACTTGTAGATGTCAGAACACATGTATACGTTCTAAGATTACTTGCGGATTTTGTGAGATCACTTGAAGGTGTTGTACCATCGCTTACAGATCTTGTAATATATCCTGTTGATGTTGAGAGATTAGCTGCAAATGTGTTGATATCTTTTAAAGATGTGATAAGTTCACTTGTAGGGTTTGTAACATCATTTTTAGATTTGATGGGATCACTCGAAAATGTAGTGAGATCGGTTGTTATTAGATCACTTGTAGTTGTAAGATCACTTGTAGTTGTAAAATCACTTGTAGTTGTAACATCACCTGTAGTTGTAAGATCACTTGTAGTTGTAAGATCACTTGTAGTTGTAAGATCACTTGTAGTTGTAAGATTACTTGTAGTTGTAAGATCACTTGTAGTTATAACATCACCTATTTTTATAAGATCACTTGTAGTTATAGGATCACTTGCAAATATTGTTAGATCACTTTTAGTTATAAAATCACTTGGAGATATTGTTAGATCACTTGCAGTTGTTGTGAGATGATTTGTAGAAGTAGTATGGTAACTTATTGATGTGTTACGGTTAATTATGGATGTTAAAAGATCAATTACCGATGTGTTGAAATCATTTGTCGATGTTGTAGACGTTGTAAGATGTCTTATAGATGTCATGACATATGTGTTGAGATAACTTTTAGATGTTGTAGGATCACTTGTAGATGGCATGATGTCACTTGTAGATGCTGTAAAATCATCCGTAGATGCTGTCAGATTATATTGAAATGCGTTGAAATCACTTTTAGAGGTTGATGGTGTATGGTCACTTGTAGATGTTGTATGGCCATTTGTAGATGTTGTATGGTCTCTTGTAGATTTTGCCAGTACATTGGCAAATATTTCAGATAAGACTGAGAACCATGCCGTATCATTTGAGTCTGATAAAGGAACATATGCACTTGTTGATGTGATTCTACTGGTTACTGTCGGGTCATATGTGATTTCTGTAGAAATACTTGCAACGCCAGTCTGGCAATATACGTCTGAAATATTTAAGTCACCTTTAAATACTGTCGAAGTCCATTAATAGAACATTTATGAAAATAATGACTTTTATTGCAGGAACAATATGTTGTAAAATTTAAATATCTACAATAACACATTTCTGTGTTTATACTTACAAATTCAAATCAATGCTTTCCCGTAATAAATTTTAATAATGCGGATACAAACAATAGATTGGACAATTTATTGCCAGGCATATTTCGTGGCATCTCATCAGGTGAGTCACTACAGAGTTACATCAACGTAAAATAAAGCACAAAACTGAATAAATTCAACTGAAATGCGAATAGTTTCTTCCGATACATTGCGTCTGTTTCATGGCCACCGGATGCTCACCGTAGTCACGGGACCTTACCAGGGTAACTTCACAATTACGATAAATACCTACAAATTCCCTTATTTACCTGTTACGTGAAACCACAGTATTTCGCGATGAAATTATTGGCTGTGACGTCTGGGGACGATTCGGGCTTGGGCGGAGCATTCAAATTCAAATTCTCTTTCGTTGACCACTTTCAGCTAGGTCCGCTCACATTTCTGCTCACTTTCCTTTCAGCTATATTTGTGGTGACGTTTTCTGGTCATGATCTCATTTGATTTTGGATTGTGTTCAATATTGTTGCTTTCTATTTGTTGTGGTTTCCGCTCTTGCTGTTGCCTTCGTAATTTGGCTGGCCCTGTGCTGCGCTCAAGATGATTGGATGTTGAATCGATTTATTGTGGTATTCCTTGGCTGTTTGACGTAAATTGCCTATCCTAATAAGGACCGGCGGTCGATTGACTTGGGCAGGTACTGATGACAATACTGGTGAGGTCTGATATTATTTGGTGATTTTCTCGTATCCTTGTTGTAAAGTACTGCTCCTACATAGAGTTTCGGTAATTTGGCCTTGGTTGTGTCGTATCTGGTATTAGTGTTTGGGGTAACGGTGTCGACCTCGTTTGACTTCAAATTTTGGCTGTCGATATGGTTCCTCTGGTGATGACCAAAAAACATCATCATCTTGCAGTTCTGAGTTAAAGAAGTTCGGGTCCTCCAGCTCCATGATGCGTTGGTTAATTTGGTCAGCAGTTGCCAACGGAAACTGTTTCATCAGCGTCGTTTGAGTTTTCTTATCTGGTGTTTGATGTGGCTTTTTCTGGGTCTCGGCTCCCTGTATTTGCTGCCTTCTTGTTGCCTCTTTCCATGCTTTCTCTCTTTCTTCCATCACTCTGTTGGTTGCTTGCAGTTCCTTATTAAGTCTGTTGTTTTCTTCGTATGCTCTTCTTAACTTCTCCTCTGTTTCAGCTAGTGCCTTCTTGATCATTGCGATTTCTTTCGCGAGAAGTTGTTGGTTATCCCGCAGATCATTGATGCCCGCCTCGTCTTCCCTTGCTTTAGTTGGTTGTTCCTTTTGTGTCTGGATAGTGGCCAGTGCATTCATGATGTCCTCCTTGAATTTCGTCATCTCTGCTGTCATCCGTTTCTGGGTGTCAAGAGTCGCCTGCATTATAGCTCTCAGGCCTGTTATTTCATCTCTGTCTTCATCTCGTTGGGATTTGGATGCGTCTTTCTCGTCTCTGAGAGCTTGGATGTCACTTTTGAGTTGAGCCACCTCGTTGCTCAATTTGGTGGTAATGGCTGCAGTTATGCCTTGGGTTGCTTCGTGTCTTCTGCGGGCCTCATGGTATGGAATCTTTTCCCGTATGGCCATGGTTGCTATTTCTCTGCATTGTTGAAGATAAGGGCATCCCAGGTACCTGGTGCTGTGCTGGCCGTAGCAGTTGGCGCACTTCCTGTTCGTATTGGGAGACCTAAAGTCTGTGTCCAGCTTTGCCAGCGGGCAATTGTTGAAGGCATGGGGTTGTGAACAGTATCGGCAGACTTCATGTTCGTTCACACAAGTGGCCCGGGAGTGCCATGCTTTTTGGCAACGAGAGCACTGGATCACCTGTGGCACGTATTGCTCTGGTCTTTGCATTCTTTGATCTAGGTAGACTTTATCCGGGATGTGTTCTCCTTCCGATGTTATCACCGCCACTGGCAATGGATTCCGTTTTGAGCCCAGTCTCTCTGCTTGGTTGATGTTGACATTGGGGTTGTCTTTCCTTATTTGTTGCAGAATTTCTTCGTTGCTCCATTGCAGGTTGACTCTTCGGATCACCCAGCGTCTTACATTCTGGAAGATTGTAGCCGTCACAGTTATCTCCTCGGATAGTCGGAGTTCTTTCTTGCCGTCGTGTTGGATGTCATCCAGCATGTCTGAGGTGCGATTGGTTCTGTTTAGTGAGCACCTGAGAAGCAGGCTTAAGAATAACGGAAACATTGCCTGCATCACTTGATGCGACTTAGATCAGGATCATGTCATGGATTTTTCATTCCAAGAATTCCAAGCTGACGAGGTAATAAGCATGCTGATGGGTTGGCTGCTGCGGCTCCTCTAGTCTTAATCTAGTTATGATAAAGCGGACGCAGTGATGGCTGTCTGAGATTAAACTGACAGTGAAATAGAACAGACAGAGAACATATGCATGAGAAGATTAATTTCACAGGGGAGAGTAAAGGTTATGGAAGATATTCATCACAAAGGGAAACATGGTCAGATGCTTTATCAGATTGCTACTGCTATTATAAACATGTCGGCTTCGCTGACTACTGGGGACTGAGATGGAGCACGAGTGCAGTCTGATCAATTCTTGGTTCATTCATTTCTTCATCCATTCAGTCAATCTGAGACGTTCCAGCTATATTATCAGTGGTACTCTGACTGCATTTACTTCCATTAAATGTGCCTTTGCTTACCAAGCCATTGTGAAAATATTCCTACCTTACCTCTCGCTGAGGGTGATTTTCTTCACCTTCAAATATTCCTAGCCCTGATGAACTGGTGATGGTTTCTGCTGCTGCTGCTACTACTAATACCACTATTGCTAATCAATATACCACAATTACAACAATTATATTGCTATTACTGCGGTTGTTGTTGATACCACATCTGAAACATACCAAGAACTTCAAATACTTAGGAAGCATATTAGCATCAACTGGCAAATCAGTGGACGAGATCGATAACAGATGCAACAGAGCAAACCAGCTCATTGGGAAAATGGCATCAGTACTTAGAAACAAACATGTGTCAGTAGAAATAAAAAAATGCACTGTAAGAAAATCGTCTCGCCAGCTCTGTTCGCTCGTTCACAATGACAGAAAGAGAGACAGAAAAATTACAACTGAAATTACAATCTTGCAAAGGATTTTTAATATAAGAAGAAGAGATCAGATCAGATGCCTTGAAATCCGAACTAAGATTGGAATAGCAGCAGTTCTGGATTTCATTAGAAAACAACAAGTGAAATGGTTTTGCCATGTAATGCGACTGTCAACAAACAGTATACCACACCAAGCATGGATATATAGTCAAGACGGAAAGCGAAGAAGGGGCTGACTATGCAAACGATGGACACATGGAGTCCCCACTACCACCACTATTGAAACTACAGCTATTTCTACTGCTGCTATTACTGCAACTATTACTACAACTACTACTGCTGCTATTTCTTCTATAACTAATAATATTACTAGTGCAACCTCAAATACTCACTCTGCTACCACACTTCGAAATGTTCTAACGTTTGCGATCATCATCTGATAAATGATCAATATCTGACATTAAATAAACCTATAATCTCATCTCATCCTAATCCACTTTATACTTTGCGGTGTCGAAGTGAGGTATAATTTACGAGAAAGTGTCTTTTTTTTTTTTTTGCTACGTATATAGGGATTGTCGGCGTCTGTGGCTTAGGCTTTGCGAAGGTGCTTCGTAATACTGTGGTGCCGGGTTCGATCCCGGCTGCGGGCCTTGGGCCTTGCGTTGGTTTCGACAGTGGTATCGAAAAGCCAAACGTCTAGAAAGCAACGACAAACTACTGGACGTCAATTTTCCTAGAAAAACTACAACAGCCAAAAAATACGGGGGTTGGTTATGCAATGTCCTGTAAAGGATACGCAGCTGACTAACTAACTTTAAGTAGGGATTCCTAGGAACTCTGTTAATCCATCTGTCCATCATTTGCCTAGTCTGCCCCTCCTTCCTTTCCGTCGGATCTTTTACATCATTGCTTGCTGTTGTGTCCTAGTTGTTGGCATCCGCCGAGGTCCTTCAACATTGTCTAGGTTGTAGCCATCTAGATGAGCCCTTTTATACAACGTTCTGTTTCTTCCAGCGGTAAAGTTAATCCCCTGCTGGCTTGCTGGACCAGTAACATGTTAATGACAGAATACGCTGACTTAGATGCGTCTAATTGCCGGCTCTCTAGCGTAGTTGGCTAAACCGGATTGTGTGGTGACCGGGTGACGAACGCCTTGTGGTCTGCGTTCACTCCCGGGGCTAAGCAGAAAAGCCACATTTTCTCCCAGATTTACTTTATTCGCAATGGAATCAAGGCCGAAAGGTTGCGATATCCATAATAAAAAGCCTAAGGGTTAACAAATCATGGCTTCTGGATACTAAAACAAACAAACCAGATAAGTCTATCCATTATCAGCGACCGGGTCGCCCACTGGCTCGCCGGTAGGCAACTTCGTCGCCGTTCGGGACAGTATCTGGATCTGTCTCCTGTGACAGTATTAACAGTGAAAGACTTCTTTTCAGAGAAACTTTGTAGAGAGCAATAAAAAGCTATCTTACATGACGCACATAACTTTGACACAATTATAATCTAAAGCTCTCCTTTCGGGGAACGTAACGATGTTCTTTCCCGCAAAGCAAGCCAAGCCAAGACTCCATCCATCTAGGTGAGCAAGAGCATCGATGCACCCATGACATCTCGGCAATGGTTTCCCAGCTTACACCACTACACATAAATAAACTATAGTTATGATAACCTGAGACACCCAAGAACACCGAAATGTAGATCAACAGCATCATGTTGAACAAACAGGAACTAACATAATGAACGATTCTTCTTGGACTAATATCTTTGTCAGGTCTTCAGAACCTGAAGTTAGTCATTATAATTACCCCAGTTGCTATGGCAGCAAGGGGTCAAGTAGCATGGCGTCAGTCGTATTATCTTAAGTGCTAGCTCCTTTCCAAAGTGATAAAACAACTCAGACTTTTATCATTAAAAACGAACAGAAAATTGTCATCCTGGTATGTCTTTTACGGGTCACATAGGGCTGGTAGTTGACTCTTCAATTCTTTTCTATGATGTACGGTCATGTCGATAATCGTCGATAAAAATGAGAAAATTGATAGATTTATTAAAACACGAATACACAAATCAAGAGAATCTTTCATACCACTAGGGAATTTTTAGAGGTGAAAAGAAATGAAAACTATAACTAAACAGCAAAAAAAAGTTAATTCTAATGTCAAAGCAGTACTGTTACGTGGTGAGTAAACATGGCGAACATCTAGGGTAATTCATAATAAACAAGAACATTCATTGGTTCCTGCGCAAAATAGAGGGAATTAAATGGTATGATAGAATCACTTATGTAGAGCTCTGGGAGAGAACTAAGCAAGTTCCAGTGGACCGAGAGGTGAAGAAGAGAGGCTGGCGTTGGAGAGGACAGACTTTGAGAAAACCTGAGAACAATATAACTAGAATGTCTTTGCAGGGAAGCTACAGGGGCCTAGAACTAAAGGAAGACACAAAATACATTGCGAAGGGAGCTCATGATCCTCATGTAGCAGGTCCTTTGCAGAACGTCGCTCTCATCACGGTTGCCTCAAAGAAACTAGGTCTGTCGTCAGCTCTCCCGCCTCATGTACTTTCATACTCAAGGAGTCACTTATATTCTGTAGCCATCCTCTTGTCGGTCGGCCCCTGCCCCTCCTTCCTGGTGCCATGCTTTCTGCTATATTTTTTCCAATCCGTCGTGGCGCTTAATATGGCCAAAATATTTCAGCTTCCGAGACAGGATGCTGTTTATTAGCCAATCTTCCTGATGTTCAGATCTGTCAAAATGTCAGTATTTCTTCTCTTCTTTGTTCGGATATTCGGAAATCTTTCTATAGCATTTCAGCTCAAAGGCCCTATTCTCTTTCTGAAGGACTGTGAGATAGTCACATCCGTTTGTTGCTACATGGAAGATGTATGCTCTCAAAATTCTTATTTTGATCTCCTTGCTGGTGCTTTACCAAAGACTTTTTAAGACTGTTTAATCTTTGCATTGATATGGCCATCCTCATTTTAATTTATGTCAGTGTACATTGCTATTTATTATAGAGCCTAGATATTCAAAGATTGTGACATTTTCAATTGAGGGAGCAAGAGAGTGAAATTATAAAAATGGGAAGCTCATGGGGAGAGCTGTATGCAATAGCGAAGGAATAGAACGACTTGGCGTGAGTTGTTTGAGGACCTATGATCCAATGGAGGTTTGAAAGTCAGAACAAGAAGTTGAGTGTGTGGATAATAACACTTGGCTGCTCTTTTATTCAACAGTTCATTGATATGGAAAGTATTGATCACCAGCCCCAGTGAGGAAAGGAAAGAAGAAACGCCTGATGAAATCAGGTAAAGGATACGATATATTCTCGCATTTTATAATGTACCACTGATGTTTGTGATATGATATTATTTTACTGCTTATTCTAGTCTATTTAAGTAAAGTAAAAGAAAAGCCCCATTTTCCGCGTCTTTAGACATATTGGAAATACAGGGCTATATTGTTACTGATCAATCGGCACTTGGTGGGTGATTTGGTCAGCATCACACCGGCCGCCTTTACTTCCAAGGACAACCCCTGGTACCCATTCAAGGCCATAGGGTCAAGGTCATTTTTTTAAAGCGTCTGGCTTCGTTAGGACGCGAACCCACGACCTTCCGATCTGGAGGCGGTTGTCTAGCCCTCAACGCTGCGGCGACTCCTCTAGTCTATTTCACTGACATAAATATGACAGACTGAAGCGTGGGTAAATGAAGAGAGTTGAAGAGACACTACGAGACAGAGAGGGGATAAAGTGAGCATGAACAAACGGACAGACGATATCTTCAAGGTATGAACTGGTATGTCTGTCAATCTACTAAAATATATATGAAGGTCTTCTGAAAGCATGGGAGCCTCCGTGGTCCAGCGGCTAGACGCTCGCCTGTGAATCAGATCGTGGCTTTAGTTCCTTACAGGAGCCGGACATTTTGTTCAAAAATGATTTCGGCTCCCAGGTCTACCCAGCCTTGTTTGGTAACCAGGTACAGTCCTGGGAATTAAATGCGGCCGGTGTGATGCTGACCACATAACCCCCTGACTGCTGTTTGGTCTATAAAACATAGGTCTAGTCTTGTATACCCAATACGTCTGAAAGGCGTGCAAACCTTTACTTTACTTTTCTATGTGAAAGCATGATCGAAGACTTAAAAAAAAACCTGCACAAACTAACAACAAAGGTTTCATACACTACGACATTTGGGCTCGACATTGTTACAGCTGTGTCCGTTTTCTGTGTCGCTAGATGCTTCTTCTGGGGACCAGAATTAAAAGGGTCAAAATTAGGATGTTTGTTGAATGTCGATGGTTAGGAGAAAAGCGCAATACGATTTGCTTATCACCCAGTAAAGGTGGTTACAGAAAAAAAAAAAAGAAGTCACACTAACTGTTCTGTTACCACATTTCGTTGATTTCTGTGTTATTTTTCCCAGTAGACGTTGTCTTCCTTGATCTTCATTTTCTGCCCCCCCCCCCTCCCCACACACACACACAGACACACGCACAAACTTCGTTTGTGGAGATGGTGCACTAAAGCAACTCGCTTCTAGTAGTTCTATGTTTTGCTATCGAGTGTAGTCACCCATATCATTTTCATATTTTTTCACTTTACATCTTCCCTTCTGTGTGTGTTTTGTATTGTCTTTATACCTCTGTCTGTATATGTTCTGGTGTAAGGACATCACTGTTATATTATTATTACTGTTTAGATTCTCAGTGTGTGTCGTATTCGACACCAGCGTCTTGCTTGCTTGCTTCTTGTACCCCACCAGGACATCACACAAGCGATAAACACCCGCTGACACAAAGTGCCACCATGTGGATGAGGATCTTTCCTAGAGAAGTCCCAGATACCCCTTTCAGTCGTTATAGCCACAATTGTATCCCAGCTGTATTGAGCCCCCCCCCCCCCCCCCCCGTCTGAGGTCAGGGTATGGTTTTAAATAACGAAAAACTGCATCCTTCAAGGAGACAGACGATGCTGTACAATATCAGCATCATTTCCTCATCTCCTGATTCGCTGGAATGTGTTTCTCCCCAGAAGCAATATATTAGCGATTCCGTCATACCTCATAATTTCCAATTTCTTCTTTTCTGCGTGAGCATAATACACTGACTGTTTGTAATTTAAACAATATGAGTCTTAATTGTTCTCCATGCTTCGTCTCCATATGGCAGTGCTGATTTTTAACTAAAACCTTCCTTGGTGTATGAATCATGTTCACCTGATGGCGTCACTTTCCTTGTAACTTTCAAAGTAAAGTCTGTCGACAACACGTCGATACGAGGCTCTATCAGAACCAACAACCAGGCCGGACTACGCGTTTTTTCGGGTATTATGGATAAACCTTTCGGCACTTATTTGTACCGTATAATCTGGGGAGAAAAATGTGGCTCCAATTGAACCCGGACCACAAAAACTGTCCGCGAAATCCGGTTTAAAGCCTAAATGGTTGCTCCAATAAAACTGTGCCAAAAGCCTAAACGGTTGAACTGGGTTTCATGCATGTGTGGTTGTTTGATTCCCATCCTTGAGATACTAATCCTATAGAATGTAGATATAAAACGGTTCAACTAAAAAAAAATTAAGCTCTCTAACCGTAATCTCGTGTCCCAGTATTTCCTGCGAGATTACCTCTTCACAAAGGAGTGTTGAGAGCCCTCGACAGCATATACGCCTTATCAGAATACGCTGTTAGCAACAGTTAAACTCGAGACCTTCAATTTTTTTGCTTGGCTTTATCTTTCGTTTGCACTCTGGTGATTGCGGTTTGAAGTGCCTGCTTGTTGTAGTCTGTTGATATTACTGCTAATAGCAACGGCAACAGTGAAAGCTCTATTTATTTAAAGGGACGAACTCTCATGTCACCCCACCACACCCCTAAAGTGACCTGCGTCATTTTGACCATATTAAAGCCATCAAATGGCAGTACCTTTGGGGGACCCCCTTTGAGACTTGCTGCTGACCTGCTGATTCTTGGAGGTGACGCAACAGGTTACCTGAACATGAGAAACATATGGCATCGGTGAAAGATATGGCATCACGGAAGCCACATTTGCTTCCCAGGACTGTACCTGGTACTCGGTCAAGTCTGGATCGACCTGGTAGCCAAGGTCGTTTAAAAAAATGTCCGGTTCCGTCAGGACCCGAAACCACGACATTCTGATCCGCATGCAGTCGTCTAGCCGCTACACCACAGGGATTCACAAATGAACAGGTTACTTTTCTTTATAGAATTTGCACTTTTTTTTTTATCGGGCGATTTCTTGTATTTTATGATTATTTTTTCTTGGCTTCCATGTCCTCTGAGAGTAATTAATGTATAAAAATGATGTGGTGATGTTGATCATATAATACATCGAGTACCCTTTTGTCTAGAAATATGGGCAGAGTACTATTTATCCAAAGCCTCTCTTATCTCTGCGTGAAAGGCGATATGCTACTTAAAACGCGTTCTTCTCTCACTTCTTCAGAGGATCTTTTTACCATTTTGAGTGTCAACGGAGATAAAAGTTTCCGCTTCTTGCAGAACAAAGGAAAAGATTGTCGCCAAACAAAATGGAGCTTACAACGCATGAGGATGGAAGCAGGGACAATCACTGCAAATCTGATTCGGATAACAGAAAACAAATTTAGCAGAGGAATTATTGTTTTTGATTCTCAGTTGTACTGCGGAAGGTGTGCGGCGTCCGTGGCTAAGGCGTTGCGAGTCCGACTCGTGAGCCAGCATACCGCGATCGAAACCCACTGCAGGCTGCGTGGATTTTTGTCGTGGTATGGGACGTCGCAGGTCAACCCAGCCTAAAATGGGGACCAGGATGGGCTGTCCTGGGAAAGTAAAGACAGCCAGCGTAATGCTGACCACATTACCCACAGAGTGCTGATGGTCTGTAAAAATATGGGACGCTCTGCCCATATGCCCGATGCGCCGAAAGGCGTGAAAAGGGATCTTTACTTTTTACTTATTACTTACTGCGGAAGGTTCAATGTGGATTGGTGTTGCATGAGTGGATAAATGCGTCAGTGCACCAATATTTCAGAAGTACGAGTGAATGAAAGGGCGGAATTTCTAGCTACAAATGATTAACTACAGAAACAGTCGTATTGGACAAGGGAGATATTCTAAAGATCATATCTGAACGAATGTTGACAGAAGACACGTGATTAGATGAAGTAACATGGGTAACAATGTGGGGACGAGGAACTAGGAGGTGAATCCGGCAAGGGGGGACGAATGAGGGGGAGAGAATGACGTGTATATAATCAGTGTGTTACATTAAACATCTACACCTCAAGACATTTGCTGCGGAAGCTGGAGCATCTATTGGTATGTCCGGTGCACTATGATGTCGACTTCAAATCAGTCAGTCAGCTTCTGAGTCCACCTCAATACCTGTATCGTCCATGTCCCGCTTGCACACATCTTTATATCATAGTAGAGGTAGGCCTCGAAATCTTCTACCCGTCTTTAATTCAACATACAAGATGTCCTTAGGAACTCTGCCATCTGCGATTCTCCATGTGTGACACAGAAACCTAAGCCTTCGTTCACTGAGCATTTAGAAGACTGTTGTAGTACTTGTAGTACCTGGATAGACTTTGAGGTTGTAGAATTTCACTCTTTTTTTGCCATCCTGTTCCTGGTCTACCTCATACTCCTAGTTCCTCTCTTCTTTTGGTATATGTCTTGTATGTAACGGCATCGTAAAGCATTCTCTCTAAGTGGCCAAGCCACTGTATTTGCAGTGTTTGTTTGCAGCTTTGTATTGTTTCTCTAGTGAAGTTTTGTTTTTCTTCTTGTGATCCCATTTTTTAGTGCATCTCCTTTCCGGTCACTCTTGCAGCTATTCTCAATAGCCTCATTTCAAGGGTTACTAATTTTCTCTTCTGGTTTGTTGGGCGTGAATATATCGGGCATTGGTAGCATAGGGTGGGGACACGTTTGCTATGACAACTATACAAGTCTAGAGACTTGACAACAGGAAGTACACGGCCCAGAAAGGAATTTATTTCAATAAGTGTTTACT